>CM041777.1:133594343-134194343 GCA_023374045.1 Limonium bicolor | reverse complement strand
AAATTTAATGAATCATAACATCATTTTGGTGAATCATCAGTCACATATACAAGAAAACTTTTAAACAATAATACTACACAAAACAATATTTGGTACGTAAGAAAATACATCATTCACTATATAAGGTTTAAAATTTATTACAATACAATACAATAATAATACACTAAAAACAATAATAATTTTTATCGGTTCCGGAGTTTGTTATCTAATTCACCACTTATTAGTTAATGAATCATAATACCAATTTCAATGAATCATAATATCAAATTTAATGAATCATAACATCATTTTAGTGAATCATCAGTCACATATAAAAAGAAAATTTTTAAACAATAATACAACACAAAACAATATTTGGTACGTAAGAAAAATACATGATTCACCGTATAAGATTTAAAATACACCATACAACAATAATAATACATTACAAAACAATAATGATTTTTATCGGGTTCAAATTTGTAATCTAATTCACCACTTATTAATTAATGAATCATAATATCAATTTTAATGAATCATAATACCAATTTTAATGAATCAGAATATCATAACTAATGAATCATATATGATTTTAGTGTATCATCATACACATGTAAAAATAGGTTTTTTTTAAGTTGTCAAAACATATCCATGACTGATCTTATTTTGAAGAGCTTGAATTTAGATGAACGATGATATAATTTTTTTTCATTTTGGACTTATATATTGAAAGTTACAACAATTTCGACTTAATATAGTAAAAAAGTAACCCAGTCAGCAAAATAATCCCAGTCAGCTGCTGACTGGGACTGCCATGTTAGCAGCTCGCACAAAAAGTTTGTGCGGATGGTTCGTCCGCTCGAATTTGCGCTCAGCAACATGTTAACATCTCTTAGATAATGTAAAGGGCTGGCCATACTTTTTTTTTTGTAAGAAGGAATCGCATCTATTAAAATAACATCGTAACACAATCAAATATGTCATTATACTGTACACTTTCAATGGAACCAACTCTTCTTATGTTAGCTAGAAGATGAGCATCTTTGTTTTTTTATCTATCAACATAAGACTATGAAATATGACTAATCCGCGAAGCAAGGGTGGCAACATCTTGAAGAATAAGTTCCACATCATCCCGGACATCCGTTTTCCCTTGCGGAGATTGTATAATGGAGAGGCATTCAATAGAGAATTCAACCGAGGAGACCTCTAGCATAATAGCCATATTAACACCCATGAGAAGGGTTTTAGCTTCTGCGGCCAGGGTGGACCAAGGCAATCCTTCCCGAACAATACCTGGTGCCAAGAGCAACCTGACATGGTCCCTACAAGTAACTCCCAACTTAGTAGAGTCTGAATCCACACTTGCATCAACCATAACTTGCTTATCCATGGGGTGAGATTCTTCTTCCTCTAAAGAGAGATATGATTGACTGGAACTGACTGAAAGGGCCATATCAAAAAAAGATTCCGCCTGGTCCATTGGGAATAGGGGTAATCTCTGTTGCAATCTTACACGCAACAGTAGTCCCACCCGACGCCCTTGCCTCACGTCTCACAGATTCAGACGTTCATTCCTCTCTGTCAGTCTCTTATTCCTTCTGCATACAATCATTTGCTTTGTAAATTTCACCGCCACCTGACCATGGCTTTACATGATGTCAATCGCGGTCGGTCACAAACAATTTCTTTCATATTCTCCACCCTTACATATTCCGAACTAATCCCTCATATCACCATTAGTCTTCTTCATTCCAGGTCTCTCTCCGCATCCGCCAAACCTTTTCTCACTGGTAATCTGCACCTTTCATCACTACTTCCTATAAAATGACCCTGCACGGTTATTTTGTTAACCTGGATCAAAGCCTTCTTGCTCGATTCTATTCCCCAATTGATGTTTCTTCTAGCTCCCTAGTTACGACCTTTCGACACCAATGGAACAGTTTTGGAACCATCAAATTCTCTAAAATTGAACCCAACCTCCACTAGTAGAAAAAACATTTTATGTGACACCCTTTTAACCACGGTTCGGTTTTATTTGTAACCGTGGTTTAAAGTTTATATACCACAGTTATAAGCCAAAACGTCATAAAAAATGTAACAGCAACTTTATACCACGGTTTGTCCAGTAATCGCCGTTTTTAGAAATAATAAATGACGGTTTCAACGAAACCATCATTTATAGTGTTGCCGGTGATATTATAAACCACGGTTCCTCGGCCAACCGTCATTTATATTGCACGCCTTATTATATAAACCATGGGTTTTTGGTGAACCGTGGTATATAGTCTAAGTGGGAATTTTAATTTTCGGCCCAAATTAACGTGGCTCTTTCTCTATTCTCTTATATAATTCTCTCACTGTAATTTTGCAACCCACACTGGTGAACAACAATTGAACATGCTCTGCAACTCTTCTTCATTCTCTTCAACTCCGGTAATTTTTGCAACCCACACTGGGAACATGGAACTATGCTCTGCGCCATCTCTTCAGCCTCACGGTAATTTCGCAACCCATACTGGAAAACAAGGAACACATGCTCTGCGCGCCTCTTCCTCATCTCCACTCACTGTAATTTTTGCAACCCTAACCAACGAAAACGGAACATGCTCCGGCCTCTCTCATTCTTGTGTTTTCACGGTAATTTTTGCAACCCACACTAGCGAACAAGGAACACATACTCTGCGCCTCTTCCTCATCTCCACTCACTGTAATTTTTGCAATCCTAACCAGCGAACAATGAACATGGTCTACACCACATCCATTCTCTTTCACGGTAATTTTGCAACCCACCGGTGAACAAGGAACATACTGTGCCTCCATTCTTCACTCATTATTTTGCAACCCTAATTCACAAACAAGGAAGAGACACGTTCTGGCCTCTTCATTCTCTTGTGTCTGCGCTCTGTTGAGATTACCAGATTGAAGGCGGTGCTTGTAAATTGTCGGCGATTTGAAAAAAAATACCACAGGTTTATGTATAACTGTGGTTTATTCGTTGATTTTATAAATTATATACCACTGTTTTAAGAATAATCGTCATTTATTACTCACTATATACGATGGTTGTTGGCTCCAACCGTAGTCTAAAGCTGACAAATTCCGTGTGAAAAATACTTTAAAACGACGGTTTAAGAACCGTGATTTTTTATCTTCATTTAAAACCACGGTTCAAAACCGTGGTTTTTAATTTTTTGACATTTACGACGGGAGCAAATACCTCGGCTTTTAACCATTGTATATAAGCAAAATAACCGTGGTATATAATATTTTTTCTACTAGTGAAATACCCCAAACCTTAATATATGGTATAAACACTTAAATATGGTGTATTAAGACTAAAAAGAGTCTTAGAAACATTAGTAAACAAGTTTAAACAAAAGGAAACACAAAATGTGCTTTAAAGTCAATAAGAGCCAAAATGTGCTCTAAGCTTGGGATAAACTTGGTTAAGACCTAATGAACTTACCAAGATCTCATTTATACACTAATGAACATATTAAATCAATTACCAAAGAAAACCAAGCTTGAAAACAAGTTTAACCACAAAATGTGCTTTAAGGAGTCTTAAAGCACATTTTTGAAAAATTGTCTTGTAAATGAGTTTTGAGTGGCTAGATGTCCATCATTACTCTTAAATATATATGTGTACAATATAATATCACATTTGGATGTCTATATTAATGGGAAATCAAAAATTTCACTTCTATGTGCCTTGTTTTCATGAATAGTAATTTTTATAAGCTATTTTGTAACATATGTTTGTATAAGTAATTAAATTGACAAATAAAGACTACAATACCCTCATACTACTATTTGGGGCCGGTTTTTAAGGTTGGTGACACACCACCCTTGTTAGTTTGTTAAAAAATAAACAACTACTAAGTACCCTTTTTACTTTACAAAGTATAAATATCTTCAAAAAGCAAATTCTATCTCATTCTCTCATTTCTTTCCTTGCTCACACGGTTTCCCACCTCTCTTCTTCCTTCTTCTTGCTGTTCTCTCACGGTAATACCACACACCTCCATTAAAACTCCACTTTGATTTCTTGTAAAATCTTGCTCACTTGTCCAAATCAAAAACAAACACCACCAATCTCTTCCTCTCATCAAGCTCTTCATTCCTATCTTCTTAAAATTCCAAGACCACCATTTCGGTGCCATGGAGTTCCTCCATTGAAGGAGCTTGAGCTTGTATTTTTACATATTGTTACTCTCCTTGGCTTCTAGGTAAGGAATCTCAAATAAAAACTTCATTTCCTTCATGTTTTAGTGGTAACCGAAAACATATTGAAGGAGCTCTTTGTGTGACCTTGTTCTAGCTTCATTCCAACTCTTCATGGACTAGGTGGAGTCCTCTCTTGCTAGATATTCAAACTCTCTTCAAAGAGCAAGGTAAAAACAACTACATTAATGTTTTTGAAACAATGTAAAATTAGGGTTTACAATGAGATGGAGCTTATAGCTTGAATACTCATGTAGTGTTTGTATATTGTTTAGAACTTGTCAAGGAAACAAATACCTACCGGTTTTCTAAAGGAAACAAGAAAGAAGTTGTTTGGAAAAGAGGTCAATCTACTAACCAAATGTTGTTTAAATGCCTTAGGAGAACTGAGCTTATAAATGCTTATTAAAACTACCTAAAGAGCAAATGGTGAAGACTTAGTAAGTGTTCTCAAGAGCTTAGTAAAAGGCATATGTTGTTGAGTGTATTTGCAGGTTAAAGGCAAATATATTGTGGAAATTCAGTGTTTATGATTTATGCATCTTAAGGGCCTAAGAGCCATGTCATTTAAGGGCCTAAGAGCCATGTCATTTAAGGGCCTAAGTGCCATGCAATTTAAATTATGCACTATATTGTGATGTAGTGCTTTGTGAGTGGAGTTTGTGTATAATAAGTACTTGATGGATTTTTAGTGTTCTTGGTTGTTGTTGGTAAAAACAATGTTTTGGTTTAGTAATGTTCTAGGAGAACCTATGTCGAAATTTAGGTAAAATGTGAAGTTCTAAGTGTTAAAATGAGTTTGATAAGTTAAGGAGTATTTAAAATGGTTAAGTGTTGTTCTTGTGTAGGAAACATGCATTAAGGTGATTTAGGATGTAACAAGGACTTAGGCATGAGCTTGAGATTTTAGTATGTACCAAAGTCATTTTGGGACTTAGGTAAAGACTTAGGCAAACTTTGGTAAATTAAGGAGAAAGTATGAACTTGAAAAAGGATTTGAAGTAATGATATAAGGAGTTAGTTGTGAGAGATGATGCTTGGGAGATGATGTTAAGATAAGGAGAAAACATTTTGGGATAGTAGTTATCATAGGTGAGAAACACCATTTAGAAACCTAGTGTAAAATGTTGTAAGTGTTAAGGAATTTACAAGGAAATAAGTAAAGGTTTAAGGAATTAGAAAAAGAGTTTTGTGAGTATTTAAGGATGGTTTAAGTTGTGTTTGAAGTGCCCAAATGAGGTTAGGGGGTACTAGGTTATATGGGGTGAAGTTTGGAGTTGAATGTAAAAAGGAAAACAAAGATTTGGGGCAGACCGGACTTGCGACCGGACTTGCAAGTTCGGTCGGGCCCAGTTTACCCTGCGAGAATTGGCTTCTGGAATGGACCGACCTTGGGACCGGACTTGCAAGGTCGGTCGGGCTTGTAATTTGTGTACGGATTGAGTTACTGGAATCGACCGGACTTGGCAAGTCCGGTCGGACTAAATTTTCAAAGGGGGAAAACTCTCTGGAATAGACCGGACATGCGACCGGACTTACAAGGTCGGTCGGAGTAGAAAATTTTGACGGAAATATGTTCTGGAATCGACCGGACATGGACAAGTCCGGTCGGCAAGTCCGGTCGGACCAAAACTTGTAAAAAAAAAAAACAGAAAAGAATGTGACTTATGTAGTTAACCCTAGGTGTATAATGAAGGTAACCTAGGGTAAAGTTAGACATTAAACATGTCAACTAACTATGTTAAACACTTAGTAAATTTGGAGGTTAAGTAAGTTAATTAACCGACGTTCTTGAATTATGTATAGGAGTGACCTACGGAGGAAACCAAACGAGGCAAGGACCAAGGTATGGTTTCTTGCAGTCTGTTGTCTAGCGGTTTACACCGGTTTGTGTGTTGTATGTTTTTCTGTGTGTTTACAACGTTATAAGATTTAAACATGTAATGAGTTTACAGTTGTTCATATTATTGTGATGTGATGTTGTGACTCATTTCCCTTGTGTGTGTCTAACATGACTTACCACCTATTGTGTGTTGGTTGTTAAGTTCCACTATGAACTTCTAACAAGTGTTAACTGGGAAGTGAGGAATCCGGTTGTCCGGTCATGCATGTAAGTTAAGAGTAGATATCTGAATCAGATTCGACTCTTATGTTGTTAAGATTGTTCTCCTTAATTTGGCGTTCGATCTCCCGCTAGCTTCTTCCAAAGCTTACCTATTCTGACTTATGATCGGTTTAGTGGGAACCTGTGTTTGTGTGGTGTGTTCGGGTCACTAAATCCGAACCATCTGTGACTTAAGTTACTCGTTCGTCTAACAGAACGGTAATGAGTGTGTTTAACGAGCTTAACATGAGGGTGAATCACTCTCTAGGCTCTTATGTTATTTGACCCTTGTGGTTTGTTATTGTGGAACCAAGATCCACCGTGTATGTGATGATGAGCTGTGCAATTGATGCTATGCTCCATGTTATGTTATGTTATGTATGTAAATGAATGCCATGTTATCATGACAATTAGCTGCGCGTATCCCGGTAGCCGATGGGCTGCGCGTTAGCCATACCAGCCAAGGGTTGCTGACCCCCTCGGGGGATCCATATTTCTTATACTGCAGGATGAGGATCGAGAGGAAGCGGAGTGGCTTTAGATCCTAGGTGAGGTTTACTTTTGTATACTTTTGGATGTTGGCCCGGGATGCGCCTGTGCTCCTGTGGCGTTATACTTTTGGTTGTTGTAAGTATACAGTGATATTATACAGTGAAGGATGTATGTAGTACTCGGTATTGTATAAAGTATTTATGGTTTAGTTTTATGCTCGGGAGTCTGATCATCAGACCGGTACAATTGTATTTATTCTGCCTTGTCAACCACGTGGGTGGTTGACGGCGTTGTAGCACCGAAGCGTTAGTTACGTTTAGTTATTTAATTCCGCTGCGATTTCGTTTAGTATCATGTGCGTATTAGGGGTGTTACAAAAAGTGGTATCAGAGCGAAGTATCGCTCTGATGACTAGAATACCAAGCTTAGGGATATACCGAGTTAGGAAACCTAACTACAGTTACTTCAGTGACATTGGAAAGGTTAACCACTAACTAAGTGTGGAGATACCTTATTGTCGGGAAGCGTTACAACCGTTGGACCGATAAGTGTGCAAGCATATTGCTAATAAATATTCATGTGAATACAGATGGCAGGTAGACCGCGCGGTAGAGGCCGCGGAAGTGGTACTGGTACTGGGGGTGACCAGGGCGAGAACACTACGGCTCAGGTTATGGCTGAGGCTGTAGCAGCCGCTGTGGCCCAGATGGTACCCCAGCTTGTAGCTGCGATCCAGCAGGGGCAGATGCCCGGAGTTCAACCACCACCGCCACCGCCACGAGAGACCAACTGGGTCAAGGCATTGGCAGACTTGAGACCCCCTTCATTTCATGGGGAGACCGACCCACGTAAGCTGGAGGCGTACATCTCCGAGTTGGAGACCGCCTACGAGACCTTGGCTGTACCCGCAGAGGCTAAGGTCCGTCTTGCCGCTTACTATCTGAAGGGTTCGGCACAAAACTGGTGGAAGCTAGTGAGAGAGGACCGGATGGCGGATCCTCAGTTTGGCTGGAGGGAGTACACGGCTCTGCTGCGAGCCAAATACTACCCTGTGCACGTTCAGAGGCCAAGCGCCTTGAGCTGGATAGTCTGAGGCAGGGGGACAAGGTGTCGGTTGATGAGTACTACCTGCCTTCACCGGCCTTGTCCACCTGTTACCGGACCTGGGATACTCGAACCGGGTGCTGGTAAACCGTTTCTATAACGGTCTCAGCCACCGTCTTCGCTATGGGATGGGGCCAGCTGAGTATACTACCTTGCAGGTAATTTAAATAAAGAGTGATGTGAATATGTGTAGTCTACAAGTGAGTATAATGTGAGTTTGTGAGTATGTATTGCGGGGCATGACTGACCATCCTAAATTCAGGAGTGCTATCATGCCGCTGCTAAGGTGGAGATCACCGTCCGTCTGAGGGACGAGGAGAATGCGCACAAGCGCAAGGCCACGAGCGAGGGCCAGAGTTCGCAGGGGTACGGGGGAGGAAAGAAGAAGAAGAAACCTTATCCCCAGCCCCAAAGAGTCAGCACCAGGGTGACAAGGGCCAAGCCCAAACCACCACAGCTGAGGAGCCACTGAAGCTCACATATGCTTATGCGGCGAAGCCCCTACGCTCTTACCCACCAAAGGGTAATTGTTTAACCTTGTGTGATAAGTTGATGTGTATATTGATAAGTTGTGAAGTAAGTACTGAGTGTGTATTGTGTTAGCAGCTAGCACGGGCTCTGGACCGGAGCGCCACTATTACTGTAAGTGGTGCAATGGAGACCACCCCGGCAAGGACTGCAAAGGGAATGAGGTGCAGTGTCGATACTGCGAGAAGTGGGGTCACCGTGACCACGAGTGTTACCGGAACCCCAACAGCAGAGTCAACAAGCCCAAGGGGCAGTGGAAGGGTAAGGCCACAGCAGCTATTGATGGCCCGAAGACGGCTAACCAGCCACCCACTGATCAGAGGCACACTGATTCCCAGAAGGGGAAGGGGTCGGGACCTAGCAAGGCCACCCTGAATGTGGTGGACCGGTCTGAGGCGCCAGGGCCCTCTTCTAGACCAGGTACCGCCTAAACTGTTGAATGTAATAAGTGATTGCATACCGCATTTCATGCTTATGTGTATTAGTGAGTTCAAGTATATTATCATGTGAGTAAGGAGTCAAAGTGTAGTGTAAAAGACACCTAATTAGATAATTCTAAACTTAAAGGAACCTTCAATATATGTTATCCAATCCCACCCACACCAAACCCTGAAGAAACCACCATCAACATACCGACTTTCCAATGGAGCAATGTCAGGTTATCCAGCCAGGTATGATACTCTTAAGTGGATACCTGACACCGGAAGCACAAATCCATGTCATCAGACGATGCGACGAACTTGGAGCTAAACCTGGAGGTTTCTACACACCTGAATATCCGAACGGATCAAGAATGCAATTGAAGATGATGTGCATGGGTAAGGACTGGAAACCCTTACACCAAGTCATATCAAGAAGTGCGAGCTGAAGATGGAGCAGCAATAGTACCAAGTATACCTGAGGAGTTCCGTGCGGTCGTTAATCACGCCGTGGGAATTGCTCAACAAGTTGAAACGGATCAATTCCAAATGTGGAAGCAGATTTGTGTATTGTGAACTTCTACCAGAAAGGTGGACGGTTAGGTTTACACCAAGATAAGGACGAGTCACCCGAGTCTCTAAGTAAGGGAGTACCCGTGGTGTCTTGGTCCATTGGTGATACCGCAGTATTTGTGTATGGCGAGCAGAAGCGTGCTGATCTCGCAAGGAAGTTAATACTAAAGTCAGGAGATGTGTTAATCATGGGTGGGCAGTCAAGGATGCTATATCACGGCATCAGGAAGATCAAACTGAATACCGCACCGTCGGCAGTGATCAATGCCACACACATGAAACCCGGACGTTTGAATTTGACCTTCAGACAATTCTAAAGCCTTGTATACTTTTGTAATGTGTTAAGCCAGTATATGTTAAGGAAGTTATGTATGTGTTAAGTTATATCAACCATGTAAACCAACAATGTTGTAAAGAGGAAGTGTTAATGAATAAAGTGGAGTTATTGAAGTATATCAACCGTGTTGTTACCCAGTACTTATTAGTTTGCCAATGAATTAGGCTGTGCACTCGGAACGGGAGGTACATTGAGTGTCTGCAATGAGGCAGAAGCCGGCAAGAGCGGCACAATCCTCACCGGTACCTTTCCAGTGAATGGCGTGGATGCATCGATCTTGTTCGACTCTGGAGCCTCACACACATTTGTTTCGCTATCTTTTGCGAAGAGGCTGGGGTTAGATGGAGAGGAGATGCCAGACTTCTTGGTCACTCTCCCATCGAAAGAGCGGATCAGGTGTACCGCTACCACCGAGATGTCATTGTACGAATCAGAGGTGAAGAGTTCCCGATCGACCTGATAGAGTTCGACGGACTTGGATTTGATGTGATTGTCGGGATGAACTGGTTGGAGCGGTACAAGGGCAGAATCCTGTGTGCCGAGCATCGACTGCTTCTTCGGAGTCCATCTGGGGTTACCATATCATACCGCCAGAGGCCCAGGGAGCCTTCGACACAGATCATCACCGCCATGGCCATGTATCGTGAGTTACGACGAGGGAGTGATGTATACCTCTGCTATGTCCAGGACATAGAGAGAGACCCTGAGTTTAGCCCAGATGTGCCGGTAGTGTCGGAGTTTCCTGATGTATTTCCTAAGGAACTGCCGGGCATGCCGCCAGCACGAGAGGTTGAGTTTGAGATTGATCTAGTTCCGGGCACTGGACCCATTGCGAAAGCACCTTATCGTATGGCTCCAGCAGAGATGACAGAGCTCAAGGAGCAGCTGAGAGACCTACTCGACAAGGGCTTTATCCGCCCTAGTGTTTCACCATGGGGAGCGCCGGTCTCTTCGTGAAGAAGAAGGACGGTAGCCTCCGCCTGTGTATTGATTATCGGGAGCTGAATGCTGTTACGGTGAAAACCGTTACCCTTTACCACGCATCGACGATCTATTTGATCAGCTGAGGGGCATCAGTATTCTCCAAGATAGACTTACGTTCCGGATACCATCAGATTGCCATCCGTGACAGTGATATCGAAAAGACAGCTTTCAGAACGAGGTATGGGCACTATGAGTTCACAGTTATGCCGTTTGGCTTATCGAATGCACCAGCTAAGTTCATGGACTTAATGAACCGTTGTTCCAAGATCAGTTGGACAAGTCAGTGGTAGTCTTCATCGATGACATTCTTGTGTATTCTAAATCTAGAGGTGAGCACGAAAGCCACCTGAGAAATGTGTTACAAACTCTGAGGAGGAACCAGTTGTATGCAAAGTTTTCGAAATGTGAATTTTGGTTGAACCAAGTATCCTTCCTTGGACATGTGATTTCTGAAGCCGGGATCGCTGTTGATCCGGCAAAGATAGATGCAGTGCGCACCTGGCCTAGGCCGAAGACAGTCACTGATATCAGGAGCTTCCTCGGTCTGGCAGGTTATTATAGGAGGTTTGTGAAGGACTTCTCCAGTGTCTCGAAGCCGATGACTTCCTTAATGAAGAAGGATGCACCATTCGAGTGGACAGTCGACTGTGAGAGTTCTTTCCGAGTCTCAAGGATGCTCTGACATCTGCACCAGTCCTGACTATACCAGACGGTCCAGATGGTTTTGAGGTCTACTGCGACGCATCAGGCAGAGGTATGGGTTGTGTATTGATGCAGCACGGGAAGGTCGTAGCATACGCCTCCCGTCAGCTGAAGAAGCATGAGGAGAACTACCCTACCCACGACTTAGAATTGGGTGCCATTGTCTTCGCATTGAAGATATGGCGACATTATTTGTATGGGGTAAGTGTGACAATCTATTCTGACCATAAAAGCTTAAAGTACTTGTTCACTCAGAAAGAGTTGAACATGAGGCAAAGAAGGTGGGTTGAGTTTCTGAATGACTACGATATTAATCTGCAATACAAAGAGGGTAAGGCAAATGTGGTAGCTGACGCACTGAGTCGCCGAGCACACTCTCTCCATTCGCTAGTCTCTCATACTGGCTTGGTTGAAGAGGTGCGGAGTGCTCAGATGACGGATCAGTATATGCTGGAGATCCGGCAGAAGCTTATTGATGGCACATTCGAGGGTCAGAAGTACGACTTCAGACTCCACGATGATGACCTGATTAGGCTGAATGGCCGATTGTGTATACCTAGGAGTAGCGCTGAGTTGAAGGAGCGCATATTGAGTGAATCCCATTGTTCTACTACTTCGATTCACCCCGGAGCTTCAAAGATGTATAAGAGTATGAAAAGGTATTTTTGGTGGACTGGAATGAAGAAAGATGTTAGTGATTATGTGTTGAGGTGTCTCACTTGCCAGAAGGTCAAGTTTGAGCACCGACGGCCTGGTGGTATGGTACAGCCAATGCCAGTGCCTGAGTGGAAGTTCCATGATATCTCCATGGACTTTGTAGTAGGGCTTCCGCCTACAAGGGGAGGTCTGAATATGATATGGGTGATAGTTGACCGACTGACCAAGGTGGCCCGATTCATTCCGATGAAGGACACTTGGAAAGTGGCAAGATTGGCAGAACTGTTTGATAAAGAGATTGTAAGACATCATGGTGTACCGAAAACGATTGTATCTGACAGAGATACCAGATTCTTATCCAGATATTGGAAGTCCACACGAGAGGCATTGGGTACTGAATGAAATTGAGTACAGCGTTTCACCCACAGACCGATGGTCAGAGTGAGCGCACCATTCAGACACTTGAGGATATGCTACGTGCTTGTGCACTTGACTTTCAGACCAGCTGGATTGATAAGTTACATCTGATCGAGTTTAGTTACAACAACAGTTATCATGCTTCGATCAAGATGTCTCCCTTCCAGGCCTTGTACGGTAGACCATGCCGCACGCCATTATGCTGGGATGAGTCGAGTGAGACGGTCATTATAGGACCAGAGTATCTTGAACAAGTTCAGGCAGAAGTTCGCCAGATCCGGGCTAACATGAAGGCAGCTCAGGATAGACAGAAGTCGTACGCAGATGTGCGCAGACGTGACCTGGAGTTCGCCGTGGGCGATCAGGTATTTTTGAGAGTATCCCCCATGAAGGGAGTATTTCGTTTTGGCCAGAAGGGCAAGTTGAGCCCAAAGTATGTGGGGCCTTATGTTGTGACGGAGCGGATCGGCCCGGTAGCCTATAGACTAGACCTACCCGCCGAGCTGGGCAAGGTACATGATGTATTTCATGTGTCCCAGTTGAAGAAGTATATGTCTCATCCGTCTCATGTGCTTCAGCCTGAAAGGCTAACCTTAGAGCCGACCATGCGATCAGTGGAGACTCCGGTACGGATTCTGGATGCTAAGACTCGAGACACTCGCCATAAGTCCGTGAGACTGGTGAAAGTTCTCTGGTCTAACCAGGACGTTGAGGAGGCCACTTGGGAGCTGGAAGATAAGATGAAGGCGAAGTACCCGTCATTGTTTACTTCTTAGTCTTATGTGTATAGGGTACGGGGCGTACCCCTTTTTAAGGGGGGTAGAGCCGTTTCGGTTATGTGTGTACGACGTGTATTTGAATACATCGTCTATGTTATGTTGTTATGTTACAGACCGTTGTGTCTGAATGATGTGGATAATGTTGTATGGACCTTGTGTCCAATGTTATGTACCCGATGTTATGTTGTATGGACCTGGTGTCCAATGTTATGTAAGTGTGTTGTTAATGATGTATGGAAGTATTGTTTATAAGTGTTCCCGTGTTCTAATATTTAGGATATGTGGAAGTATGAACTTTGAGGGCAAAGTTCTTTTAAGGGGGGTAGATTGAAATACCCCAAACCTTAATATATTGTTTAAACACTTAAATATGGTGTATTAAGACTAAAAAGAGTCTTAGAAACATTAGTAAACAAATTTAAACAAAAGAAACACAAAATGTGCTTTAAAGTCATAATGAGCCAAAATGTGCTCTAAGCTTGGGATAAACTTGGTTAAGACCTAATGAACTTACCAAGACCTCATTTATACACTAATGAACATATTAAATCAATTACCAAAGAAAACCAAGCTTGAAAACAAGTTTAAACACAAAATGTGCTTTAAGGAGTCTTAAAGCACATTTTTGAAAAATTGTCTTGTAAATGAGTTTTGAGTGGCTAGATGTCCATCATTACTCTTAAATATATATGTGTACTATATAATATCACATTTGGGTGTCTATATTAATGGGAAATCAAAAATTTCACTTCTATGTGCCTTGTTTTCATGAATAGTGATTTTTATAAGCTATTTTGTAACATATGTTTGTATAAGTAATTAAATTGACAAATAAAGACTATATTACCCTCATACTACTATTTGGGGCCGGTTTTTAAGGTTGGTGACACACCACCCTTGTTAGCTTGTTAAGAAAATAAACAAACTACTTAAGTACCCTTTTTACTTTACAAAGTATAAATATCTTCAAAAAGCAAATTATCTCATTCTCTCATTTCTTTCCTTGCTCACACGGTTTCCCACCTCTCTTCTTCCTTCTTCTTGCTGTTCTCTCACGGTAATACCACACACCTCCATTAAAACTCCACTTTGATCTCTTGTAAAATCTTGCTCACTTGTCCAAATCAAAAACAAACACCACCAATCTCTTCCTCTCATCAAGCTCTTCATTCCTATCTTCTTAAAATCCAAGACCACCATTTCGGTGCCATGGAGTTTCTCCATTGAAGGAGCTTGAGCTTGTATTTTTACATATTGTTACTCTCCTTGCTTCTAGGTAAGGAATCTCAAATAAAAACTTCATTTCCTTCATGTTTTAGTGGTAACCGAAAATACATATTGAAGGAGCTCTTTGTGTGACCTTGTTCTAGCTTCATTCCAACTCTTCATGGACTAGGTGGAGTCCTCTCTTGCTAGATATTCAAACTCTCTTCAAAGAGCAAGGTAAAACAACTTCATTAATGTTTTTGAAACAATGTAAAATTAGGGTTTACAATGAGATGGAGCTTATAGCTTGAATACTCATTATAATGTTTGTATATTGTTTAGAACTTGTCAAAGAATCAAATACCCTACCGGTTTTCTAAAGGAAACAAGAAAGAAGTTGTTTGGAAAAGAGGTAAATCTACTAACCAAATGTTGTTTAAATGCCTTAGGAGAAATGAGCTTATAAATGCTTATTAAAACTACCTAAAGAGCAAATGGTGAATGACTTAGTAAAGTGTTCTCAAGAGCTTAGTAAAAGGCATATGTGTTGTTGAGTGTATTTGCAGGTTAAAGGCAAATATATTGTGGAAATTCAGTGTTTATGATTTATGCATCTTAAGGGCCTAAGAGCCATGTCATTTAAGGGCCTAAGTGCCATGCATTAAATTATAAATTATGCACTATATTGTGATGTAGTGCTTTGTGAGTGGAGTTTGTGTATAATAAGTACTTGATGGATTTTTAGTGTTCTTGGTTGTTTGTTGGTAAAAACAATGTGTTTTGGTTTAGTAATGTTCTAGGAGAACCTATGTCGAAATTTAGGTAACAAATGTGAAGTTCTAAGTGTTAAAATGAGTTTGATAAGTTAAGGAGTATTTAAAATGGTTAAGTGTTGTTCTTGTGTAGGAAACATGCATTAAGGTGATTTAGGATGTAACAAGGACTTAGGCATGAGCTTGAGATTTTAGTATGTACCAAAGTCATTTTGGGACTTAGGTAAAGACTTAGGCAAACTTTGGTAAATTAAGGAGAAAGTATGAACTTGAAAAAGGATTTGAAGTAATGATATAAGGAGTTAGTTGTGAGAGATGATGCTTGGGAGATGATGTTAAGATAAGGAGAAAACATTTTGGGATAGTAGTTATCATAGGTGAGAAACACCATTTAGAAACCTAGTGTAAAATGTTGTAAGTGTTAAGGAATTTACAAGGAAATAAGTAAAGGTTTAAGGAATTAGAAAAAGAGTTTTGTGAGTATTTAAGGATGTTAAGTTGTGTTTGAAGTGCCCAAATGAGGTTAGGGGGTACTAGGTTATATGGGGTGAAGTTTGGAGTTGAATGTAAAAAGGAAAACAAAGATTTGGGGCAGACCGGACTTGCGACCGGACTTGCAAGTTCGGTCGGGCCCAGTTTACCCTGCGAGAATTGGCTTCTGGAATGGACCGACCTTGGGACCGGACTTGCAAGGTCGGTCGGGCTTGTAATTTGTGTACGGATTGAGTTACTGGAATCGACCGGACCGGACTTGGCAAGTCCGGTCGGACTAAATTTTCAAAGGGGAGAAACTCTCTGGAATAGACCGGACATGCGACCGGACTTACAAGGTCGGTCGGAGTAGAAAATTTTGACGGAAATATGTTCTGGAATCGACCGGACATGGACAAGTCCGGTCGGCAAGTCCGGTCGGACCTAAACTTGTAAAAAAAAAAAACAGAAAAGAATGTGACTTATGTAGTTAACCCTAGGTGTATAATGAAGGTAACCTAGGGTAAAGTTAGACATTAAACATGTCATAACTATGTTAAACACTTAGTAAATTTGGAGGTTAAGTAAGTTAATTAACCGACGTTCTTGAATTATGTATAGGAGTGACCTACGGAGGAAACCAAACGAGGCAAGGACCAAGGTATGGTTTTCTTGCAGTCTGTTGTCTAGCGGTTTACACCGGTTTGTGTGTTGTATGTTTTTCTGTGTGTTTACAACGTTATAAGATTTAAACATGTAATGAGTTTACAGTTGTTCATATTATTGTGATGTGATGTTGTGACTCATTTCCCTTGTGTGTGTCTAACATGACTTACCACCTATTGTGTGTTGGTTGTTAAGTTCCACTATGAACTTCTAACAAGTGTTAACTGGGAAGTGAGGAATCCGGTTGTCCGGTCATGCATGTAAGTTAAGAGTAGATATCTGAATCAGATTCGACTCTTATGTTGTTAAGATTGTTCTCCTTAATTTGGCGTTCGATCTCCCGCTAGCTTCTTCCAAAGCTTACCTATTCTGACTTATGATCGGTTTAGTGGGAACCTGTGTTTGTGTGGTGTGTTCGGGTCACTAAATCCGAACCATCTGTGACTTAAGTTACTCGTTCGTCTAACAGAACGGTAATGAGTGTGTTTAACGAGCTTAACATGAGGGTGAATCACTCTCTAGGCTCTTATGTTATTTGACCCTTGTGGTTTGTTATTGTGGAACCAAGATCCACCGTGTATGTGATGATGAGCTGTGCACTATTGATGCTATGCTCCATGTTATGTTATGTTATGTATGTAAATGAATGCCATGTTATCATGACAATTAGCTGCGCGTATCCCGGTAGCCGATGGGCTGCGCGTTAGCCATTCCAGCCAAGGGTTGCTGACCCCCTCGGGGATCCATATTTCTTATACTGCAGGATGAGGATCGAGGAAGCGGAGTGGCTTTAGATCCTAGGGTGCAGGTTTACTTTTGTATACTTTTGGATGTTGGCCCGGGATGCGCCTGTGCTCCTGTGGCGTTACGTACTTTTGGTTGTTGTAAGTATACAGTGATATTACAGTGAAGGATGTGTAGTACTCTCGGTATTGTATATAAGTATTTATGGTTTAGTTTTATGCTCGGGAGTCTGATCATCAGACCGGTACATTTGTATTTATTCTGCCTTGTCAACCACGTGGGTGGTTGACGGCGTTGTAGCACCGAAGCGTTAGTTACCGTTTAGTTATTTAATCCCGCTGCGATTTCGTTTAGTATCATGTGCGTATTAGGGGTGTTACAACTAGTGCTCTTTCATGTCAAATTTGAATATGTTGATCAAAGTCTTGAATGTCGTCTTGATCAGAGGTACCTGGTGTATCAATCACTATCTCCTTGCTCTTAAAGCGGTCAAACCTGATCTTCCTCTCGACAAACGTATATTTCAATAGGTTCCCTTCTGGGTCAAGGCTTATGGAGTTCTAAGACTCCATCGAAACATCCACTTTGTTGTTGTCCTTGCGTCCAAGTTTGTTTATTTTACTGGCATAATAGATGACCCTAAAGGAAACACCTGTCAGGTTCTGCGCTTCAAGGTTCTGATCAATCTTAATGCTCATCTTTCTCGTACGATTCACATCAAGCTGAATAGTAAGTACCTCAATCTCAGCATCAGTTGTGACAATAAGCCCTTGCTATGCTCCGGATGTGAATTGTTTACCCACATGGCCGATGTTTGCACAGGAGGTCAAGATCCTAATAATCTCCACCTTTTTGGAATGGGATGAGTACTAAAGAGTTTCTGGCCAGACTGAGGTCACGCAATCATGGCCCGTTTCCTAATGGCGAGTCGAACATGTGGCTATTTCTATGACCTACTTGGCTACTTGCCCAAAGGGAAGATCACATTGGGTCAGTTGTTGCATCCACGGTAATCAGGTTCTTCATAAAGGTTTTGGGAGTTGGTGAATCTTCTAGTGGAGGTCGAAAGGGAGAGCTGCGGATGGGCAGAACCTAGATCTTAAAGCAAGGTGTCAGGGGCTTAGAGAATTTGAGAATAATTAAAGCTATGGGGTTCGACCCACAGTCTATCTCCTCTCTCGAACATGGGTTCATCATCTAATGCTAAGAGGAAGAAAATTGACCAGGCGAATCCAAGGTTATCTTGAAGTCGCCAAGAGGAATGAACCCAAATCTTGCTACGGTGGACCCTTGCTTCTCTCGAGATTACGTACGCACTTTGATCATAATCTTTTTAGTTTTTTTGTATGTTCTTCTTATTTGTTTTTCATGTTTTAGATCTTGGGTTCTGTTGTCCTACGATATTTTTGGCATTCCATGAGTGTATCATTCGCATCATGGCACCTCCTTGTCTCTGGTTTTTTTAAGCAATCAAATCCATGTTCTGCAACATTTCACTATGTTGGATGTTCATGTTCCTCTCATCATCTGTTAAGCAGCCTCTCCTTTGGGGTAAATTTGTTCTTAGATGATTGCCTTTTTGGATTTTGCATGAACTGTTTTTAGCTCCTAATTGGGAGTTTCTGATGGGATGCACATTTCCTCATGGATTTGGTTGGTTTTGTTGTCTTCATTTATGGGATCCTTAGTTTGATCACTATATATACTTGTAATGCTCTTTGGTTAATCTATCACGTGTTTTTACCAAAAAAAAAAAGTTGTGCATGATTACTTTCATGTTTCCACCACTATCGATCTATCTTTATGTCCAATGCTATCACTTATATGGCAAAGCCATTCTATCATAATTTTCTTTTCTCTTAAGAAATTGTAAGAATTTAAGGATTAGGGTACCTACCTCTTGAGTGCAGCAGAATAATTATCTGGATCGTTCTATTGCTCGTTATCAACCAAATCGTCCATCCTTTGTTGTCAATGATGAAGTTTCATGGCTACTAGGTGGAGGAACCCACCACAGCACTCCCCACGTTATCCATGACCTAAGAACCCTAACAACAGCTCTATCTATTATATTTGTGGGAAAGTATTTATGATAGGGTTTCTATCGTGTCTGCCAGGAAACTAATTCATGTCCCTCAATATATATAATAGAAGATATATAAGAATAACAAATTTTTTATCTATATTTATTTGACGTTGGTTGAAACCAATATTTAACAAATAAATATTGATTTTATTTATTACTTAAATAAATAACCAATATCTCCCACTCAACCTACGATTAAATACTTGAGAGCTTATGTGTTTCATACAGGCAAATAGGTCGTGTGACCTGGAAACACACCTGCAATGCAGATAATTTCAAATCAAACCAAACCTCACCGGCCAGAATGACGCATCCAGAAAAAAAAAAAGTTGCCTACACCTCAAGTCCAATTTTTGTTCGGACTAATCCAAACTCAATCCAGATCCTTCAACATATTGATGTGCAGGATAACATGACCAATCACTATAACTACTAAAGTTACTGCGCCAGCAATTGTCACTTCAGTCTGAACTACTCTTGTAAACTTTCCCTTTTACTTGATGTCATATCCTAATGGTAACAACCGCTTTCCCAGAAGGTTACTCTAAAACAGTAAAATTCAGGGAATCTTGGTAAAACTTCCAAAGTAGCAGCATCATTACCACTATTACAACCCAAGTCAAAAGGTGAAAAGGTGCATATAAGAAAATATTGACTCACACAATGAGGGAGCAAGGATCAATACATACGCTTCAATAAGGTCGCTAGCACGTACCGTATGAAAGTACGTTATGGGGAGTTTTCTTACATAAAGGATGTCAGCTTCCACCCACACGAGTCTAAAAGGTTCACATAGTTTCCTCCCACTCGGCTAAAAAATGAACTTACATGGGTATAGGAACCTTTATATAATATCCCATGTGGGTTAACCAATAACCCTTTTAATATAGACTACAAAAGTCTCCCACTAACTTTGAGTCCCTTAGACAAAGTCAGTCATTACTTCAAGATAATATATATCTAATGAAGCTAGCTACTTGTGTGAGAAAATATATCTTATAGTTCATTGACATCAATACACAACATGCTAATTTGACAAACAAAATATCGAAGAGAATAATCATTTATTAGAAATGTCAAAGCAAATTAGCATTCTAAAAACCCTTTCTAAGTCCTAAAGATTTAACATGATCCTGGTAAGGTTTAACAACATAGGCTTTGTTTGCGGATCAACTACCATATCATTAGTGGATACATGTTGTAAGGAAATCTTCCCTTTCTCATAGACATCTTTCACATAGTGATCTCTAATTTGGATGTGTTTGGTCTTTCCATGATATCTGGGATCTTTCACACAAGCTACTGTAGCCATACTATCACTTATAAGGAGTACTAGCTTCTTTGCACTTTTGATAACTCCCAAATGTTTCACAAACCTACACAACCAAACAACCTCTTGTGCAGCTTGTGACGAATCTACATGAGCCTCCATGGTTGAAAGCGCCACACGGGATTGCTTTTTACTACACCATGAGATAACTCTGCCATTTAGCAAAAATGCATTTCCAAAAGTGGACTTGCGCTCATCTAAATCTCCTCCCCAGTCAGCATCAGTGTATCCTACAAGGTTCAAATTACCATCACCATAGCATAACACATAGTTTGTTATGCCCTTAAGGTAACAAAAAGTTCTCTTGACAGCTTTCCAGTGTTCAGGACCTGGAATTGTTTGAAAACAACTAATGAGTTCAACTGCATATCAGATATTCAGCCTGGTGCACATCATGACATACATCAAACTACCAACGGCACTGGAATATGGTACATTCTTCATATACATATTTTATTTTTTTGAGCTAGGTCCATATCCGTACTAAGCGTAGCACCTTTCATAATAGAAGTTGCAATGGGTTTACAATCACTAAGATGGTATCTCTTCAAAATATCATTGAGGTAGTTCTCTTGAGACAAACCCAACTCTTTTCTTCATATTCTTAATATGTTTACTCTCAATACATAACTTGCTTCACCCATATCCTTCATGTCAAACTTGGATGTCAAACTAGCTTTCATTGTGGAAAGTAGATCCAAGTTACGCTGGCTATTAAGATGTCATCTACATACAAAGTTAGAATGATAAATCCTTTTGTGTATGACTTATATACACACAATGGTCCTCATTATAATGGGTGACTTGTCCTCGACCATTGCCTCATGAAATCTAATATTCCATTGTCTGGATGCCTACTTAAGACCATAGATGGATCTACGAAGACGACATACCTTTTCTCTTGACCTTAACCTCAAACCCATGAGACTGGTCCATATATATCTCCTCCTCAGGTTTCCATAGAGAAAAGCAGTCTTTAAATCCATCTGATGTAATTCTAAGTCCAAACGAGCAACAATAGCCAAATAAGTCAGATGGACCCAAATCTACAACAGGTGAGAACCTCTCATCATAATCGATTCCCTCTTTTTGAGTATAACCTTTGGCTACTAGCATGACTTTATACCTTTCAACTAATCCATCCACACCTCTTTTGACTTTAAGAACCAACTTGTTCCCAGTAGTCCTTTTACTAGCGGGAAGATCAACCAAGTCCCAAATTTGATTATTGTGCACGGATGCTAACTCTTCTTCCATTGCCTTCATCCATTCATATGCCTTAGGTTCTAAGACAGCGTCTCTAAAAGTTCTAGGCTCCTCTTCATCCATCACAGTAGTTAGAAAGGATTTATAATGAATTCCTTCTTGAACGACAATGTTTGCCTCAGAGTCAACTTGAAAACGTCTTTTGGGAACATGACCCATTTCGCTCCTCCCAGGCTTGGGTAAATTATGTTCCTCCTTCTGAACTTGAGGATTCAAAAGAACATCTTCAACAACCATATCATTTTGATTACTTAAATCAGGTTGTTGATGAGGATCATCTAGTTCATAGAAATCTTGACATCTGGTTGCTCCAAAAATTTATGGATAACATTTTCCAAGAATGTGGCATCACAAGGATCAATCTCATTTCTTCTCCCACTTTCATCTTCACCTAAGAAGACTTACCCTTGGATTTCTCACAGTATCGTACAAAGATACATTCTTTCCTTTGGGCCTAATTTCCCGAACTTATGAAAGGGTAAGGTAATGTAGGCAGCACATCCCCATGGGAGCAGATGACTCACATTTGGTTGTCTCCCAGTTCATAGTATGTTTGGTGTTTTAGAAGCTGATTTTGTAGGAACCTTGTTCAAAACATAAGTTGTTGTTAACAAGGCATCTCCCCAATACGAAATTGGTAGATTCACTTGTGCCATCATGGATCTAACCATATCCAATAAGGTCTTACTTCTTCTTTTAGCCACACCACTCTATTGTGTGGTTTGTGAGGAATATTTAAATGTCTTGCTATTCCTTTTTCTTCACAAAGTTCTTTGAACTGATCAGAGAGGTACTCTCCACCTCGATCTGTTCTCAAGCACTTAACTTTAGGAGCTAATTGATTCTCGACTTCATTCACATACTTTTGGAAACAATTAAGAGCTTTTATTTATGTGAATTGAGATACACGTAACAAAAACGTGTGAAGTCATCAATGAATGTGATAAAATATTGAGCACCATGCTTGGCAGTCACCCTCATTGAGCCACAAATATTTGAATGGATTAGCTGCAACGGTTGGACAACTCTTTCTGTTTTAGAAATGGTTTCCTAGTAGCTTTTCCAGCTAAACAAGACTCGCATTAGCAAGTAGTTTAGCTTTGAGTTCCTTTTCTTGCTAGTCTGTTCATTCGGTCAATACCAATATGACCGAGTCTAGCATGCCAAAATTCTAAATCATCACAATGAACTGCATAAGCTGAAGAAATGTGATTGTTTGAACCAACATTGGCATTTATACTATGAAACCATCAAATAAAGAGCGAGAGTACCAAAAAATGTAACATTATGAAACAACTTTAAAGTTGATCCTTCCAAAACAATTTGAAGTCTGTTTTAAGAAGAGACGAAAGGGAAACTAAATTTTGCCTTATTTCAGGGGTATACAAGCCATTTGTAACAGAGATTGACCACCATGCAAAACTAATCTGCATGCTCCAATCCCGTGCATATCTATGCTAGTATCATTCCCCATATAAATCTTTTGGCTTCCTCTAGGAATCCGGGCTCTATGAAAGATGTCCTATCCCAAGTCACATGCTTTGTTGCTGCTGAGTCTACAATCCACATAGAACTTGTTTTGGTTAACATATAACATGAAGCAACACAACAAGAGCTTAAGGTATGATTTTTCTTCACAAAGAGTGTTCCACCCTTGTTAAGATCCACTACAATACTCTTCAATTCGACATCCATCTCTTGAGCGCAGTGGAATATTATCTGGATCGTTTTATTGCTTGTTGTCAACCAAATTGTCCTTCCCTTGTTGTCAATTGATGAAGTCTTTGCGGCTACCAGGTGGAGGAAGCCACAACAGCACTCCCCATGCTCTCCACGACCTAAGAACTCTAACACGGCTCTCTCTCTCTCTGTGTGTGTGTGTGTGTATATTTGTGGGAAAGTATTTCTGATAGGGTTTCTATAGTGTCTGTCAGAAACTAATTCCTGTCCTTAGTATATAATAATAGCAGAATATATAAGCATAATAAATATTCTTATATATTTATTTAAATCTAATATTAATAAATACATATTGATTTATTTAAACTTAAATACATAACCAAGAGAAACATTGATATTTCCATTCATATAAAAAGGGAAAATTCATAATATACCCCTTTTTCTTTCGTAATTCACAATATACCCCTGTTGGTTTTCGTAATTCAACTTAAACATGTTTAAATGTTGTCCAAATTGATGAAACTTTACATGGACGATGCTAAAGTGTTATATTTAGGCCAATATCAAATTTGATGAACATGTCACAATTTCATTGGGTTCCACAGGTCACATATAAAGCTTAAAAAACTTCAAATTTGAAATTGTACCAAAATATAACACTTTAGCATCGTCTATGTAAAGTTTCATCATTTGGGACAACATTTAAGCATGTTAAAGTTGAATTACAAAAAAACTAATAGGGGTATATTATGAATTAAGAAAGAAAAAACAATCTTTCTTGGCTACAGCTAACTGTAGCGAGAGATAGCTACATCCAAGGAGGGAGCAGCAGCAGCAGCAGGCGCGCCGCGCGTGTTAGTTTTAGTTTTAGTTTTTTTTTTATCACTTAATCTTTAAATTGTTGTAACTTTTAATATATAGTCCAAAATGAAAAAAAGTTACTCCCTCCGTCCCAAGTTGACTGTCCACTTTACTATTTGGATAGGTCGTTTGACTTCAATATTTAACATGTAAGATAATATATTTTATAAATTTTTTTTATAATGGAATCCTTATGTGAAAAACTATATGTTATAAAAATTATTTTTTAAAAATTATTTTATCTTATATTTTAATATTGAAGTGGAAAAGCGTGCCAAAAGCAAATGAGACACTTATGACGGGACGGAGGTAGTATTCATTGTTCACCTAAATTAGCTCTTCGAAACAAGACCAGTCATGGATATATTTTGACAATTTTAAAAAATATATTTTTACATGCATAGTGCACAAAACGTAAAAAAAAACTTGTACAGATGGTCATACAAACATGTACAAATGTTCACAAAAATATGTACATCCTCACGTAAAAACATGTACATCCTCGCATTAAAACATATAGATAGTCATATAAATCTGTACGAATCATTAAATATGTACATTCTTAGATTAAAACATGTACATATAAGGAAGAACACTTATACAAACGGTCATACAAACATGTACAGATGTTCATTAAAACTATACATTCTCATAATTGAACATGTACATTCTCACATTTGAACATGTACAACGTCACATTAAAACATGTACATTTCTCACATTAAAATATGTACGTTCTCACGTTAAAGTATATAACGGCTTTCAAATAGATTACCCTAATCCCACACCCTAAAACCCACCCTAGGAAAGCTAAAAACGTCGAAGGCATTTTTAGGGTTTATAGTGGCAGACCCTAAACCCGTGACCACAAACCCTAAAAACCTGTCGAGTTAGTTGCTACAATGTAAAGTATAGAACGGTTTCCAAATAGATTACCCTACCCCCAAAACACCCCAAAACCACCCTAAGATAGCTACAAACATCGAAGACATTTTTAGGGTTTGTAGTGGCGGGTTTAGGGTCTAAAACCTGTTGAGTTAGTTGCTACAATATAAAATACAAAAATTCCAAAAGATTACCCAACCCCCCCTCCCCCCCCCCCCCCAAAACCCACCCTAGGATAGCTAAAAAACGTCAAATTCGCCACTTATTACTTAATGAATCATAATATCAATTTTAATGAATCATAATACAAAATTAATGAATCATATTATCATTTTAGTGTATCATCGTATACATGTAAAAATAATTTTTAAAAAAATTTGTTAAAACATATCAATGACTAGTCTTGTTTTGAAGAGTTTGAATTTAGGTAAACGATGATATAATTATTTTTCATTTTGGACTTATATATTAAAAATTATAACAATTTAAAGTTTTTATGATAAAAAAAGAAGAATAATAAAATATTAAAAAAGAAAAAGAAAACAAAACCAATCAACTCAGCGGCGTGGAAAGGAAAAAAAGTCTAAGTTGTAGCTAAGTATTTGTGTTTATTAATATATCTTCATATGTAGCTAACTTGACTATTCACTTGTAGTATATTATGAACTTTCCCAAATAAAAATTGTACACCGAGTAAGTAACTACGGTGAAGTTGGTTTTTGAAAGTTGAATATTGTTTAATACTCCACATAATATTTTAGAAAATACCCTGTATTGATTTAATTTGTTAAAGGGATTTCGACCTAATAACTACGTTTAATTAATTACGGTGTAGTCTATGGATCACGAATTCACGATCTGCGCCATAGAAGAATTGAATTTATATTAAACAGTGTGTGGACACGCATAAGTTATACCATGAGATCAGACTGACACGGACTATGTGTATATATTTATTACTCACGGATTATATATAATTAACTGGTGGTTTATATTGGATCATAGTTCACCAACTACAACTGGAGCCCCAACTGGAACTGATTGTTCTAAATAAAGGTAGTCAGATGATGGCAATGATCAGAGTTAGATATCGGCATTTGATATAATTTGTTTGATATTATATTTAATTCATAGCGGAAAGACAAAGGTTCTTGATTTGAGAAAAATAATAATAATTAAGGGCAAAGACATTTGCAGTTTGTGGTATATTAATAAAAGAAAAAGGAAATTTCATGAAATGCCATTATATTTTGGCTAATTCATAAAATGTCACTAAAAAATGAAAGTCGTGAAATGTCATTATATTTTTTGAAAGTCCATGAAATGTCATTATAGATAGAAAAAAGACAAAAATATCCCTACTAGTTAACAAAGTACTTTTAAAGTTCACAATATGCCCTTAAGTGTTAAAAATTAACAAAAATATCAAAATACAATAAAAATAAAATATAAAAAGTAAAAAAAAATTAAAAAATTAAAATTAAAATATCAATAAACATTGAAAAAAAATATTTCATTTTTTAAATTAATTCAATACCATAAAATAAATATTGGGTTCTAAACAAATAATTAATACCAATTTAGTACCATAATTTATACCAAATAAGTACCAAAATTAGTATCATACATTTTTAATTATTATTTTCTATCAATTTAGATCATTTATTTCTTAAAGTAAATAATTTTTTATATTGCTGATCAAATTTAAAAATTAAAATTCTAAACATAATAATTTATTTGAGATAGAGCGACTAAGAATATGTATATGACATACAATATTAAATAGTAAAAGTTGTTTGAAATGTAGAATAAAACATTTTCAGAATAATAATATGCAACTTATTCTTTCTTTGGTTATCATTACTTGCTACTAATAAGTTGCATATTATTATTTTGAAAACGTTTTATTCTACATTTCAAAACTTTTACTATTTAATATTGTATTATATATATAATATTCTCAGTCGCTCATTTCCAAGAAATTATTATATTTAGAAATTTAGTTTTAAAATTTATCACCAATATAAAAAATTATTTACTTTGAAGAAATAAATAATCTAAATTGATAAAAACTAAAAATTAAAAAATGTATGATAAAAATTATGGTACTTATTTGGTATACGGTACTATATTGGTTGAAATTTTGAATAAATTATTTGTTTAGAATCAATATTCTTTTTATGGTATTGAATTAATTTTATAAAAGGAAATATTTATTTTTTGAATATTGAATGATATTTCATTTTTTAAATTTTTTTAAATTATTTTAATTTTAATTTTTAATTTTATAATTTTTTTATAATTTTTACAATTATTTTATATTTTTATTGTATTTTGATTTTATTTTAAATTTTGTTAATTTTTAACAATTACGGGCATATTGTGAACTTTAAAATTACTTTGTTAACTAATAAGGTATTTTTGTCTTTTTTCCATCTATAGTGGCATTTCATTGTCTTTTCAGAAAATATAGTGACATTTTGTGATTTTATTTTTTTAGTGGCATTTCATTAATTAGCCAAAAATATAGTGGCATTTCATGAAATTTCCCAAAAAAAAAGAACTTAAATAAAAAGAGCCGAGGGTAATATTATTCTGAAAGACAAATTCGGCCATGCACCCGTTGTGTCTAAATTACATGATGGCTAGTGATTTGGCAATCTCAGTCAACTGTTGATTAGACTATTTTGTTGAATGAACTATTTTTTTACTATATTAAGGGGGCATTCAATTTGGGGTAATCAACAAAGGGAAACGGAATCATTCTCTTTGTGTTGTTTTGTTTTGATTTTTAATGATTCCGTTTCCCCCACTCAGGTTTCAAAAACCCCCAATTCCCTTTTAGTGATTCCCCCCAATATCCCCTCTTCCCCTATCATCATCTTTAACATAAACAATATTAATATTTATAATATATAATTTATATAAATACTAACATATGATACATAATTTTTATAAATATTAATATACAATATTTTTATCTAATAGAAATACAAATATTATTTATACTTTATATAAATAAAATATAGGTATCAATATGAAATATTATATATTATATATATATAAATGTTTAATATATAACATTTATAATTTTTAAAAATAATATACTATATAATAATGGTAATATAGATTATTTATATTTGAAAAAAATGAACAAATAATATATATAAAATATAATTTAATTACAATAAAATTCTGAAATAATAATATATATTAATTAAATAATATTAATATATATATATCATTTATACATATTAGTTATAATTTAAATAAATATGAACAAATATTATATATAATATATATTAATATTAATAATATTATTTATACTTAAATGATATAAAAATAATATATATATTTTTATAAATTTAAATAAATTTAATATATATATAATATATAATATATGTATATATATTATTTACAATTTTATTAAATATTGTTAAATAATATTATTTAAAATTTAAATACTATAAAACTAAAAAATAATAATATATAGTATATATAATTTATATAATTATTTATTTATATTGTTTATAGTTTAAATAAATATTATATATATATTAATAAATATTTTTTATAACTTAAATTCTATAAATTAAAAAAGTTATATATATAGATAAATTTTTTAAAAAATTATACATAATATAAACTATATAAATAATAATGTATGTCATTTATAATTTAAAAAATATTTATATATGCTATATAATTTATATAAATATTAGTATATGTTGCATACAAATTAGATAAATATTAATATATATTATTCATAGTGTAAATATGTATTAGCACTTCTCTGTTTGGAACCAAACAACAACAATGACACTCATTGAGAATTCTATTCTGTTTCCGTGTAGAATCAAACAGACTTTTCCTATATTTGGTGAAATTACACGCCCTACCCACGTGGTTTCAAAAATTACTTTGTCCACTCATGTGGTTTTCGCTATTTTACATCCAACAACTTTTCCTATATTTGATCAACTTAAAAGATGGTTAAATGTTATCCAAAATTGATGAAAATTTACATGAATGATGCTAAGGTGTTATATTTTTGTCCAATGCCAAATCTAAAGTTTTTTAAGGTCATATATGACTTGTGGGACCCAATGAAAATACGTTCACATGTCACATGTTTCATTGGGTCCCACGGATCACATATGAGCTTAAAAAACTTTGGATTTCACGCTAGATCAAAATATAACACCTTAGCATCGTCCATGTAAAGTTTAATCAATTTTGGATAACATTTAACCATCTTTTAAGTTGGTCAAATATTAGAAAAGTTGCTGGATGTAAAATAACGGAAACCACATGGGTGGGCAAAGTAATTTTTGAAACCTCATGGATGGGTTGTGTAAATTCGTCAAACGTCATGGGTGGGGATGTAATTTTCCCTACATATAATTAACATAAATTTTTAAACTTCTCAAAACATATTCATGTCTGATCTTATTTTGAAGAACTTGAATTTAGATGAACAATGATGAATTTTATTTTGGAACTTATACATTAAAAAGATACAGTAATTTAAAGTTAATATAACACAAAACAAATCTAAATAACAGTTGACTGGATTGTTGACTGTATTGCCAATTCACCAGCGGCACTATATTCTGCAGGCGGCGTGCGCCATCTCCGGTCTGATTGTCAAAACATTTCATAAGATAGGTTTAATTAATTGTTTCTTTGAGGAAGATAAGACAGGTTTAATTTGGTGCATATGCATGAACGTTTACTCAGCAGCACGATATAGTACGATTTTAGCACATGCATGATTCTTTTGGGAAGTGCTTCCCTCGCACACGCCACACAGTATCATACTAGTACACGATACAGAGGAACTTCACCTTTTATTTTGTTATACATAATAAAAACTTCACACCTGAATTAATCCAAATAGATAAATTATAATAACACACTGCTCTGCGACTCTTACACTTTGATACAAATTGATTTTCTCAAATTAATCTATATGGTATTCTAGCCTATAATTACAACTTTTTCACTTTTCTCTCAATATGGAAATCTCTCACGTGGAAAAGTGCAGCAGGACATCATTTATATGTACAACACGTTTCCATATAACCTAACAGAGGGACGAACAACCAAGGACAATATGATCATATCTATCGACAACAATATAATGTCAAATTCTCTGTCTCTGATCAAATCCATCGACACACAAACAGGAAAAGATGGAGAAAATTTATCTGATTAGATCTATCCAATTAAAAATTTGAAAACTACCTGAATTTGTTACTAAGAGTATCTTCATAAAAAGTTTCTTCGAAAGTTAACTGAGATTTTCTCTATGACTCCAGCCAGGTATGCTTAGATCAAGGCTATGTCATAGTCGTTGAGATCCAACAGCTTTGATCATGATAATCATAGTCATAGCGGTTTAGAACGAATTTGAGTTTGTCTGATCAAAGTTAAGGGAGATTTTGGGTAATCTCAAAAATTAATGTCTAAGCAAACAATAGAAAACATAGTTATTTTATGGAAAAATTACACTGCCCACCCATGAGTTATAGAAAATTACAATGCCTACCCATGAGATCTCAAGAAATTACAATGCTCACCCATAAGCTCTAGAAAATTACAATGCTCACCCATGTAGTTATCAAAATGAGGTGAAAATCAAAGATCTAAGTAAATTTTACATTGATTAATCAATTCAACTATGTAAAGCAATAAAAAAAACCTAATTTACACCGTACAATGTTAGAGTGATGAAATGAAAAAAGTGCAAAAATTACGAGGAATTACATATATGTTCACCTAATTTTATTTGATTTTATTTCTTTGTTTTGTTATTTATAGGCATGTTTCATTTATTTGACTTCTAAGTGATCATAAGATCAATTTAGGGTTTTTTAAATTTTTTTACGATTGTCTAAGTTGTTTCTTAAGGTGATCATTACTTTACATATTCGATTTCACCTCTTTTTGATAAGTACATGGGTGGGCATTGTAATTTTCTAAAACTTATGGATGAGTATTGTAATTTCTTAATATCTCATTAGTAGGCATTGCAATTTTATAAAGCTCATGGGTGAACATTATAATTCCCCAATACCTCATGGGTGAACAATGTAATTTTCCCTTATTTCAATTCTCTTTCATGATTCTTATACTAAAGTTCCCCAAATCGACTCAGTGGACATGTTCTCCGCATTGCGTTTCGTTTCACTTCTTATTACAATTTGCTAGAATCATGAGAAAAATGAAATGGAATCCATATTATTGTAAAATGTTTTTAATTTCTTTAAAATATGTATCTTTGTCGACAAAAATTGATGTCCAAAGTCTTGAAGCAAAGCTAGTGTTAATATAGGTTATTGCCAAATAGAGAGTTGGCCTACAAGGAAGCATCGAAAAGAACAGTCCTTGTCACACATGATATAACCTAGAAATTCCTCTACCTGAATGGGTCCGCCAACTTGAGGACGAGACCAAAATGATTGAGAGAAGGCTCACTGAGACCAAATGAACAACCAATATTTGTCAGGTAATGAGCAATGATGCATCGAGCGCATCACGTGTTGCAAGTTGCAAATAAAATTATGGTCGATGGACCCTTCAGGGAATAATTTGCTAGCTAACTCTTTCGTTGGAAATATATTATACTAATTTCTTGCTACATCCCTATATGTATATTTGTTTTATAAAATAAAAACCAATATAGTTAGTAAATAAAAACCGTACGAATGTATATAAAAAGTTATACATTAAATTTTGATATTAATGAAATTTACTAGGTGAAAATAAACTTATAAAATTTATTCTTATATATAGTGTAAAATTTTAAATGTATTTAAATATAACTATATATGCTTATAGCGAATAATCATTCTATACTACATGGATCATATTGCGAGGAGTTGAACATTTGACTGAAAAGGGTTTGTTTGAAAGTAAACTAATAATTGATAATTGGTAACTGATTATCCATTATTGTTGAAAAAGTGATACAACAAATATTTTATGTTGATATCCAGTGAAGGGAAAGACCTCTAGTAGCAATTTCCTTTGCTTTTGATATTATATCGAGGAATCGTTAGTGATCAATCACGCAGAATACACTGGTTTTCTTTTATTGTATGTTGGTTGAAGCTCCCCCACCCTCGCATTGGTAGCCAATCAAAAGGAGAGAAAAGCAGAATGAAGGCCATTCAATTAAGCCAAAGACCTTAATGACCACATGTTTCCATACTTCAATATAAGGGCCAGCAGTACAATGCTCAGATAGTCAGATTTGGTAATCCCTTTTATTATTTTCGATGGATTATGTGGGCTAGTGTGTGCATACGATAACGGTTCCAACTTCATAGAAGTGTTCCGTACGATTTGATACTAATCTATTTAGCATCATATAAAAAAACAAAAAGAATATTGAGTATAATATAAGGCGTTTTAGAAGGTTGCACTATGGCCATCGGGTAAGATTGGTATTTGTTACCTATTTTGTCTTTTTATATTTTATAGTTTTCTAAGACTTTAAAATGTTGTATCTTATTATATATAAATCCAAATAATATAAATTTTATACCATTGTTCATCATTTTTTGAACTCTTCAAAATAAGACCGAACATGAATATGTTTTGATAAATTTATTTTTTTTTCATTTTTTGTATGTACATATGTTTTAAGATTTGAATCTTAAGTTTAAGAAAAGTGAATCTTGTTCAAAAAAAAAAGAAAAGAAAAGTGAACCAAATGTTAAAAAGTGAATCATAGATCATTAGACCCTAAACTCTGCACTACAAACCATTAATGTAACACCCCCAACACTGGCCTAGAAGTTAGGGACGTTACACGCCGCGTAATACTGGTTAACACGCAAGGCTCTAACTAATATCCACAAACGCATGAAAAGGCCCAAACAGAATACTTGTATAAAAGTATAGTCAAAGTGTAACAAGTATTCTTAAACTCAAATAAAATATAACTGTCAAATCAGAAGTCAAGGAGTAGTTGCCAAACACTACTCAGGCCCGTAGGCTACAAAGGCTAAAGCATAAATGTCTTAGAAGAACTGAAATAACATAATCAAAACTCCAGAAGCTGAACAGGGTGATTCTCGCTGATCAATCTACAATGTTAGTAAGAGTAGGGGAGTGAGCATCCAACTATGCCCAGTAGATGACTAACTTCATCAACCAGCATGCTCAAAACATTTATAGAATGTTATCAAATCAGAAGAAGGCAGAAAGATAGCCACATTCCATATCAGAAATAAGAAACATAAGTCCAACCATAATAGGACTAAACAGAGTCAAAACAGACGGAATCAGAAACAGAGTGGGACCCTAGTCAATCACATCATACAGATAGAACGGATGTAATCCGTGAATAGAACGAGGAAACATCACTCGTGAACAGAACAGGTGGGAACCTGTGAACAGAACGGGGAATCACCCGTGAAAGCAGAAGGACGTCCTACATAGCGCGCTACGAGATAGCTAAACCAGTCATCCACGGTTTAGATACATAGATAACTAGGTCCCAAACCAGAAGCTTAAATTTAGATAAGCATATGTGCACCAATGGCACCACAAAGCATATAAAAAGCTTGGTAATCAAAAGGGGAATCCAACCCCGCAAACGGAAGTCAAAACGGAGCTCAAACGAGCAAGATAGGGTGAAAACAGCGTCGTGTCCGAACATGTGTCCGAACGTCGAAGTTCGGACACAAGTCGAGACTCAAAACTCAAATCCAGACGAATGTCCGAACATGTGTTCGAACGTCGAAGTTCGGACACAAGTTGAACTAAAACAGAGGTAGAGGCAGAGGGGGGTGTCCGAACATCAAAGCTCGGACGGATGTTCGGACGCTTTCGAAAATCAGATACGCGTAATGTCTGAACATGTGTCTGAACGTCAAAGTTCGGACGCATGTCGAAGCAAAATCAGATGAAGGTAGAAGGGTGTGTCCGAACTTCTGTCCGGACATGCAAGTTCGGACACCATTTGAGACTTGTAAGCCGGATCCGTCCTCGCACCCCGTCCAAACATCAAAGCTCAGACAGAAGTTCGACACATACAAAACTCAGAAAAATCAGAACGTAACAGGGTCTGTCCGAACTTCAATGTTTGGATAGACGTTCGGACAAGTCATAAAATGCAGTTTTCAGAGTTTCAAAACGAACAGAAGCATTACAAAACATCAAATTGTCACCAGAAACACAGGATTTGCATAAACACAACCATAGGGGTTTAGCCAATTGAAACCACATTAAATCAGATAGAACCCAAGCACACACGCAGAAATAATTCACCGTTTAAACCCCAGATTAATCTCCCCATGGCTGAACATACTAGCCGAATCCGAAAGCCACCTACCTCAATTAACATAATCGAAACCCAGAATCTAAAGCAGCAATCAACCACCAAGGCAGCCCACAATGCAGACCGAAGAGCAACCCAGAACACTGAACAAACGCCATTGCAGAACAGTCCCAAATCAGAAACTCCGAACTCACAAAATCAGAAACTGCCATTGAAACGAAATCACACCCTTACCTGAATCTGGCCACAAAATCGTAGAGAACGCCAACCGTAGCAGAAATCGACAAGGGAACAGACAATTACTGATTCCTAATCAGATTGCAGAGGAAGAATCAGAAAAGAAGAAGCCTCAGGAACTGACGAATTGGAGATGATAATCCGACATCTTACCTTAACCTGAACCGGAATTCGCAACGGAGGAGGATCCACAGCAGAACTCGAATTGCGGAAACTCAAACAACAGAACTTGAAAAATTAAAAGAACGTAACACTCTTGAGAGAGAAGAGAAGAGGGGAGGAGCGTCTGACAGTTTTCCAAAATTGAACGGGTGAGGGAAAAAGTGAGCGTCATAAGAACGCGATTAGAAAGGAAGGAATTAAGGGGAAAAATAATTTATGAGACGATAATTCTCACCAAGAAATTAAACGGGAGGGGAAAATGATCTCCTCGTCCCCAACTTATTTAAGAAGGACCTCCATGTCCTGAATAAAATAATCCAACTTAAGATAACATTAAAACGGAATTAATTCTGCACTAAACTTTGGGTTATAACAATTAAAATGTCTTCGACATTTTTAGCATTCCTAGGGTGGTTTTTAGGGTGTTTGGGGGGGGGGGGGGGTAGGGTAATCTTTTTGACATTAGTTCTACACTTTATATTGTCGTCACTAACTCGACAGTTTTTTAGGGTGTGTGGTTTAGGGCTTAGGGTCGTTAGCCCCTAAACCTTGCACTATAAACCATAAAAATACTTTTGATGTTTTTAGCTTTCTTGGGGTGATTTTTTGGGTGTTTGGGGGTAGGGTAATATTTTTGGTATTAGTTTTACACTTATATTGTCTTTACTGACTCGATAGGTTATGAGGTTTATGGTTTAGGGTCTAACTACAAACCATAAAATGGCTTTGACGCTTTTTAACTTTCATATGGTGGCTTTTAAAGTGTTTGGGGTAAGATTCATCTTGTTAATGAATAAGATTCATTTTATTATTAGATAAGATTCATTTTAAAAATACCTAATATATACTCATTCTAAAAACATAAAATTTTAAGTTTACCAAAACATATCCATGATGCATCTTGTTTTGAGGAGCACAAAAAATGATGAACAATGGTATAATTTTTTTATTTTTGCACTTTTATTTATAAGTTATAACACTGTAAAATCTAAAATATTTTCTCCCTTTTTTCTTGTTTTCTCTCTCATAGTCTCTCTCGGCCAGCAATGCCCATTTACGAGACAGGGGGGGAGGATATATATAAAAAAAGATAGAGGGAACAGACGTGTGTATACAGTTTTTTTTTTCTAAATTACGTTTCTCCAATATCTGCTCTACAGGTGTCTGTCTCCATATTCTACCGTGGCGCCCCATGTTGTGCATTAGGGTTGTCAATTTTGGGTTTTGGGTCGCTTGACTTCAACCGAACCCGACCTGCTCATGTTTCACCCCAACCCGAAACCAACCCGAACCTGAAATGAGTTGTGATTTGTCAACCCGAACCCGACCCGTCGACCTGAAATCAACCCGAAACTGACCTAACGACCCAGAATCAACCCGAAATAGACTCGAAATCAACCCTAAATCAATCCAAAATTAAAAATATTGTACTATCAATTCAAATGTTGCACAAAATCACCAAGATAATATAATATAGGGAAATTTCACGATATACCCCCCGAGGTTTCAGCGAATTTTACAAGATATCTCTGAGGTTTCATTTTTATTACAAGATACCCCCGAGATTTCATTTTTTTAAGATATACCCTTGAGGTTTCATTTTCATTATGATATACCCCTGAAGTTTCAATTTTATTACGAGATGCCCCTCAGTCAGATTCTGATATATTATATTTTTTATATCCTCATTTTACCCTCGCACCATATGCCCTCTAATAACCTCAGGGATATATAGTCAAAGTTTTGTTTGAATTTGAAACTTAAATAAAATGCTAAAAAAATTCATATAAAATTTGACATCAATATCAAAAATGAATATAATTAAATAAACAACAAATTTTATAAATGGAAATTATTAAAAAATTAAAATTAAATTATTTTGAAAAATAAACATAACTTGTTAAGGAGTTACGTAGATATTTGTTAAAAATCTAAAAAATGTATAACAACAATATGAAGAATATTAAAAGTAAAAGTTTCATATATTACATAGAAAAAATCACCATTTTAAATTAAAAATAAAATATAAAAACCATAGAATATGATCATTTCTCTTGTGATTATTGATATCAAATAATATATTTGTTAATAAGCTCTTACTATAATTAATAAAATTATTTTATAATTTCTTGTATTTAATATAATTGTTATAAAAAATTTATGATTTTAAATCACTGCTATAATATTTTTCAAATTATGCAACAATATTTCTAAATAGATTATTTTTTGTTGTTTAGTCATTTCTATTTATTAAAAACTTTTTATGATTCTAATTTTTTATACTTTTATTTATGTTTTTTAAATTGAATTAAAATTTTAATTTATCTTTAATTTTTATGTGCATTTTGTTCATATTTTAAATTTTAAAAAAATTTGACCATAAACCCGTGAGGTTATTACGGGGCATATGGTGCGAGGGTAAAATTAGGATATGAAAAATATAATATATCAGAATCTGAACTGAGGGGTATCTTGTAGTAAAATTGAAAATGAAACCTCAGGGGTATATCAAAAAAAGTTGAAACCTGAGGGGTATCTCATAATGAAAATAAAACCTTGAGGGTATTTTATGAAATTCGCTCAAACCTCAGGGGTATCTCATGAAATTTCCCTATAATATAACATATAAAACCATCTAAAATAAATGGTTACATGATTGACATATTTATGGTTATGTCGCATAACTATAAGAATATATATTTTCTTTTCTTTTTTAAAAATAGGGAAAATTACATGCCCCACCCATGACGTTTGGCGCAATTACACACTCCACCCACGTGGTTTCACAAATTACTTTCCCCACCCATGTGGTTTCCCTTTTTTTACATCCAGCAACTTTTCTAATTTTTGTTCAATTCAAAAGATGCTTAAACGTTGTTCGAAATTTATGAAACTTTACATGGATGATGCTAAAGTGATATATTTTGATCTTATGTCAAATCCGAAGTTTTTTAAGCTTAAATGTGACATGTGGGACCCAATGAACATGTCACATGTTTCATTGGGTCCCACGGGTCACATTTAAGCTTAAAAAACTTTAGATTTCTCACTGAACCAAAATATGACACTTAAACATCGTCTATGTAAAGTTTCAACAATTTTGGACAACGTTTAAGCATCTTTTGAATTGAACAAAAATTAGAAAAGTTGCTGGATGTAAAAAGAGGGAAAACCACATGGGTGGGAAAGTAATTCATGAAACCATGTGGGTGGAATGTGTAATTGCGCCAAACGTCATGGGTGGGGCTTGTAATTTTCTCTTAAAAATATTTTCGGGTTATGGGTTGAAATCGGATTGACAAGTCAAACCCAAAACCGGCCCGGGTTTTTAGCAACCCAACCTGAACCCGGCCCAAAAATATTTTCGGGTTGAAAATTGTAACCCAAACCCGTGTTTTAGCGTGTCGGTTTTGGGTCGAATTTAAGTTTGTGTCAAGATTAACAACCCTACCGTGCAAGGTAGAATTTTTTCTTTTTTTACATCATATGGATTCAAACTCTGGTCTATACAAACGAGAACTTGTACCACCTAGTATAACCGTCTAAACTATCACACACGTCTCGAGAAGGTAACAGTACTTCATCAGCCTGGAGATGGTGCACACCGACCACGTACAACAATCATGCGGCAACCTGAGTTGGCAGCCAATCAGCAGTCTAGTCAGTTGCTGACTGGAATGCTTTTTATTATATTAACTTTAAATTATTGGATCTTATAAATATAAGTCTAAAATGTAAAAAAATTATATCATTGTTATTCTGAATTTATGCTCTTCAAAACAAGACCAAACATGGATATGTTTTGAGAACTTTAAAATTTTATATTAATTACATGTATATATATATATATATATAAGACTTATAATTCATAACATCATTTTAGTGTATCATAACATCACTTTTAATGAATCATAATATCAAAATTAATGAATCATATTTCATTTTAGTGTATCATTGCAAACATATAAGAATAAAAATTTTTACACAATAATATAACACAAAATAATATTTGGTATGTATGCAAAATACGTGATTCGGCATATAAGATTTATAATATACCATACAACAATGATATTACACTACAAAACAATAATGATTTTTATCGCCTGCGAAGTTTGTTATCTAATTCACCACTTATTAGATAATGATTCATAATATCAATTTTAATGAATCATAATATCAAAATTAGTGAATCATATCTTCATTTTAGTGAATCATCGTAAACATATAAAAATAAAAATTTCAAACAAAATACAATATAAAACAATATTTGGTATGTATGAAAAATACATGATTCACCATATAAGGTTTAAAATACACCATACAACAATAATAATACAATACAAATTGATAATGATTTTTATCAGTTCCGGTATTTGTAATCTAATTCACCACTTATTAATTAATGAATCATAATATCACTTTTAATAAATCATAATATCAAAATTAATGCATCATATTATCATTTTAGAGTATCATATTATGAAGTACCGCAAATTCGAAGAAACGGGATGGTCACACTGATGCTTCGTACGGTCTAATTATTTGACAACCCAGTCAGCGGCTGACTATATTATTTTTGTTGACTGGATTGCCTTTATACTATATTAACTTTAAAAGATTATAATTTTTAATATATAAGTCTAAAATGAAAAAATTATATCACTGTTTATCTAAATTCAAGCTCTTCAAAACAAGATCAGTCATAGATATGTTTCGATAACTTTGAAAAAAACTATTTTTATATGTGTATAATGATATACTAAAATAATAATATGATTCATTAATTTTGATATTATGATTCATTAAAATTGATATTATCATTCATTAACTAATAATTGGTGAATTAGATTACAAATTTCGGAATCGAAAAAATCATTATTGTTTTATAGTGTATTATTATTGTTGTATGGTGTATTTTAAACCTTATATGATGAATCATGTATTTTCATACATACCAAATATTGTTTTGTGTTGTATTATTATGTAATTTTTTTTATATGTTTGCGATGATACACTAAAATGAAGATATGATTCATTAATATTGATATTATGATTCATTAAAATTGATATTATGATTCATTAACTAATAAGAGGGAATTAAATAACAAATTCCGGAACAAAAAAAATCATTATTGTTTTTAGTATATTATTATTGTATTGTAATGTATTTTAAACCTTATATGGTAAATCATCTATTTTGCATACCAAATATTGTTTTGTGTTGTATTATTGTTTAAAATTTTTATTTTTATATGTTACTGATGATACACCAATATTATCGTATGATTCATTAACTTTGATATTAGATTCATTGAAATTGATATTATGATTCATTAACTAATAAGTGGTAAATTAGATAACAAACTTTGAAACAAATACTGAACCATTATTGTTTTGTGATATATTATTAATGTTATATGGTGTATTTTAAATTATATGTGATGAATCATAAGTGTCGTTGATATGTACATGTAACTAATATAAATTTTTAAACTTGTCAAAACATATCCATGATTGGTCTTGTTTTAAAGAGCTTGAATTTAGATAAACAATGGTGCAATTTTTTTTATTTGAGACTTATATTTTAAAAGTTACAATGCAATGAAATACTATTTGTTCCTTTGATTTGAGGAAATCAATACGTTTGGGTTGTCCTCGCTGCTTCGTTCTAATATTGAAAATACTTAAAAAGTATTGACATGTATTTTCATTTCCAACGTGACATGTGGCTACACCAAATAAGGTGCGACCGTCCCATACAATCACTAGACTGATGCTTGAAATGTGGAGTTTATGAATGTAGATTTAAAACTGATACTAAGTTAATTGATTTGTTATCTTGTTTATGCTTCACTAAATTAATATTATTATTTTTAAATGTTATCAAACTTGCGTATTTCAACTATAAACTAGTTAAAAATTAATGATAATAAAAAATGATAAAATTAGTTAACAATCATCCATCTTTTATTCAGGCAAACCAAGAATAATATGAGGATAATTTTCTTCGGTCATCCATGAATGGGATGATATTCAGGTGAAACTGTTTGTTAAATTGGGTTCGTTTGTGGCGTCTACCGTTTTATCCAACAACCTAGCGATTATACGGGAGGATCGCACCTAAATTGGTGCAACCATATGCCATGCTGGAAAAAAATTACCATGTCAGCATTTTCTCAGTATCTTAGATTGAAGCGAACAGCGAACAGCGACGGGAATAAACGGAGATTCAATGATTTCCTTAAATCAAATAAATAAATAATATTTCATTGTCATTAAATGATTGCAACTTTTAAACTATAAGTCCAAAATTAAATTTTTTTGCACCATTGTTCATCTAAATTCAAACTCTTTAAAACAAGACCAATCATGGGTATGTTTTGACAAGTTTAAAAATTTATGTTGGTTACATATACATATCAACATATATCCACGACACTTATGATTCACCACAGTTTAAAATACACCATATAACATTAATAATACACCATAAAACAATAATGATTCAGTATTTGTTCTGAAATTTGTTATCTAAATCACCACTTATTAGTTAATAAATCATAATACTAATTTGAATGAATCATAATATCAAATTTAATGAATTATACTATAATTTTAATGTATCATCAGTAACATATAAAAATAAAAAATTTTAAACAATAATACAACACAAAACAATATTTGATACGTAAGAAAAATACATGATTCACCATATAAGGTTTAAAATACATTACAATACAATAATAATACACTAAAAACAATAATGATTTTTTATCGGTTCCGGAGTTTGTTATCTAATTCACCACTTATTAGTTAATGAATCATAATATCAGTTTTAATGAATTATAATATCAATATTAATGAATCATATTTTTCATTTTAGTGTATCATCACAAACATATAAAAATAAAAAAAATTATACGATAATACAACACAAAACAATATTTGGTATGTATGAAAAATGCATGATTCATCATATAAGGTTTAAAATACACCATACAACAATAATAATACACTACAAAACAATAATGATTTTTTATGGGTTCCAAAATTTGTAATCTAATTCACCACTTATTAGTTAATGAATGATAATATCAATTTTAATGAATCATAATATCAACATTAATGAATCATATTATCATTTTAGTGTATCATCATACACATGTAAAAATAAAATTTTTTTTCAAAGTTATCAAAATATATCTATGTCTGGTCTTGTTTTGAAAAGCTTGAATTTAGATGAACAGTGGTATATTTTTTTTTCATTTTGGACTTATATATTAAAAGTTACAACCATTTAAAATTAATATAGTAAAAAGATAGCTCAGTCAACAAAACAATCCAGTCAACAGCTGACTGGACTACCAAATCACTGTCCTACTCCTACCTCACCTACGAACTCGCTGCACAATCAAATTTGCGTTCATCCAAACATCATTTTATATCTATTTTAGTGCTATTCCCATAATTTATGATTTATTTTATTCAAACATTGTCCAACATTGATTTAATGGTTATCATTAGTTAGTTTGGAAAGACTTTGTATAGAAAGGTCTAGAGACCCTCTTGTATGTTATTGATATTGTGTATGTACAAGGTTCCCTACAACCTCTATTTATAATAGTAGTACATGGTAACTATATGGCCTTGGGCCTTTACATTAATAACTAAATCTACACATTAATAACTAAATCTACACATTAGTAAATAAATCTACAACCCATTATCTTGGGCTACTACCTCCCCGCGAGCCCAAAACGGCGCCAGACAAAGCCATTTGGGATCGGAGTTGATTGAGACGAAAACGATTTGGGGGTTTTGTTAGGGCATCGGCGAGTTGTTCTTCGGTTGGAAGAAATCGAACACGCAAGCTACCATTCTGAACTCTTTCACGAACAAAGAAGTAATCCACCGAGATGTGCTTGGCTCTGCTGTGAAAAACGGGATTGGAAGCGAGGTAAGTTGCTCCAGGTTATCACAGTTCAAAATCGGACTTTTGCTCATGTAAATCCCTAGTTCTTGTAATATTTTCTGAATCCAAATTGTTTCCGACGCAGCGATGGCCAAGGCTTTATATTCAGCTTCAGTTGAAGATTTTGCGACGGTGGCTTGTTTTTGAGCACCACGAGACTAGACTGCGGCCGAGGAAGATGAGGAAGCCGGTGGTCGACCGTCTGTCGGAGAGAGAACCTGCCCAATCCGCATCGGAGTATACATGCAGTTCGCCCAAAGGAGAGGAGGGAAAAAATAGGCCCAAGTCAGTTGTTCCTTTCAGGTAACGAAGTATTCTTTTGATTGCTGTCCAGTGTTGCTCTTGTGGTTTTTGCATGTATTGGCTTAAGGTATTGACTGCGAAGCTGATGTCTGGCCTAGTAAAGGCCAGATATTGTAAAGCTCCTAGAATGCTACGGAATTGTGTTGGGTTAGGGTAAGAAGGAGAGTCTGTGAGGGCTAAACTCTGTGAATCAAGTATGGGTGTAGAGACAGGTTTTGCATGTTGCATCTGTGTTTTGTTCAGTAGTTCAACAATATAGTGTGCTTGGCTTAGTTTTAGTCCTGTTGAGTCTCGGGTAGCAGTGATACCTAGAAATTGACTTAGAGAACCAAGATCCTTAATGGGGAATTCAGCTGCCAATGCTGCGACTAGCTGATTTAGTAAAGCAGATGAAGAACCAGTGAATAGAATGTCATCCACATATACTAGCACATACACTCTGTCATTTCCTTTGAGGTAAAAGAAAAGAGACGATCAGACTGAGAGTGATTAAAACCAATATGAATTAGATAAGTGCTAAGTCTGGAAAACCAGGCACGAGGAGACTGTTTTAGGCCATATAAGGCCTTTTTTAACCTACAAACATGGTGAGGAAAATCTTTATGAACAAAACCAGCTGTTGTTTTAGATAAACTTCTTCTTCCAATTCCCCGTGCAAGAAAGCGTTGTCAACATCTAGTTGCCTTATAGGCCAGTTAGAGGCAGTAGCAATAGTCAGAACTAAACGAATTGTAGCTATTTTAACTACAGGACTGTAGGTTTCTGTATAGTCAACCCCTTGAGTTTGATTATAACCTTGTGCTACTAAACGTGCTTTTCTTCGTTCTAGAGTGCCATCTGCAAATCTTTTGGTCTTGAGAACCCATTTTGATCCTAGAACATTCATGTGGGGTTTGAAAGGCACAAGATCCCAAGTGCCTGTTCGTTGTAGGGCATCAAATTCAGTCTTCATAGCTGCCTGCCACTCTGGAAATTTTAGGGCTTGAGAGAATGTGGGTTGTTCTGGGATAAGAGGCAAAGAGGGGGGGGAGTGTAGTAGAAGTGTGATTTAACCAATTTATGGTACCATCTGTTCGAACTTTAGGTTTGAGGGAATTTGTTTTTGCTCTAGTAATCATGTGGTGTTTAGATTGAGGTGGATTGGGTTGGGCTGGGGTGAGTGACCAGAAGAAGGGCTTGAGGGTGTAAAGGAAGCAGAGGAGTATTTAAGGGTGTAAGAGAAACAGAGGGAGTATTTGAAGTTGAGGGGACAGAAGTATTGTTTGAGGGTGTAGTGGAGACAGAGGGTGTAGTGGGGTTAACAGATGTAGGAGAAATAAAGGATGGTGAAGATGGAGTGTATGTGTCTGTGGGTGTAAAAGTAGGGAGAGTGTCATCTGATCCAAGAAAGGGAACAAGGATGTTTGAGACTGTTTGAGAGGAGTCTGAGGCAGATGAGTGATCAGGTTTAGTAACAGAGAAAGGAAAGGCAGTTTCTTGGAACTTCACATCTCTTGATGTATAAATTCTATGTGTCTCTTTGTCAAAACATAGATAGCCTGTAGAGTGTAACGAGTAACCTAGGAAGACACACTCCTTGGAGCGAAAAGAGAGTTTGTGAGAGTTATAGGGACGAAGGTTAGGCCAACAACTGCAGCCAAAGACTTTTAGGTTAGTGTAAATGGGGTGTTTTTTGTGAAGCTTGAAAAAGGGAGTGTGATAGGACAGAGCCTGAGTTGGAGTTCTATTCATAAGATAAGTGGCAGTCCTAAAAGCAAAAGACCAAAAAAGTAAAGGCATAGAAGCTTGAGCCAAAAGGCATAACCCTTTATCAACAATAAATCTAATCTTGCTTTCAACAGAACCGTTCTGTTGATGACTGTGAGGACATGTAAGTCTATGGTTGATACCTTTCTGTTGAAAAAATTTTGTAAGGGCTCTAAATTCTCCACCTCCATCAGTTTGTACTGCCATAACAGATTTACCAAACTGAGTGGAGACTAGTTTGCAAAAAATTTCAAGAATATTAGCCACCTCTGATTTTGCTTTCATAGGAAATAACCAAATGTACCGAGAAAAGTCATCCACAATGATTAAGAAATATCTAAAACCGTCTTGAGAAACACAATTTGCTGGTCCCCAAACATCAGCAAACAGAAGTTCAAAACAATCACTAGAAACAGAATCTGATGGATAGTGTGGTAGAGCATGTACTTTTCCTTGACAGCAAGCAGTACAAAGTTCAGGAGTAACTGTAGAAACAGTAGGTAGCCTAAAATCATTTATTACACGCCTAGTAACCATATCACTAGGATGCCCAAGACGTTGGTGCCAGATTGTTGTAGGAGCAGCTGTAGTGTAGTTCAATTGAGCCCTCTTAGACTGAGAAGCATTCTTGGGAAAGAAGTAGACTCCATCTTTAACTTGTCCCCGGAGGATAGTTGTCCCAGTGTGTAAATCCTTCAACAGGAAATGGTTTGAATAAAACTCAAAATAAGTTTCATTATCAGTGCAGAATTTACTAACTGAAATCAACTGTTTATTCAGTTTTGGAACATGTAGGAGATCATTGAGAACAAAATTTCTTTCTATAGATGATAACAGACCTGTGCCTTGGTTGCTTATAGCCAGAGAGGAACCATCCCCTAAAGAAACAGTATCATTTCCAACATAGTCATTAGCAGAAATGTTTAGGTTTGAGAAATCTCCTGTGAAATGATGTGTAGCCGCGGTGTCTGGCATCCATTCAGAGATATTGTTGCGACCAGTAGCATTAGCACTCATGGGAAATGGAGGTCTAGGCTGGTAGGTTTGATTGTAACGATGATAACATGCAGAAGCCTCATGGCCTCGTTTTTTGCAGATTTGGCATTGTGGTCGGTTATCTTGTTGACCAGTGAAATTGTTTCTAGCTTGAGGACGAAAAGTGTTTTGACTGGAGTTGTTTTTATTGTAGTTGGAGTTGTTTTGATAGGAATTGTAACGACCTCTACCTCTGGAGTTGTTTGAGTTTCTACTACGTCCATAGCTATTATTTGGAGGGCGAGGAGTAGGGAGAAGAGAGGATGATTGATTTGTGGAGTTTAGAGAAACAGAGGTGTTTGATGTTTTTGTCTGATTAGAAATCCAGATTTCAGATGAGAGCATAAAATTGTATAGTTGACTTGGGGTACAAGGTTCTATTCTTGTAAGGATGCTAGAGACAAGAGAATTGTACTCAGATGGGAGGCCCTTTAAGATGTAGCTTTGAAACTCTCTATCAGTAACAATATGACCAGTTATAGCAAGAGATTCAGCAAGAGATCTGGCTCTATTATAGTATGTAGTGATAGTCTCAGTAGGTTTCTTTTCAATAGATGAGATCTGATAATGTAATTGCCCAACTTGAGCATTGGTTTGAGCAGAGAAGGTATCATTCAAATAGTTCCAAGCCTGAGCTGAGGTATGAAGACTGATAACTTGGCTAAGAATAGCCTCAAACAGAGAAACAAAAATAATACTGAGAACAATTTGATCCTGTTGTGTCCATTTTTGAATTTCAGAGACAAAAGATGTTTCAGTCGAAGGAAGAGGGCAAGGGAACGTTCCATCAACGTATTTAAACAAATCATTAGCCCTTAGAAACGTAACTAGCATACCTCTCCAAATACGAAAATTTTCTAGTTTTAATTTTACCAAATTTGTTGCAGCGGCAAGAAGGGACTGACTACTGGTTTGATGTGCAGGGAGACGAACAGTCACAGGAGTTTGGTCACCGGAGTTGGAGTTTGACCGGAGTTGGAGTTTGAGTCCCGGAGTTTGGTCGCGTTGTCGCCTGGTCCATTGTCACCAGAGCCACTGAGCGATGACTCCATATCATTCATCGAGGAAATTCAAAAGGATAGAGCGGCCGCGGGAGAGGAACAGTCGCGAGAAGCTTTAGAAGAGGTCAAGAAGTTTGAAAAAAATTTTGCCATAGTCGCTGACTCCGATACCATAGTTAGTTTGGAAAGACTTTGTATAGAAAGGTCTAGAGACCCTCTTGTATGTTATTGATATTGTGTATGTACAAGGTTCCCTACAGACCTCTATTTATAATAGTAGTACATGGTAACTATATGGCCTTGGGCTTTTACATTAATAACTAAATCTACACATTAATAAATAAATCTACAGCCCATTATATTGGGCTACTAATCATCAATCTTAGTATATCATTTTTTACTTTATTCTGACAACCGGTCAGAAACAAATCCAATATTCTTCCATTTATAAAGAATATATAAAATTTAGTATAAAAAGTTCCCATTACATCGATGACATAGATAGTAATAATAACATGAATATATTACATACAGAATAATGCACGTAACCGATAAAGATATAGAATCAAAACAATTAGGGAAAATTCACGATATATCCCTATTTTCTTTCATAATTTACAATATGTCCCTGTTAGTTTTCGTAATTCAACTTAAAACATGCTTAAATGTTGTCCAAAATTGATGAAACTTTACATGGATGACGCTAAAGTGTTATATTTTGGTCTAACATCAAATCTGAAGTTTTTTATGCTCACATGTGACCTGTGGGACCCAATAAAAATTGTGACATGTTCATTGGATCCCACATATCACATATGAGCTTAAAAAACTTCAAATTTGATATTGGATCAAAATATAACACTTTAGCATTGTCCATGTAAAGTTTCATCAATTTTAAACAACATTTAAGTATGTTTAAAATTAAACTACGAAAATCAACAAGAATATATTGTGAATTACGAAAGAAAACAAGGGTATATCATGAATTTTCTCAAACAATTATTTAAAATCCGACCCATATCCATCCATTTACATTATTTTTCAATCCGTTTAATTAAATATTGTTATTGAATTAGCAAGTATCAACTATAATCCCTATAAATTTTTAATCACTGCTTTAATTTCCTAACCCGTCCATACAACTGGCAATTGTTTTAAAATATAAAACTCGCTTGGTCTTGCATATGGGCCAACAATGCCCCGTGGGTCCTGCTGTCTTTATTTTTGCCTTTTAAATGACCAATCAAATAAGTAACGTTTGGGTCGGCTCAGTGGCAAACCGACTATCATACAACGAGTTCTATGATATTTATATACGTCATCTAATAGTCTTTATAATTAATTTGAATAAATATCCTATAAAGTTGAATACTCTTATACTAACACTGTAATCCTTCCATCAATATGTACAATCAATACAAAAATTTGAAACCTTTGAATCAAAAATGAACACGGTTGTAAAATGGTATTTGCCGCTCAGTGGTTGGAGTCGGTGTTAGCCTGCGACTTTTTTTTCTTGGGAAATTTCATCAAATATCATTGAGTTTTTGCTTAATTCACGATATACCACTGTGTTTTTAAAATTACACAGGATAACATTGAGCTTTTACTTATTTCACGGATAACACTCTATCCCATATTCTTGTTAACTTCTTTTTTATTTTTTCTAGAAAATGACAAGAATACTCTTGTTATTAATTAATTACCTCACAATGAATTGCCATATTGATAAATTCCATAAGATAGCACCCTAGTTTAACTGATAATAGGACACTTTAGTCTTTTTTCTAGGGATATTAACGAAGAAGTTAACGAAATATGTGACAAAGTGTAATCTAGTAAAATAAATAAAAACTTGATGTTATCCTGTATAATTTTAGAAATACAGTAGTATAGTTGCGCAAGCTTTTTTTTTACAAAACGAGATAATAGGTTATGTCCGTTTAGTGTCACTCATGTCAACTCAATCGTTTTACTTGTCCTCTTTGTTTTGTCCTTTTACAAATGAAAACATCAAACACGATGTAGAATTCATGGATAGATATGTGGGCCTACTAACTCAAAATAATAAATAATAAAAGATGTGGGCCTCTGTCTATAAAGCCCGATTCTTTCTAGTAAATGTGAGTTACTTTCTAACTATGTGTCAGAGGAGTATTTCCAAAGAGAAATATCATTTGTTAGCTTTAAGAACTAATAATAAGGTTATGGTGTGATCTCAGTTAAACTTGAGAATCAGGTATAATTTTGTGATGAAATCTCAAAATCGTCCGGTGAAACATGGTTTGAAGTCAGTTTAGTTTATATGATGGCAAGTTGCACACATTGTATATCATGAATCTTAGCACATTTAAGAATTTGTTTTGAAGGCAATTTTATATAAGAACTTTGAGAATTATATAGTGACATACTTTCGACATACACAAAAAGTCTGCTTACAGAGACATACATAAAAAGTATACATAAAAAGTCGTAACATCCATTGAAAGCAAACAAAACGTTATGGTGGGAATCAAGTTAAATTAGGAGTTAAGTGGTTGAATATTAATAAGTTAATTATTAGTATATCAAAACATATATCTTCTTTAGTGATAAAATCTAGTATATTTACTAGTTCGGGACAAATAAATCAAAATCAAGTCATACTAAATATTGACAGAGTATTGATCCGTCTAATAAAATCGCGTCAACCTCACTTAAATTTTTCTAACTAAAATCCAATATTAGACAGTATGATTTGTGTATAAAGTATATATTATATTATCATCTATATATAAATATTTATATTGTATTAAATAAATATGTATACGTTCCAGTATAAATAGTTATTATCTGTTCTTCCACTGGTAGAGGGGAAGATTGGGCTTGTTTGAGTAATTCACGTAATCGTCATAGGTATGTGTTATTTTATAAAATTAGGGGAATTTTTTATTTATTATTGAAAAGCTATTCGTAGTCAAATTTTTATTTACGCGTAGACTCTTGCATGCTGTAGTATCATAGTTGCCAAGTGACTAGATAGCACCGCAGTCGACGAACGGTTGGGATTGACATAGCCGCCCAGCAACTACAGTAAGGGTAGCCGGCAGGCACATATGTCTGATATAGCTTGTTGTCTGCTACCCTATAATATAGTCCAATACTTCCATATATCATTCTACTACTAGAGTAATGTTGAAAATTTCCAAGACAAAATTTACGCATTTTTAGAAGATCATGAATGACACAAAACCCTGGACTACCAACCCTAGACTATAAATCTTTGACGATTTAGCATTTTTATGGTGTGTTTGGTGTTTAAGGCATTTTTTTGTTATTCATTTTACACCTTGTAACATTTCAATTATCTCAGTAGATTTTGCGGTTTCAGGTTTAGGGTTCATAAAATAAACCTTTTAACTTTCTAGGATATGATTATTCCTATGGTATATTTTTCTTAATCGTTTCATACCTTTACAATGTTGTAATTTATTGGTAGGATTCTGGGATTTGTGATTTAGGATATAAATGAAGTCTACTGACTGTCGCCGCTTAACTACCCCATATTTGTCCATCTTCTCCTATTACATTTTGATGCAAAAAAAAATCTAGAAAGCTCCTTTTCATTATTCGTGCACTTCATTGCTTTCATCATCATCAAGTTTAAGCATTTTTTTTCATCTAACAAGTTAAATCTTCAATTTATATCTCATATTGAACAAATCTAATCATTTTTTTCTAGTTTAAGGAAAAAAATAACAAAAATGGATTCAAATATGTGTGAAACATAACCAGCCACCGACTATAATAAAACAGCCTCAAGCCGACTATACGGAACGTAGCCGTTGAGCGGCTATCATCTTTACAACCTGAAACCAGCAAGCGCTCCTGATGCGTCCCCGACGTGTCGTGGACGTATCGTGGACTCTAATAAAACTTGATAGTTTAGGAATGGACACGAGATAAACTTAAACTGGAAATCACATTTCGATTGAGAATTTACACATACGAAATTCACTCAACCTCCCTTGCCACACACACGGACTCCCGGGATAGTTTTGACTTTACCCCTAAAGTCATCAACCCACTCCTGACTATCGGCCTACGGTTCACCGACCGTTCCCCGACCTGTCGTTCTATCAAATACCCAATGTATTGATACTCTAACCCAGTCCTATCTAGCTCACTAACTCTCTAGCACTTACACACACTCCTAAGTCTGATTCACACTTGCCCAGATTATCTCTATCTTCTCTCTCGTACAGGCTTACTTACATATGGAATAAATGCAAGTATTTATACACGGTTGTTAGGATGTAACTACCGTCCTATTAATCCCTAGACTTCTAGGAGTCGACTACAACTTCGATTATTTACATAGCAGCCACACTAGACTTGCAGAGATTCTTCAACTTGATCTGGAGGCTTGAACCATGTGTCGTCTTGTGGTTGGTCAAGTAGGCGGCAGCCTTCTTGATAGGTCGATCACCACTTGTGTGCCCCACTTGCCTGATTCTGTCTGGCTCATTAAATGCTCATAAATGCCCTCTTCTGAATTCACTACGGCTATGTAATGATGTTCATTTATAGCTTTGTTATCTTGTGCATTAATGAACTTCTCCTTTTGTCGTGAGCTTGTAGTGAACAAGTTGCCTAAGTGAATGTATGTGTTTTATCTGAATGTGTTGATCCCTTGCAGTCTTCTGTCTTTGATTTTCATCTTTAAGCATGAGAGATATCTTCGTGATATGTCTGATTGGTTGTCTGTGCTAGAAGTCCTATGGAGCTCTCGCAGACAGGTGCCCGACTGGTTGGGCACATGTCGTGGATTGAGCGCACTTGCAACCTTGCGTGCTAAGCCACTCAAGACCTAAGTGCACTTGCAACCTTGCGTGCTAAGCCACTTATTCGCATGTCTATCTAAATCATGAATCTTGACAAACACATTAGATAGACAATACAAGGTTTGCTATCATCAAAACTAAAGGATCTTGTCTTAATAATTTTCCCATTTTTGATGATGGCAACCTATACACTTATATGTACTTGGAAATTCAAAAATTGAGAGATTCCCCCTAAGAAGGATTCCCCCTGAGTTTGTTAAGGGTTTTAAGTATGAAAAACTTTAACGAATGATAGCAATAAGTGACAGCTTTTATGCACAATAAGAGACAACTTTTATGTTATACTATAACCAAAGTAGATAAAGTTTTCATTCAGATGATACATAATACAAGGACGATAGACATAGTCTCACATGTACTCTTACAAGTACATATACTTTTCTTTCCCCCTTTGCCATACAACAAAATAGGGAACAACTACACAACGTAAGATGTTCTAAAGGCCATGACATTCCATAGAGTATAAACTACAAAACATGATCAAGATAATCTAGATGGAGTGACGTAGTTGGGTATTCCATTCATAATCTTCTGAGCCAAAAGGTTCCTCCTCCGAAAAAGCGACTTTGATCCAAGAAGGTTTGGCTGTGGTAGGATTGATCAAAGGTGATTCATCTATGGTGAACTCCATGCAGTGTGGAGAACGTGTATGTGATAGAGTGACACTTGAGGTGATAGACCAAGCTGTAAGAGAGTCGGAGTCTGGTTGAACATAGCTTTGGGCGACGTGTTTCATTGGATGTTTATTGGCCATAAACTTGCGAATGGTGGAGTGAATGGTTTGCTCATTCGAGCTAGATGAGCTTTGTGGTGTTTGAGCCATTTCATGAGATGTTAATGACTGAGTGTGACTGGCGGATGGAGTAAGAAAGTTTTTATAGATACTTTGGATATGCTCAATGATTGGTCGGCGAGTGGCATTAAATAAGGTGTTACGTCTTGTGGGCTATGTTCGTAGGCTTTTTAGGTGTCAAGGTCCGAGATTGGATTAGTGGAATGGATGAGACTAAATATCTCAGATCATTTTGCAGTTTTAATCAAGGAAGAAGCAACCAATACAATAAATTATTTCGTACCCATCATAAGCATTCAAGTATATAAAAACCAGTTGCATTTTCATTGATATCAAAAGGTACTTTGAAACAGATATTCAAAGGCAAAATAAAACATTTTATGGAAAAGAAAAAATCTAATCCTAACTCTAACTCTCACGGTTTCACTCGAGTCTCTAGGAGACAAAGAATGCTCAGGCTATGTGGGAATCTATAAAGTCTATTACTCCTTGAACCATGTGATGAACACTTGGTCCAGTGGAGACAGCCTGCACAACGGTAAGAGTGATTCTTACTCGCTGAAGAACGTCCCGAGTTGAAGTATCCAGTCTGGTCCCTGACCTGTCGTGGACCGGTGAGAGACTTCTCTTTCTCTTGAGTCCTGAAGCTCTTGTTGTTGGTCGAGGTTCTGATTGTGCTTTCTCACTCCTTGTGGGCCTTTGGATGGCAACGAGCTTATCTCCCTTAGTCTTTATCCCCATCTTGGATAGCATCTCAGAACAGATGCAGTCCTGAGCGGTGCGCGCGCACTCGTGGAACCTGTCGGTGTCCACTCCATTCTCTAGAGATGCCGCGGTGACCACTCCCCCGTGCACCAGACCTTGGTTCACTTGACGTCTCTCATCTAGGGTAGAGGAGAATCATGGCTGGCAGATCGATTTTCTCCTTGGTCTTGAGTGCGAACAACAACCTCACATCTCGGGCATTGACTATGTGAGTGCGTTGGTTCCTTAGGGTGATGTTGTGGGTGACTAAGCTAAAGAGGACTCTATCTGTGATGGACATGTCCACGGCATATCGTTTCTCCTTTGTTGAGTAGGTTGACCATCTTCCCTCCCTGGTGTCCTAGGTCATTCCAAGTTGTTTCCTTGGGGATGACCAGACCTTCTAGCTCTAGGTTGAAAGTCTTGCGAATCCAAGACTTGGAGATAGTAATTTTAGCCGTTTGAACCGTTGAGAGGAGGTGGTCGTCATCTTCATCACTCTAGAGTGGTCCAAGATGTCTCATATGCTCCTTGAGTAGCTCAGTGTAGACAAGGATAGGCTCCTGGAAGAAGTCTACCCATCCTTGAAACTCCAACAGCTCGATGATCTCTCTTAGACCCATCTTCTTCATCCACTCAATATCCATCATCTTTGGTAAGACTGGATAGGATCGGTTGTTGACATTCTCGGCTTTGATCAAGGGAAGCTCTAGCTCCTTGAGCTTCTTTAGTCGCTTCAAGGACTGTGGAGGTTGAGACTTGGCAACTGATTTTTCAGCGTGAACAAGCTCCTCGACTTCTTGAATACTAGGAGAAACGCCCATGTATGTTTTGCCCTTCGCCTTCTTCAAATGCTCACACTCCTCGAGCGTGTGGATGACAAGAGATTGTGATTCTGTGTCGGTATCCCTATCCTTGTGTTGTCGTTGTGGTGTCGGGGACCTGTCGATGGCTGGTTCCCCAAAGGCGGCGATAAGGTTTGCCTCTTCCTTTGAGTCAGCTGCTATCTCTTGGTGTATCTCCTCCACTGAAGCATCTTTTTGCGCTAGTTCATCGTGTTGAACCTCCTCTTCTTCCAGTTGTTGTACAACTGCCTTGATTTCAGCTGAGATAGTTGTTTCTTCTTCATCGGAGAAGTGCAGTCGTTGTGTGGCCTTTTCTGGGGTGGAGTGAGATTTTTGTGGTGTTGTTAGCTTTTGAGTACGCTTTGATGCGCGTGTCACGCGACCAGTTATAGCGGTGGAATGGCTCTTGGATTTTTTGGATTGCTTTGTGGCGATTTTGGTAGTTTTTGATGAAGGAGTGGGAGAATACATTTGTGGATTTTCTGTGGGAGCAGAGTTAGGAAGAATAATAGGTTTGAAAGTGCCAGATTCAATGAGATAGTAGGTTTTAGGAATATGGGTTCTTATGTACTCTACCTCATTCGCTTGTAGTTCTCCTTCTTGTACTACTTTGATCACGAGTTGATCTTCCTCTTCTTTGGTCAGACGAGCTAGAGATTTGGTCGGCTGTATGTCAGCCACTTGTTGTGTGGAAACTTCCTTGAGTGTGGCTTTTGCTGTTGATCGTAGAGCAGTCTTGGGTGCCATTTTTAGTGTAGAGGATTTTGTACTGGAATTTAGAACTTTTAGCTTGGGTGTTCTTTAACGGTTGTGAGGCAAAAGATTTTTGCACTTAAGCTCACAAGAGTGTTGTAAGAGAGAAGAGAAATGCTTGAGTGCTCTGAGAGTTTAGAGAGAATGAGGGCAATAGTGTGACAAGAGAGGAACTCTTGTCGCCCTTTTATAGATATCGAGTAACGGTAGGTGATCACTCCTCGTTTGCTCGCTGACATGTCCTAACGGTACTATTCATAACGGGCAGCAGTCGTGACGGTTGTCAGTGATCCGTTGAGAAGTTTTCCCGTTTCTATCCATTGGACCTTCTCTAAACTAATCTCACTTGTTGTGGAAAATAACAAATTTGTTTCAAGTAGTCGTTTGACATAATTTATATGCATTAAACTGATCGTTGATTACTGAACGACAATATAATAGGTGTTGCTCACATGTCGGTGACATATCATGGGAAATAAAAGACAGTTTAATTGTGACCAATGAATATGATTCCAAGATCATGAACAATCTTAGTAAACCTTTCTTTACTTAATGGCTTAGTAAAGATGTCATCTAGTTGGTCCTCAGTAGAAATATACTTTAAACCAACTAATTCTTTTTCACAACAATCTCTAAGAAAGTGATGTCTAATGTCAATATGTTTGGTACGAGAATGATGCATAGGATTTTTGGAAATGGAGATGGCACTTATATTGTCACATATATTTGGTAATGTACCTGTTTTGATGCCATAATCACCAATTTGTTATTTAAACCATAAGATTTGAGCACATCAGCTTGCCACATCAATGTATTCAGATTCAGCTGTTGAGATTGCAACACTTTGTTGTTTCTTTGATCCCCATGCAATTAGACATGACCCAACAAAGAATGTTGTCCTTGAAGTGCTCTTTCTATCTATGATAGATCCTTCATAGTCTGCATCTGAAAATCCTATAACGTTACAGTTAGTGAACTTAGGATAAAAGAGACCAAGATTCATGGTTCCTTTTAAGTAACGTAGGATTCTTTTTACAGTTGTGAGGTGACTTTCTCTTGGATCTGCTTGAAACTTGGCACATAAGCAAACGTTATACATAATGTCAGGTCTACTAGCAGTTAAATATAGCAGAGAGCCAATCATCTTTCTGTATGATCGCTGGTCAACCGGTCGGTCACCAGTCATGATACCCATCTTGGTGTTGATTGCCATTGGTGTGTCAAACGTCTTACATTCCTCCATTCCAAATCTCTTTAGCAAATCCTTTACATCTCTTGGGATATGATAGTCCCTTCATCATTTTTCTTGACTTGAAGTCCTAGAAAGAACTTTAATTCTCCCAGATCACTCATCTCAAATTCCTTTTTCATCAATGCTTCAAAATTTTTACAATATTTCTCATCAGAGGCCCCAAAGATTATATCATCAACATATATTTGTACAATTAGGAAATCTCTTTTGTTGTTGTACACAAACAAGGTTTTATCCACCTTTCCCCTTTTGAACTTGTTTTTCCAAGAGATAGGAAGAAAGACAATCATACCATGATCTTGGAGCTTGTTTGAGCCCATAAAGAGCTTTGTCGAGTTTAAGTACCATGCTCTTTCCTTCTTGCGTCTCAAAACCTGGGGGTTGCTCAACATATACTTCCTCTTTGACGTACCCATTTAGAAAGGCACTTTTGATGTCAAGTTGGAAGAGTTTGATTCCTTTGTGTGCAGCAAATGCAGTTAGTAATCTGATGGACTCCATCCTTGCCACTAGAGCAGAGGTTTCTTGGAAGTCTATCCCTTCTTGTTGACGATATCCTTGAGCTCCCAAATGAGCTTTGTTCCTGACTACTTCTCCCATCTCATTTAGTTTGTTTCTGAAGACCCATTTTGTGCCAAGTACTCCTTGATGAGTAGGACAAGGCACAAGATGCCAGACTTTGCATCTTTCGAACTAGTTTAGTTCTTCTTGCATTGCATAGATCCAGTCTGAGTCTTGAAGAGCTTCCTTGACGTTCTTGGGCTCGATGGGTGAGACTGTCGTTGAGAAAGCTAGAAGAACTCGAGTCTGTGATCTTTGTCTGAGTTCCTTTGGATATGTCTGATATGATATTCTCCAATGGATGATTTTTGTACAAAGCACGAGATTGATGAATGGTTGATGGAGATAAGGGATCCTCGACATCATTGTTTCCTTCGTCGACCTATTGTTGACCTATTGCTGACCTGTCAGGCAAGCTTTCTTCAATCGGTGATTCATCTTTAGGATTATTTGTGTGATCTTGATCAACTAGATCAAATCCAAGTTCTTCGTTTTCATCAGATTTCTTGATCTTAAGTACGTCAGCCTCATCAAATACCATGTGCACACTTTCTTCCACCTTCAGTGTCTTTTTGTTTATATACCTTATATGCCCGGTTTCTTTCAGAGTATCCAAGGAAGATGGCCACATCACTTCTGGCATCAAACTTTCCAAGGGGACTCTTTTCATTGTTATGGACATAACATTTACAACCGAAGGTCCTGAAGTGACTTATGTTTGGTTTTCTTCCCTTGATTAACTCATAGGGAGTTTTGTTGAGGATAGGTCATATGAGCGTACTATTTGTGATGTAGCAGGCAGTTGCCACTGCTTCTGCCCAGAAGACGTGAGGAAGACTGCTCCCCAATAGCATGGCCCTGACCACTTCTTGTAGTGTTCTGTTCTTTCGCTCAACTACCCCATTCTGTTGGGGTGTTCTTGGTGCTGAATTTGTGTGACTAATCCCATGTTGTTTACACATATCCATGAATTGTTGATTCTCAAACTCTGACCCATAATCAGACCGAAGAGTTTTGATCTTGAGGTTGAGTTGTACTTGAACTTTTCCTGCAAAGGCTTGAAATTTCTCAAAGACTTCGTCTTTGGAAGCAATAAAGAGTGTCCAAGTGAATCGTGAGTAATCATCAACAATTACAAACACATACCAATTTCCTCCAAAACTTTTGATTCTCATAGGTCTACATAAGTCCATGTGAAGTAATTCGAGTGGCTTGGATGTACTAACTAAGTTCTTTGACTTAAAATAAATCTTAGTTTGTTTGCTTCTAACACATGCGTCACAAAGATTTGTCTCAGATTTCTTAATCTCAGGGAGACCTCTTACCAACTGTTTCTTGACAAGTTTTCTTAATAAAGAAGTGCTAACATGCCTTAGTCTTTTGTGCCATAGTGTAGAGTCATCTATTGAAGCGGTCAAGCATGAAAGATTAGGACTGTCAATATCCTCCAAACTAGTTACATAAACGTTTTTCCACCTTTTTCCCTTTAACAACTCTTTGCCATTGTTCTGACTTACTATACTACAATGTGTAGGATAGAAGTGAACTGAATTTCCTTTATCACAAATTTGAGAAACACTAAGCAAGTTGAATTTTAAACCATGAACTAGATTTACACTATCTATGACATAATCAGATGTAATACCAACCTTACCTACACCGATGATTTTTCCTTTCTTGTTGTCGCAAAAAAAATTCATTGCTTCCTGGTTTGAGTGAGAAGAACTTCTTTTTTTCTCCTGTCATGTGTTTAGAGCACCCACTGTTGATGTATCAGTAGGGTTCCATTCTCACTCGATCATGCACTTAACACGTTAGTGGTGTGGGGTTAGGGTCCATAGAAAGGTTGGACCCATTTCCACTATTAAATGTTCTTAGATCATTTTGACTACCCATTTTAGTCCTAGTTTCTTGAATTGCCAATGCCTCATAAAACATGTTTTATAGCAAATGGATTCATGATGACCACGTTGTCTGCATAAGCTGCAGACATCTCTATGATTGGTCTCTGACCGGTATCCGACCTGTCGTTTTTCTCCTCATGGGTGTTTTAGAGACATCATCTATTTTAGAATATTTTTCTTTGATGGTAGCTAGTTCCTTTTCTTTAGTGTTAAGAGCAACAATCAACTCATCAATTTCAGGCTGTTTTTCATGTTTCAACTTTTCATGAGCGGAGAGAATTTCACTGTAATCACTTTATAATTTGATGAGTGCCCTTATGAGATTGTCTACCTTGCTTTTATCCTAGGATTTTCTCAAATTTTCATTTTCTTCTAAAAGTTCATCGTTTTCAGTTTCTAATGCCTTTAGGTGATCAACTAGTATAAGAGAAAACTTTCTAAGTCCTAGAAGTTCAGCCTTTTGAATTCTCCTTCTAAGTTTAGAATAGTTTACCTTATGTTCTTCTTCTTCTTCTTCTTCTTTTCTTCTCTCTTCTTTTCTTCTTCTTCTCTTCTTCTTCTTCTTCTTCTTCTTCTTCTTCTTCTTCTTCTTCTTCTTCTGATGAGACATCATTGTCTTGTGCCATCAAGCACACTTCTTCAAGGCATAGGTGAGCCTTCTCATCTTCTGAGATGTCGCTGTCTGAGGTTTGATTGTCATCACTCCGTTCAGAATCTCCTCATGCGGCAACGAAGACTTCCTTCTTTGGTCCTTTGTTGAATGATCGTCGGATAGGCCTCTTGACCCTGTCGCTGTCCTCTCGGGATCGTTGAGGACAGTCTTTGATATGATGTCTGCGTTTTGAACACCCAAAACACTTGTCATTGTTTTTCTTTTGATCATCCGACTCCTTCGACTCCTTGCCTTTCCTTATTTTATTTCTTATGAACTTTCGAACGTAACTTTTAGCATAGAGGACCATTTCATCGTTGTCGTCTCCTGATAGGGATCTTCATTTTCAGCAACTTGAAGGGCTATGCCTGTCCCTCTATCTCTAGACGAGCTTTCTAAATTCCTGTGTTGTAGTTTTAACTCGAAAGCCATTAGAGATCCTAGCATGTCTGCCAGAGACATCTTGGAGAGATCATGCACTTCTAGCATGGCATTGACTTTGCTGTCAAAGGAGGCAGGAAGATATCTGAGGAACTTCCGAATTTGATCCTCGTTAGAGATAGTTCTTCCAAGCACCAACATTTCGTTGATCAGCTTAGTGAACCTTGTTTGAATTTCAGAAATGCTATCCTTTTCTTCCTTTTTGAATAGCTCCCAATGGTGAGTAGCAACTGATTACGAGTCTTTTTGATCTCATCATTCCCTTCATAAGTAACCTCAAGAGTTATCCAAATCTCTTAGGCTATTTTAGATGAAGCAATCTTGGAGTATTGCTTAGGTAGTAGTGCATAGTGAAGTATTCTTACAACTCGAGCATTAAATACCAGCTTCTTGATTTGATTATCCGTCATGTTGTCGATAGATATGTCTTGTCCTTGAGTGTTCTGGAAGGTATACTCTCCATGTGTTATCACCTACCACATTCTTGGATCATTAGACTTGATATGAAATTCCATCTTATTCTTCCAGTGAGTGTAGTTGTCTCCATTGAAGAGTGATGGTCGATTTAGTGCAGAACCTTCTTCTGCTGCTATAATGCTTGAATGAGACATCTTGATCACCTTCCAAATCAGTTAGCTTTCTAGAAGAGACCCACTTTGCTACCAATTGAAACCAGCAAGCGCTCCCGATGCGTCCCCAACGTGTCGTGGACGTATCGTGCACTCTAATAAAATTTGATAGTTTAGGAATGAACACGAGATAAACTTAATCTGGAAAACACATTTTGATTGAGAATTTACACACACGAAATTCACTTAACCTCCCTTGCTACACATATGGACTCTCGGGACAGTTTTGACTTTACCGCTAAAGTCGTCAACCCTCTCCTTACTATTGGCCTATGGTTCACCGACCGTTCCCCGACATGTCGTTCTATTAAATACCCAATGTATTGATACTCTAACCTAGTCCTATCTAGCTTACCAACTCTCTAGCACTTACACACAATCCTAAGTCTGATCCACACTTGCCCAGATTATCTCTATCTTTTCTCTCGTACAGGCTTACTTACATATGGAATAAATGCAAGTATTTATACACCGTTGTTAGGATGTAACTAGCGTCCTATTAATCCCTTGACTTCTAGGAGTCGATTACAACTTCGATTATTTACACAACAACCACACTAGACTTGTAGAGATTCTTTAACTTGATCTGGAGGCTTGAACCACATGTCGTCTTGTGGTTGGTCAAGTTGGCGGCAGCCCTCTTGATAGGTCGATCACCACTTATGTGCCCCATTTACCTGATTCTGTCTGGCTCACTAAATGCTCATAAATGCCCTTTTCTGAATTCATTATGGCTATGTAATGATGTTCATTTATAGCTTTGTTATCTTGTGCATTAATGAACTTCTCCTTTTGTTGTGAGCTTGTCGTGAACAAGTTGCCTAAGTGGATGTATGTGTTTTATCTGATTGTGTCGATCCCTTGCAGTCTTCTGTCTTTGATTTTTATCTTTAAGCATGAGAGATATCTTCGTGCGGTGTCTGACTGGTTGTCTGTGCTAGAAGTCCTACGGAGCTCTCGCAGACAGGTGCCCGACTGGTTGGGCACATGTCGTGGATTGAGCGCGCTTGCAACCTTGCGTGCTAAGCCACTCATGACCTAAATGCGCTTGCAACCTAGCGTGCTAAGCCAGTTATTCATCTGTCTATCTGAATCATGACTCTTCACAAACGCATTAGATAGACAATACAAGGTTTGCTATCATCAAAACTAAAGGATCTTGTCTTAACACAACTGTCTGTCACCTACGGTCCTACGGTTGTCCTAACCGCCTGCCGGTTACCTATCTTTTAGCTAGTGGTCAGTTTTATTTTTTATTAAAAGATTTCTATTTTTGTATATTTATATTTATATATTTGTAGATAATTTTTACATATTATAAATAGGTATAATTATGGTGGACTTTACATCTTATGTAATTAGGGTTTCCCTTTGTACTCTCTATAAATAGTGATCTTGTATACAATTGGAATAAGAAGAATATTAGTTGTCTTCATATCTTGCCTCTCTCTGCAATATCTCTTTCTCATTTTTTTTATAATTATAGGTTCAAGGCCCAAGAAGCCACAAGGGCATAACAATACAACAAAAAATCTAGTAAAAGACACAAAACCGCCATACCTATTAAGTCCTTCGAACCCTAAATACCAAAGAAAGCTTACTTTTTGCCTTGCATGGCTACCTTGCTAAGGCGTGAAAACTTACTAAAACCTATGCGTTCATTCCCAGCAACCTTACCGGACCTACCCTTAGATGTGCTCCTTGAGCACCTATCGGAGTCACCTTTTGACCCCTCACTTGCATCATGACATCTCTTTCGATATGCTCACGAATGATTCCTTCAAGGTTTGCAAGAGTGAGTTCCTCATCAGGAATGGAGCAACCTAGATATGTTTTTCTCATTTACAACACGTTATCAGCACGAGTCTCTATCTTAACAAGAATCCCTAATTCCGCCCCCTCACGCTCTCACCTTCTGACCAAATCTAAGCTTCCAACTTCGATTCATCTCTCAATATTCTATGAAAATCCATCGATGTTTCATTTTTTCAAGTAAAATCCGTTCCTGCTCGGCCTCAGTCTGCAAATTCTCACTGACCTTACATCCTAGAGAAGTTTTATTTTGTTTAAATTCTACCAGGGATAACAAAAAAATTTCTTAATTCTTGTTGTGCCGTGTCCGTAAATAATACTCATATTCTTGTCATATTTCATTGATTTCCTCATGGCTGTGGTGTTGTTCGTTCATGCTTCATCAATTGGAAATACTCTCCATTGTGTGTGGAAGTGGAACTGAGGAACTCCGTCGCAACAAGAGAGCAAAACCGTCATCTGTTCGCTGGGATGAAAGAATAGTAGTATTAAATATTACATTAAGCATTGTGCCAGAAATAAATATTACGTGAGGCATCATGCCAGGAAAAGTTATCACGTGAGGCATTATGCCAGATTATGTTTATTGTTAATTATTTTCATTCATTCCATGTTGTTCGATCTATCCCGCTTCACATTTATTTAGTTATTTATTAAGTATAACGTGAGACATCGTGCCAGAAAAAAAATCAAATTAGGAATCGTGTCAGGATTATAATAACGAGAGACATCATGCCAGAAAAAAAATCAAATTAGGAATCGTGTCAGGATTATAATCACGTGAGACATCATGCCAGAATTCAATATCACGTGAGGCATTGTGCTAGATCTTGTTTACTGTTAATTTTTATTATGCGTTGTTTAATTTATCCAGTTTTGTTTTATTAATTTGTTAAGTATAACGTGAGGCATCGTGCAGAAAAAAATTCACATTAGGCATCGTGCCTAGAATAATAATCACGTGAGGCATCGTGTCAGAATTCAATATCATGTTAGGCATTGTGCCAGATCTTGTTTACTTATTATTTTATTTATTCTTTATCGTTTTCTTTTTCCCATTTTGTTTATTCATTTATTTATTAAATATCACGTGAGGCATTGTGTCTGATATTCATATCACGTGAGGCATCGTGTCAGATATAAATTTTTATTGAAGGCATTATGCCAGATATAAATATCACGCGAGACATTGTGCTAGATTTTATTTATTGCACTACTTTTATTATGTGTTATTTGATTTATTTTGTTTATGATATATAATATATTTCATTATTTTATGATTGTTATTTATAACATTTACCCTAGTGCATATGGCATTGCACCTGTTAAATTTAATATTAATGTTATTTGAATATATATATATATATATATACATATATAAAGGCATTGTGCCTGAAAATCCATGATTTTGATTAAAAGTGATTTCATTAAGACAATACATGTGAGATCATTTCAATATTTGTTTATTTTATGATATACCATAAACAATGTCCAATATTGTCAAACTTTATTTTACTGCCTTGACATCCCTAAAAGGGCATTGTGTCTCAATATGCTATAAAGGGCATTGTGCCTAAAAGTTTTATTTGCATATGTTATAAAAGGCAACACACTTGAAAGTGTTAATATGATCAATATAAAGGGTGGTGCCATATCTTTTTAATGCTTTCATACAATATGAGCAATGAAATTGGCATTGTGCCAGAAACGTTTGAAGTTAATATGATATGATATTAGCATTGAGCTAGAAAATTGATGGTATTTTGAAAAATAAATGTACTGGCCATATCATTGATCTAAAAGATGGTATAACACCTGGCGAAATTCATCTGAAGTATTTGTTTTTATGTATAAGATGAACGTTATTTAACAATTCATGAAAAATCAATGATGGTACTACACCAAGAGAAATTTGTGAAAATCATTTGAAGTAGTTCTTGGAAAACTACATAAGTGATATACCATGATGATGAATATTCATATGTCAAGTTTGACCTCTATGATGATGATGATATATGACTTCACACAAATAATTCGATCTGAATGTGATTTTACAAATGATTCATTGATAATCATAAGTTCATCTTCTTTTAGATAGTCCTAAAACACAAAATGAGTGACTCTGGCGAATCACCCAAATATTGTTCATCTATTAAAGAAAACAGTTGGAAATGGCTTGAAAGCTAGGTTGTTGGACAGTTGGCCATATGAGGTTTTATAAATGGTATCAGAGCTGACTCGTGATCGTGTCAGGATGAGCTAATCGATACCTACTGAGGAGGTCCATGGGACTTGGATGTTATGCTAGCGACAAGAACATCACATTCTTTGAGTGGGGGAGTATGTAATACCCCCTTCTCACACCGGGATATGAGTAGTAATGTGAGTAGTTTATAAGGATACATATGAGAGGAGTACAACAACAAGGTCATCGACTTTTAAGCTCAAGTGAGGATTGAGGGCCTAAAATTGCTAATTTTCAAGCCCGAATGACTTGAAAGCTAGGCTGTTGGACAAAGGCCTATATGGGGTGTTACAAATGGTAAATACAGAATGGTTCTTGTCGGATAAATTTTATTCCATGTTTTTCATGAATAATAAGAAATCATGACCATATTGTGAGAGATGATGAGCAGTTATTGACATCACAAAAAACATAATAATTATCATGGTTGGATGTTATTATGATTGCAACTTTCAAGGTTTTTGTGGACAAAACGCGACTTATTTCAAACCTAGCGCAAAATTGAAGCTATGCAAATTTTTATATGAGAAGTTATGTTGAGGATGATAAATTTAAAATTTTAACTATTATTCTATGTTTTTTATATCTTCTATTGATTATAATATATATATATATGTATGTTCATTTACTTTTAAAAGATTTATCCATTTATGAAGAATTTGTACATCCTAAAAGGGGTCACGAAAGACATATGTCCGGGAAGGCGTATATTTTGAATGAGATTTATCCATTCTCTATTTAGGAAGAATTTGTACACCCTAAAAGGGGTCACGAAAGACATATGTCCGGGAAGGCGTATGTTTTGAATGAGATTTATCCATTTACAAAGAATTTGTACACCTTAAAGGGGTTATGAAAGACGTATGTCTTGAGAAATATGTTTAAAGACAATACAACTATAAATAATATTTCTTGATGGAGTCAAGAATTAACACTTGCTTGGAATGTAGTGCAGTTGTAGCTCACTACCCTTTCCAAAGAATTATAGTTTACCCATAAGAATGTGTCCTGATGACAAGGCATTGGTCTCATGTGTGAGAATGAATTGCCAAGATTGAAAAATCATAAGATAAGGGTCAATAAGCTCTAGAAGAGCATGTACAATACCACATAGAGAGTGAAATTTTTGTACTAAGAAAGCTTTATAAATAACAAGTTTCCCCAAAAAGTAGTATTAATACACCTGATACGAATATCACGTTAAGGCTACAAATAAGAGAATATCAATGTATATTCTGGAAAAGATGTAAGTCGTGATTGTAGCTACATGTTTTCTCCTTTGATTTGTATCACATGTGTGTTGGTATAATGAAGAACTTGAGATATATATATATATATATAAGATAAAGAAAACAATAAGTTTTTCAATGTTTTTTTTGACATGACCAGTTAGACCATCCCGGTTCAATAATGATGCAATTTGATATCCACTATACCTGTGAACACTTGTTGAAGAATTGTATTCTTCTACCAAATGCTTTGTTGCTTGTTTTGAAAAAACTTTTATGAGGCTATCCCTAGTTGATTTTATGTGTAAACCTAGATCTTTATACGCGTGAATTCAGGAGAGATATGGGGACTATATCCTGATAATTTTTGGACTATTAAGATTTGGTTTAAATTGATGCAGAAACCAAATGGTCATTAAAGCTAAAGGTTGTAAGATTGAATAATAAAGTCCATAAGATTAGACAATGCTGGTGAAATGTTAACGCCTTAATCTAAATTTTTACATGTTCATTGGGATAAATTGATGGTGAAGAAGAGCCATCGATCAAAGATCTGTAATTAATTGTAAGATCTTTTGGTTTGAGGATCCCAATATGCATTTGGAGACATGTAATTTACATGAAGCAACATGGATTTGCATCAAGCCAAATAGTGTTGATGAACTCTCACTCTTGTAAATGACTTTAAGTCAAAAGCTAAATATTCTCCCATACAAGGCTTTTTTAAAGATTTATATACTATACTTCATTGGATCAATAAATTCCTTGAAGATGTTGGGATTGTATGATGAGTTAAAGTTTAATACCTTGAACTAACAACTAGGGATACCTTTATGAATTGATTATCTTTTAAGTGAGTAATTTTTCTCAACACCATGGGGAGAAAAGAAGCAATTGGAAGGTGAGATGATATGATATGAAATATAGAATTGTGTCATCCTCGTCATGTATATTATGAACTTTTAAGTTCAAAGTACTATTCATTTCTAAAAAGTTGGTAATTGCTTGATGTTGAGTGAAAATATGTGCCAACGTCTAATGCTCTAGTATTATAATGTCCCGTAAGGACAAGTGTAAAGAAGTCTAACCTGAAGCATGGTAGACTATATGATTCCAATGACAAAGCCCTTAAAAGGAGCATAGAATTAAGATGGTCATACTAAAAAGGGTATAACTCTAGATGAGCCGTCAGACATGTCAAATTACTGATATATAAGGTAATCAAATACCTGATAATAATAGAGATCTCGAGATATTATGTCATGTCAATAATATTATGGAACCAATATGAAATCAACGTTGATAATTTATGCATATGCATACAAATGTATGTAGCGCTACATGTCACAATGATGACGAGGATATTAAATTGATTTGTCAAAAGTACTTGAAAGACGCAATTGAGAAGCAGAATTTCAACATATTCAAGTTGTGAATGTTGCGAATTTGATGTCCACATAATGATGTGAATCCAGTTGGATACGAACGAGTGTTCGTATGGAAAATAGTGTTAAAATATATATTCATATAGTTGTATGACATAACCTAAATATATTAATCATGTAACCATTTATGTTTGATGGTTTTATATGCTATGTTATGTTGTCTTGGTGATTTTCTATAGAATTCGTATTGATAGTACAATATTTTCAATTTTGGGTTGATTTTGGGTCGATTTCGGGTTCAAGTTCACAAGTAAATTTCGGGCTAAAGATATGTGACCTGGGTCAGTTCCAGGTTGACATGTCATAACCTGTTTCGGGTTCGCGTCAGTTTCAGGTTGAGGTGAAACATGAACAGACCAGGTTCAGGTTACGGTCAACCCGACCCAAAACCCAAAATTGACAACCCTTGTTGGATTGAGGGTATGGACAACAGACATCTAATGTTCAGTATATATAGAGTCGGCTATGAGCATATGCAACATGCTCAACCGCATAAGTCTCAATATTTTGGTCCCATCTTTAATCTGCTGATAGATGATTTATATTTTATTTACAAATTGTAATCAAGAGATGATAAAATACTGATATAAGTTAATAATTTTAAATTTGCAACAGTAAACGACTTGTATAATTAAGATGAGGTCCGATGATGAAGTCTAATATGTCACAGTTGTACCAGAAAATCTTGAAAAGGAACATATAGATTTCTCATAAATTCAAATAAAAATCACCAACAAAAGGATGAATTAAGTGTTCATGACAATATGAATTAACAAACAATTGTGTTAGTACAATTAACTAAAAAGTACTATATTTACGTTAAGATCCCAGTTCAGTGTCAATATAGGGCCCCGAAAATCTCACAAACCTTCGGTAAGGGTTATGAAAAACAAAATTAATTAGGCCACGGACTCAGAGATATACCGTCTTAGTTACCTCATCTATTAATCAACATAATTAATATGCGGCTCCTGGCAAAGGAAAAGATTGCTCCATTGCATAAGATATCCCTAACTTATTATGGCTCTATTTTCTAATTAGTTGGTAGGTAAACTAATTATATTATTGTATCATTGAAAAGTTTTTAAATAATATGAGCTAGTTATTGTATGATATCCGGAAGCACTAAGTTTACTAGATAATTTGTTAAATAACTGAAGCCCACCTATTAATATAGTAGAAGAATCTTATAATTAAATAGTAATAAAGAGTATAAAAAAAATATTCATTACAATCTGAATACAATTATACCAAATTAAATAGTAGTATTTGTTAGCAACTGAAACTTTAGCACAGGACCCTTAAGAAATCTCAACGACGGCCATGATCAAGATGCACCAGCACCACCATTTTCAATAACTTTATGTATAGGATCTTCCGCCCCCCGCCCTACGCTGCATCAAGTTTTTTTTTTTACGAACTATGCATGTATCCAATTATGCTTTTTCTAATACTTAATCCACTTACCTACCCAGAGACAGAGACGTAGATCGAGTTATATTAAGAACGGTTGGATCGTGGACGACCATTGGGCCACTGGCGGTGCGTCTTGGTTACAAGTCATTGTAGCCAAGGTGGCTACATTCCTCCGTACGCGTCGATTTTTTTTTTTTAGCGCCCATCGCCTACATTTTGTTTTTTCTTTTATTTTAAGATTTTTTTTCTTTTTATTACAAGATTTTTAAATTATTATAACTTTAAGGCCTCGTTCTCACAGGAGATGCCAGAGATGGGTAGATGAAGATTATTATATCAAAACGCTGGTGAGGGAAGCGTTTGTACATAATCTACCATTGAGATTCTGATTATTTACACGTGGATGGTTTTGATTCAGCCAGTAGGGCCCACAGTTTTGTGTATAATCTACATCTGCTCCTTTCATCTCCTGTGAGAACGAGGCCTAAATATATAAGTCCAAAATGAAAAAAAATTATACCATTATTCACCTAAATTCAAGCTCTTCAAAACAAGACCAGTCATGGATATATTTTGACAAATTTAAAAAAATTTATTATTACATGTACGGAGCATAGAACATAAAGGAAAACTTGTACAGATAGTCATACAAACCTATACAAATGTTCACTAAAACATGTACATCCTGACGTAAAAACATGTACATTAAAAACATATAGATAGTCATATAAACCTATACGAATCATTAAATATGTACATCCTTAGATTAAAACCTGTACATATAAGCAAGAACACTTGTACAGACGGTCATACAAACATGTACAGATGTTCATGAAAACATATACATTCTCATAATTGAACATGTACATTCTCACATTTGAACATGTACATCATCACATTAAAACATGTACATTCTCACATTAAAATATGTACATTCTCACATTAAAGTATATAAAAACTTCCAAATAGATTACCCTAACCCCACACACCCTAAAACCCACCCTAGGGTAGCTAAAAAACGTTGAAGGCATTTTTTGGGTTTGTAGTGGAGGGTCCGTGACCACAAATCCTAAAAACTTGTCGAGTTAGTTGCTATAATGTAAAGTATAACGGTTTCCAAATAGATTACCTACCCCCAAAACACCCAAAACCACCCCTAGGATAGCTAAAAACGTCGAAGACATTTTTAGGGTTTGCAGTGGCGGGTTTAGGGTCTAACGACCCTAAACCCGCTACCACAAACCCTAAAAACCTGTCGAGTAGTTGACAATATAAATACGAAACAAATTACAAATATATTACCCTACCCCCCAAAACACCCCAAAACCCCCCTATGATAGACCTACACCCTAAACCCACACAAACCCTAAAAACCTATCGATAGGGATGGCAATGGGTCCGCGGGTACCCATTTCACTTCACCGTCACCCGACCCACTAAACCGGTGAAAACCCACATAAAACGGGTGAAAAACGGGTGACGGGTGGAACGGGTACGGGTGTGGGTCGGGTGACGGGTGAACATTTTTACCCTCACCCACCGACCCGCTCACCCGCATAGATTATATATATATATTATATATATATATTATATTGTTACTTTTTTACTTATTATTCATCTCCTTCACTTAGGATTTTTGTGTAACCCTAACTAGTGAACAAGGAACATTCATGCTCTGGGTGACTGCGTCATTCTTTATTCTCACCACTCTCGGTAATTTTACAGCCCTAGCATAATTGCTCTACGCAGTTTTTAATTATCTTCACTGAAGGTAATTGCAACCCCAACTGGCAAACATGGAACAAAAATGCTTTGTGCCTCTATTTTCTTTCTTCACTCTCGGTAATTTTGAAACCCTAACTGAAAAACAAATAACTTACATGCTCTACGAAGTTTTTCATTCTCTTGACTGAAGGTAATTTCGCAATCCTAACAGGCGAACATTGATCATACATGCTCTGCGCCTCTATTTTCTCTCTTCACTCATGGTAATTTTGCAACCATAATTGGCTAACATGGAATGTACATGCTCTGTGCAATATTTTATTATTTTATCTGAAGTAAATTTCACAATCCTAACCGGCGAACATAGAACATACATCCTTTGTGTCTCTATTTTATCTTCACTCACAGTAATTTGCAAACCTTAGTGGCGAACAAGGAAAAAGAAAAACAAATGGGTAAATGGGTAAACGGGTTCACCCGCTTCACCCGCGGGTGACGGGTGAAACGGGTGATGGGTGATACATAACGGGTGACGGATCGGGTACGGGTGGAGCGGATGAAGTCGGGCGACGGGTGCGGGTGATGGTCCACCCGACCAAAACCCAACCCATTGCCATCCCTACCTATCGAGTTAATGCGATGATGTACACGTTTTTACGTGTGGATGTACATGTTTTAATGAACATTTGTACAGGTTTGTATGACCATCCGTACAATTTTTTTAACGTTTTGTGCATTATACATGTAAAAATAATTTTTTTTAAAAATTGTCAAAACATATCCATGACTGGTCTTGTTTTGAAGAGCTCGAATTTAGATGAACAATGATATAATTTATTTTCATTTTGGACTTATATATTAAAAGTTATAACAATTTAAAGTTTTTGTGATAAATAAGAAAAAAATAAAAAAACAAAACAAAAACGTCTCACTATACCCGTTTAAAAAAAAAAAAAAACGCGCGCGTCTCCTTGGATGTAGCCATCACTGGCTACAGTTGGGGATAGCCAAGAATTTGCGTTTGTTTTTAGATCGCGGACGTAGATTGAGTATGATATCATCATATACCCGTTTTGGCTGTTAATGAGGTTGTGAATCTTATAATATTATTCATTCTCTTTACCTTTTTCGAGCATAACGTATAGTCAATGATCTCCTATCATTGATAATGATCATTGATCACCAATAATAAGTTATTAGCATACTAATCATAACAATAAATTCCTCATTATCATTACTAGTATAATTCTTTCTAGATCAGGATAAGCAATTAACTAATCATTATAGCCGAAAGATATCATTTATGGAGAATAAGTAACCTAAAAGCTAAAAACTAGCTAATCACAATGGCTTATGGCTCCCAGTTGTTATATACAATAGCTTACTCTTTTAATATTCTTTGGGGCATTTTTTTTTATTACGTGAGGTATTTGATTCAAGGTGTGTTTTTTCTCCTATACAATTGCTTAAGTGGAAGCTATGTATCCCAGAAATATGCTAACAAAAAATAGTGGAGTCTTTCTGTTGAGTTGTTATCTATTACATATGGTATTGCGAGACCATCTTGAACTTTTTGAAATGTCGCTATTTTTTCTAACTCGTGGAATGATATTGAAAAAATAATTCATAAAATGTCATTAAATTTATTTAAATCACTAATCAATAAAAAATATTTTTACTAGTTAATAAAATATTTTGAAAGTTTACAAATACCACTTATATTATATTTAAAAATACTCAACATACTATAATAATAAAATTGCTATAAAAAATAAAATATTATTAATTAAAAGATATTTTTGAAAAACAATAAAAAATACTCTGTACTTTAAAATGATTGTAAAGACAAAAATAGTTTAAAAATAATTTATTTGAAAATGATTAATATTGGTAGAAAAAAATATAATAAAACAAATTCATGACTTTTAAATAAATAAAGCTTAAATAATTTTCTTAATATATAAATACATGTTAATTAATAATATTTTATTTTTATATAATCTTTTTTTTTTATATTTATATTCATTTTTTAGATACTGTTAAAATTATCATATTTTTTAGTTTTATATAATTTATTAATAAAACTTTATTACGACATTAAATAAATTAGTAAAAAAATTAACAACATTTCACAAAATTTCCCTAAATTAATTACTCAAATAAAAAATAGCGTTGTCCTGATTCTTTCTATAAAAGTGACTCTAAATATATGGGCCATTTGTATACGTAACTCGAACTTGGAAATGCTTAATCATGGGTTTTGCAATGTTAAGAAAAAGCCTAGACAACCCCCTTGGGCCTGGGCTTGTTATATTGAAGTAGGGATGGTAATAGATGCGGGTATCCGTTTCATCCGATTATCTGACCCATAAAAACGGGTGAAACATCTTAAAAAACGGGTGAAAATGAGTGATTGGTGAAATGGATGCGGTGACGGTTCGGGTAAATATTTTTCACCCGGTCACCCGACCCGTTCACCTGACCCGTCACCCGTTTATATTTATATTATATAAAAATATACTTATCTCAAATTTATTGTGATAATTTGGAAATATTTTTGTTAATACTCTATGTTCTGAGTATGTTATTGACAATAGTTGATATGGTATGTATTGTTGAACAAATATGAGTGTATTTTTTTGAAACATTAAGCTTATATAAGGTGTTAAAAATAAAAAAATCTTGCTAAAAAACTAAAAACGAGTGATGAGTGATGAAGTTGCGGGTGATGGGTCGGGTCAGGGATGCGGGTGAAAAACGGGTGACGGGTCAGGTGGAGCATCACCCAACCCAAACCCGACCCGTTGTTATCCCTATATTGAAGGCACGAAGAAAAAAAAAATGAAAAAGCTCCTCTTTTGGGGTTGTTGGAAAACCCGCCCTCACTTAAACAAACGAGACTACTCCTCAATCCACATTGCAGGGTTGTTCTTGCATTCTTCGCAAAAAGTTAGAATTCATCCTCTTTAATAGTAATCACTCACTTTTTGTATATATACACTCACTTTTAAGTTTCTTACATAACACATTGATCTCTTATGATCTCTATCTTCTGGGTCACTATTTTCTTCTACATCAGTATTTTTTTTATATGTCCATGAGAAAATATAATGATTCTAATCTATAATGTGTTATGTATCGATGAAACACTACATTGTATTCATTGTTAGTTAGGGTACTTTATAGTAGATATTTACAGACAGAAAATGGAGTACATAATGTAAACATAAATGGGCTCATTAATACTAGTCACTTAGGTCTCGGCCTAATATGTCTAACATGCCCCCACGGTCCAAGCGAGAGGTCAACGGTCGCTTGGAACGATTTCTGGGAAATTGAGGAAAAGCTAGGGCTTTTGTAAAGATATCATCAATCTGCTCCTCCGCAGTGACATGCACCACCCGAAGGCTGCCATTAACCACTCGTTCATGGACGAAGCAGAAATCAATGACGACATGATTCATTCTGCTATAGAAGTCGGGGTTACGAAGAGGTAAGTAGCTCCAACATTGTCACACATCAAGGTTGAAGTTTTAGAAACAAAAACCTCTAATTCACGCAACAGTTGAAGGATCCAAGTTCCTTCTATTGTGGTCATCGCAGCAGCTTTAAATTCCGCTTCAATAGTAGATTTTGCGACTGAAAGTTGTTTCTTTGTGCTCCAGGAAACGAGATTACCTCCAAGGAAGATCCCGAAACCAGTTGTAGACCGTCGATCCAAGGAGGAGCCGGTCCAGTCCGCGTCCGACTAGACAGTGATGGAGTCGGCGAAGGAATGAGCAAATAACAACTCGAGATGTCGGGTATGATTAAGGTGATGCATGTACTGGCAAAGACGATTAACTGCAAACTAGATATCTGGTCACGTAATAGAAAGATATTGTGATAAACCTACCAAACTTTGATAGTGAGTGGCATCAGGATAGAGAAGAGAAGCAGAATCATCGAGATTTAGGCTGTGATGAATGGGGATAGTGACAAGCTTATATTTGTGGAGGTTGGCTTTGTGTTGTAGGTCAGTAATGTATTTCCCTCGAGTAAGAACAAGACCCTCAAAGGGCGAGTGGCCGAACCCCCAAGGAAGTAGTGCAAATCCCCCAAATTTTTAACTGGAAACTTAACATAAAGGGCTCGAATGAGATTTTGTAATAAAGCCATAGATAACCCAGTGAGTAATATTATCATCAATGTAAATAAGAGCATAAACAGTGGCCTGCTTTGTTTAAAGATAAACAAAGAGGGATCTTTAGTAGAACTAAGAAACCCCAAATAAAACAAGTAGGCACTTAATGTAGAATACCAGGCCCTAGGGACCGCTTAAGACCATAAAGGGCTCGATTCCGTTTACACACAAAATGGGGGTTTTGTGGATTCACAAACCATGGTGGTTGTTTGATGAACACCCTTTCATCTAAATCCTCATTTAAAATGCATTCTGAATATCCAACTGCCTAATAGGTCACCCCTTAGAAACTGCCAGAGCCAAGACAACCCTGATTGTGGCAACCTTAATAACAACGTTATAAGTTTCATAATAGTCCAGACCTTATGTCTGGTTAAACCCCTGGGCAACTAACCTTGCCTTCCTCCTTTCAATGTTTCCATTAGCCAACCGCTTAGTTTTTAAAACCTACTCAACTCCTAGAACATTAGCCCCCTCAGGTTTAGGGACAAGAGTCCAAGTGTTAGTAGCCTATAGAGCATGATATTCTTGAGCCACAGAAGCTTGCCATACAGGAAATTGAACAGTCTGCTTGAAAGTAGGTTCATCAGGGAAAAAAGTAATAGATGTGTTTTGGAGAGTAGGAGGCCATGGAATAGTTCCATCAGAACGAATCAGAGGCTTAGTTATATTAGCTTTAGCTCGAGTGACCATTGGATGTGAGGCAAGGAGAGGGTTAGGAGGAATATCAATGGAAGAGGGGGCCTAAGGAGAGTCAAAAATAGAAGGAGAGAGATCCATGGCTAGTAATGGCATAAAAGAAGTAGTAGGACTAGGAGAGGATGAAGTAGTATTTTGAGTAGTTTCAAGAGATTGTTGTGGGGAAGAACTAGAAGGAGAAGTGTGAGGAATAAGTAAAGGCATAATTTGTGAAAGGGAATCTAATGTAGAGACGGAAGATGTAGTCGAAGCCTGAGAGGCCATAGGAAAATGCTTCTCATTAAAAGATACATCCCTGTTAACATAGGTTTTGCCAGTGGTAGGACAAAAACAAAGATTACCTTGATGATTGGGTGAGAACCCCAAGAAAATACACTCAATGGATCTGTAAGCTAGCTTGTGTGTGTTAAAGGGATGAAGATTGGGCCAACAGGTACAACCAAATGTTCTTAAAATAGAAAAATCAAGAACATTGTGAAACAAGCACTCATAGGGAGTTTGGTAGAATAGAACCTTAGATGGAGTTCTGTTAGACACGAAAACAGTAGTCCTAAAGGCATAGGACTAAAACTTCATAGGTAATGAAGAGTGAGACAAGGGAGTTAAACCCTTATCTACTATAAATCTATTTCCGATTTCAATAACACCATTTTGCTGGTGTGAATAAGGCATGTAAGGCGATGCATTACTTCTGAGAGAAAAAGGAATTTAAACTTTGAAATTATCCTTCACCATCAGGGCGCACCGACTTAATAGTAACAACAAAATAGTTCTTAACCAAGTTTGTAAACTGAATAAACACATAATGCATATCAAATTTTCTGGCAATAGGAAAATACATACATATTTTGTAAAATCATCCGCATTTAGGAGAAAGTAGGTAACATCATCAACTGAGTGTTCAAAACCTGGCCCCCAAACATCTAGAAATAACAACTCAAAAGCAGTAATAGACTTAGAGTCACTAGGATAATGAGGAAGGGCATGCTGTTTACCAGCACAAGGAATATTACAAAAATCAAGTTTCTGAGTAGTATCAACAGGAAAATTATTACATCTCAAAATCCTAGTAGTTATAGCTTCTGATGGGTGGCCCAACTGATAATGCCAAGTGGTGATAGATGTTCGGGTACCATGAACCAGTTTAGCCGAGTTGAGACTTAGGTGTTCCTTAAAAAGAAAGGAATAGGCCCCATCCTTAACCATCCCTCGAAGGAGAGTCCCCTTTGTATGAAAATCCATCAACATAAAACAATTCGCATATAATTCAAAATAAACATCGTTGTCTTTGCAGAATTGACTAACTGAAGTCATATGTTTATTTAGGGCTGGAATATTGAAATACCCCAAACCTAAGTATGCTAAGTAAACATCAAGTCATGATGTAGTAAGGCTAAAATATGCCTTAGAAAGATTGGTAGACAATTTAAACCAAGGAAAACACAAGAAAGTGCCTTAAGGGCAATCAGGGCAAAAAAACGTGCTCTAAGCTTGGAGAGACTTGGGTGAGTACCCAAAATCATGATAAGACCTTAGTAATATTCTAATGGTCATTTTAAATCAATTAGCAAAGAAAACCAAGCTTGAAAACAAGTTAAAACACAAAATGTGCTTTAAGAGGTCTTAAAGCACATTTTTGAGAAATTGTCTTAGAATTGAGTTTTGAGTGGCTAAATGTCCATCATACTCTTTAATCAACATGTGTACTAATTAGTATCACATTAGGAAGCCTAAATCAATGGGAAACCAAAAATTTCACGAATATGTGCACTAATTAGTGAATAGTGCCAAATAGTGCCCAAATTAAGCTTAAGTCAACATAAGTCAATGAGATGGTCAACTAAGACCATAAATATCTCCAACTACAAGAGGGGGCCGGTTTTTGATGTGAGGAGTCACCACATGACTAAGCAATAAAGGAAAAGAAGAGTAAAAGAGAGAATAGAAGTACTATTTGCTTTATAAAAGCAAATACCTTATATTAGCCTACCTCTCTCCTCTCTTCTTCATTTCTCTTCTTCTTCCACGGTTCTTTTCTTCTTTTCCTCTGTTCCAAACCGTCCCAAGCAGCCTCCATTGTTGCTTCACCTTGCTTTGGCAACAACTTACTCATTTAGCTCCAAATCAAAAACTAAACATATTATTCTTAGTTAGCTCAAGCTCTAGCTTTCTATCTTTTCAAATCTTGCAAAGCTAAAGTTTGGTGCCATGAGAAAACTCCATTGATGGAGGAAAATCAAGTTTGAAGAGCTCATTAGCTTCTCCATTCTCTTAAGGTAAAGAAAATGTAAGAAAAACCATGTTTCCATCATCTCTTGTACATGGCCGAAAATTTCTACTCATGGGGCCTTGTTTTTATGCCTTGTTCTAGCTTGATTTATTCACCAAGGACTAGTGGAGGTCCTATTTCATTCAATGCCAAAGTCTACCTTGAGGCTTCAAAGGTAATCATCCACTTTTATGCCTTAGAACACATTTCTAACCTAGGTTTTTATTCCTTGAGGTTAGTGTATTGTTTAGTACTCATATGAGTCATTGAATATTGATTAGAACATTGGCAAGGGGAATTTAAGTGGTGGCCGAGATTCATGCAAGAAGAAGGTCTAAAGGAGGAAGTTAAGATAAGCTTGAGAAAACAAGGTAAAATGCTTACCTAATGGTGGTTTAAGTTTTAAGGGATGGTTTAAGTGGATACCAATGTGGCTTAGAGCTTACATTGTGTATTGGGTTATATAACCTAAGAAAAAGAACTTAAATAAGCTTGTGAACTTGTGACTAAGGAGCCAATGGGAATGAGTTAGTAATATAAGTTTAAGATGAGTTTTAAGAACATTATGACTACTATGAGATTGATGGGTGTATTTGCAGGTTGAAAGCTTTTATATGTGGGAAATTCAGTGTTTAAGTTTAAGTCATTTAAGGGCCTAAGAGCCATGTCATTTAAGAGCCTTGGTGCTATGCAATTTAAGATTATTGCAATATATGAGTTGTTGTGAATGAGTTGGTTTGGTGATGAGATGTGGTGAGAAAAACAATGCATTTGGGCATGAGAATATACTAGCGGAGCTATGGCGAAATTTGAGTAGAAAAATAGTGTTTAGGTGATGGTGGTGAACTAATATGACCTAGGATTTACTAGGAGTCATACAAAGGAATTTGAGTGGAAATGAGAGTTAACTAAGGAGTTCTTGAGGTTTAGAATGACCTAGAATGGTCTATGAGGAAATTAGAGTTTAGATGGGTGTATTGAACACACCAAAGTCATGGTATGAAGAATAGTGAGACTTGTGCAAATCTGGAGGAAATGATGTGTAATGCTTTGAGATGAGTTAGGTATGAACTAAGAGAAGACAATGAGAGTTTTGAGAACCTTGTGTAAGTGTGATGATGTTAGTGGTGGACTAGTAAGGTTTAGTTGAATGGTATGTGTGGACTTGGGTGATGGAAGTGAAAAAGGTAGGAGGATGTTGTAAGTCATCAAGGAAAATGACTAGGAATGTAAAAGAGCGTATGATCGTGATAATGGTGAGTAAGTGAGTAAAAGGAGGTGGAGATGTCCAAGGAGGGTGTAGTATAGTTAAGGTAAAGAAGAACAAGGTTAAGGTGCTAAGAGGATGACAAGAAATGTTTAGGTATGCCCAAGAGTGTAGGAATGATGAGTAACAAATGGAAAAGAGAGGAATTTGTGCATGGTTATGCAAGATGACTTGAGGAAGTTTTGGTAAATGAACTGAAGATGGAAAATAATGTTTATGAAGTGCCCAAACTGTTAAGGAGGGAACACTTGGGTTGGTTGAAGTTTTGGTAAATATACAAGTTGGTAATGTAAGGAATTATATGATAAGTGTTAGGAGTGTTTGTAAGAATTGAGCAAATGATTGAGAAGATCTTTGGAAGTTGTTTTAATGAGTTTGGTGGAGGTTATAAGGTGTGTTTGATGTGCCAAATGATGTTAGAACACATTAGGAGGCTTGAGGAAAATTTGGAGAAGGTTTGACAATGTATGGGAAGTTTCTGCAGCCGACCTACCCAGGGGACCGACCCCAGGCTGGGTCGGTCGGGCTGAAACTGTGAAGTTTGATGTTCTCTGCAGCCGACCTACCCAGGGGTGGGTCGGTCGGTGGGTCGGTCGGACCATAAAAAAAAAAAAAAAAAAAAAAAAGAGGAAAGAAACCCTAAGAGAGTTTAGTGGTATTAATGGTACCCCATTAAGGGGGCAATGATGATTAGAGGCATAAAGACTTAAGGGATTAAGTTAAGTTAAGTTTAAACTTGAAAGTTTAAGATTAAGTTTGTAAGATTAAGTTGTAAGACTTAAGAGGTGTTAGGTTGGAGTCACTAAGGGTTAAGTAAGTTAAGTATGATAAGTAAGTTGAATTGAGTTAAGAGATTAACAACCTAAAACTGAATGAATGTTTTAGGACTTGGAATGGGACTCCGGAAGAGATTAAGCAACTGAACGGCCAACGGTGAACGGTACAGTTGTTTCTTCTTGTGACCTGCTTGCTAACGAGGTGTCCCTCGGCTTGTGTGCTATTTGTTTTGTGTGCTCACTAAACAAGATAAAGCATGCAACCGGAACATATTATATATATTGTATTGTTGTGTGATGTTTGAAAACTAACACAACATACCGTGAGAACTTACTAACCAATGCTTAGTAAGGAATTGAGTGAGACTAAGGAACGCCCCTAATAAGGGACGATATGAACCGAAAGAGGTTAACCAACAAACATGGTCTTGAGATAACTACTAACTGGAACATGAGTGAGGAAACCCGGGACCGATCTCCGGTCATGCATGCTAAGGAAAGGGGGTCGTTATCTATAGCAGTTTCGACCTCCGATTAAGGACTTGTCTTCGGACTTGTTGCCTAGGGCCGGTTGCCGGCTCAGCTACGCTGGACTCCCGTCCAGAGTAGGTGGCATTAAGATGGTGCGGTGGGATCACCTGAATCCCAGGTTCGAATTAGATACGGCCAATCCCTTCCAGGAAAGGTTTGTATATGAGATTAAGATTAAGATTAAGGTACGATTAAGTTAAGTTACAATCATTCATTTTAAAGGATGATTTGTATTATTAAGATTAAGATTAAGTTAAGATTAAGATAAGTTACAATCATTCCTTTTTAAAGGATGATTTGTATTATTAAGATTAAGATTAAGTTAAGATTAAGATAAGTTACAATCATTCCTTTTTAAAGGATGGTTTGTATTATTCAGATTAAGGTAAGTTACATCCACTCCTTATTAAAGGATGGTTGTTTCTAAGATTAAGATAAGACTAAGGTTGAGGTGAGATAAGGATGGACTAAGTTTAAGAGGGAACATTACTTAAGGAGTTAAATAACTAACTCTCTAATTAAGGGAACGCATTTAAGTCGTTCATTGTGTGTGAACTTTGATTGTTCATATTTGGATCGTTGTTTACAGCATTCATTATCATGTTGTGCATATAATCAACCTCCATGCTATCGACAATTAGTCGTCATAGCCACGTTAGCTTGGGGGCCATGAGGGGATCGTACCAGCATTCGTGCTGACCCCCTTTGGGGGCTGTTTTTACTACACAGGTACATCAGGAAGCGGTCGTCGCAAGCGTAAGAAGAGGATACAGCTGTTAAGGGTTTAGTGTGGCCTACGAGTTGTGCATGTACACTCGTATGGCAATCTGAGTTAGTAAGATGTATAGGATGTGAGGGGGTTGTAAGAAGGTTATGTAAATGGTTAAGGTTGTTAGACTAATGTTCGGTATATTCTGTAGTCAGACCGTGGCAAGGTCCTGGATTGTAAAGAATTCCGCTGTGACATGTTTATATAAATACTGTTAAGTTGCGAGACCACATTTGGATTGAGTTGGGGTGTTACAGATAAACATTAGGTAAGTAAAATTACTAGAAGGAGGGGATATGAAACCTGATCCCTGGTGTGAGATAGATAGTGAGAGCCATCACTCAAGCTAACAGTATCGTTGCCCAAATAGTCACTTGCCCCTAGGTTAAGTCTTGAGAAATTACCTGTAAAATGATGAGTGCATGCTGTATCAGGCAGCCACTCAGAAGCACCACTTTTACCAGTAGAATTAGTTGAGAAGGATACAGGAGGATTAGCCTGATATGTCTGATTAAAACGGTGGTAACATATTGTAGCCATATGGCATTTTTCTGGCAGATTTAGCAAGTAGGTCTGTTATCATAATGGCCATTGAAATAAGTAGAACTTTTCCCAGATTTCCCTCTCTCATAACTTTGAGAATACCACATCCTTTGTTTTGATTAGATCCAGATATGGATCCTTGTGAGGTATAACCAGATCCATTCTTCTCATAGGATTTTCTTATCCTTGTTGCTTAAAAAATGCACCTCTGTGGCATTAAGACAAATAGATTATGCGGATCGAGTATGATTCTGTTTAAGAATGTGCTCAAAGTTAAGAGATAATTGTAGATCTGTTAAGGAGAGATGATCTCCTTCAGAGTTATTATATTAGTAACAATCGATTCGTATTCTCTAGGAAGTCCCCTAAGAATGTAAGACTGAAATTCCCTATCAGTCATAGTATGACTAGTAATAGCAAGTGAGGAGGATAAAGCCTTAACCCGATTATAATAACTTGTTACATCCTCATCCTCCCTCTTAGTTATACTTTCTAGCTTTAGATGAAGCTGTCTAGATGAGCAGCAGTCTAAGCTGTAAAGGACTCATGCAAATGTTTCCAAACTTGAGCAATCATTTCCGGCTAGATCAACCACTTGACTAGCAATAGACAGTGATAGGGAGAGAAACAAAATAGTGATCAACAACTGATCCTGTTGGATCAACCTTTCATACTCTGGATTCGAAACACCATCAAGAAGAGGAGATGGACACGGGTGTGATCCATCAAAAAATTTATACAAATCATTACCTCAAAGGAAGGGGAGCAACATTCCCTTCCAAAGGCAAAAATTGTATTGTTGTAACTTCAGCAAATTAGCAGCATCCGAGAGTATTGATTGTATATTTTTGATTGTGTTTGTGCAGGAGAAACATTGATGATTGGTGTTTTGGGGTAGAGTAGCATTACCGCCAGATCCAGATTCATATGAGGAGCTCATGGTGGAGGAAGCGTAGGAGGAAGAAAAAAAGTGATCTCCTTAGCTGGCGAAAAGAAAGCTCTGATACCATATAATGTGCTATGTATCAATGAAACAATACATTATATTCATTGTTAGTTAGGGTACGTAACAGTAGATATTTATAGACAGAAAATGGACTACAAAATGTAAACATAAATGTGCTCATTAATACTAGTCACTTGAGCCTGGGCCTAATATGCCTAACAATGTTGTTGGTCGTGCTCTAAAATTGTCTTTATAGCAACTATAATTTTCCACATAAATAAATTAACACTCTCAAACACTTTCCAATCGTGAACAATTAATTAGGGTGCATTAGATAAAAGGCGCACTCTTTTCTAAAAAGAGAAGACAATTGTGTAGCACGTCATAATCAGTACTAGACACTTGTTCTTTGTAAAAGGAAAATAACTATAGTACTACTGGTTGAAAGGCCAAAAATATTTCTAATATTCACTGTATTTTCATTAATCAGTTGTAGCTTTTCCTTCCACAACATGGATCAATATAACTGATGTGTTTGTGGAAGCGGCGTCTGACTAGCGTTTTGGTGTGAGATCTGTGTGAGATTCATTTGGGATTCACCCAGACCTATCTTTTATTCTCTATTTTATTTCAATGGGACCCACCTTTTTCTACTTATTACAGTAGCTATATCTGACAGCTGACACAAACAGCTGGTTACAAACGGACTGAACGTAGGATTTTATTGGTAATCATCATTTTTTATTTAATTTTATTCATTTTCAAAATTGGCTTCAAATTTTATATAATCTTTAATTTTTTGTGTATTTTATTTAAGTTTTAAATTTTATATGTCCCTAAGGTTATTCCAGCGTCATATGGTGAGATGTAAAATTGGGATATGAAAAATATAATATATCAGAATTTGAATGTAGGGGTATCTCGTGATAAAATTGAAACTTCATGGGTATATCATAATGAATTTGAAATCTTAGGAGCATCTCATAAGAAAATGAAACCTTAGGGGTGATCCATAATAAAAATAAAACCTCATGGGTATTTTGTAAAATTCACTCAATCCTTGGGGTATCTCGTGAACTTTCCCTAAATTTTATTATTTTTACTATTTTTATATATTTTATTAATTTTTGTGGTATATTTTTAAATACATTAGGTGATGGTATGATGAGAACTATGTCTATTAACAAGTAGGAGTATTTTAGTCTTAAAATATTTAGGATTAGAAATGTTGTGGTATTTAGTGAAAATATATTTCTTTTTTTGGTACCGAAAATCTTTTTTTTTTTAACTGTGTATAATAATTTGTGGATTATCAAACTTTTAAGTGGTATCTTGTGAATTTCCTTCAATATAAAAATGTGAAGTGATAGAAGACACAAAAGCCTCAAGACCTTAAACCCAAACGATTCTCTTAAACCATTCATTATTATAAATAGCTAAAAAGTTTGTATCTCAGTTCTTGAATTTTTTCTATAAATAGGTAAGCCAACAATTGTATTTTAGTTTTATCTCTTTTTTTAGTAGCTCTTACCAATGCATATTTATTCAATAATATGAAACTCTTAGTGAGAGTATTATAAACTTTGACATTTAATGTTTACTTCTTTCTAATTCCAAATATTTACTTCGAACTATCCCTTGAACCATGTAGGTCATCTCATACATGATATATACCCATAACTAATATTGTTTGTAACGACCCCAAAACCACCCTGGTTGAGAGACCGTTACACGCCGCGCGCTTATTACCTAAGACACGCAAGGCTACACTATCGAAACCCCAAAACAGAACTGATGCTCATATATTACCAAATAAACGATTACAACATGTCTTTACAATACACAGGCGGAAGCCCAAACTGAAATCCAAAGCATAATCTAAATACAACTGGGCCCTAAGGCCAAACAAACTAAATACAAAACTCAAATGCCAAAACGAAAAGTAAGAGCCGAATCTCCAAGCACGAACTAAAACCTGCAAATCAGACGGAGATAGGGGTGAGCAAAACTATTGCTCAGCAGGTGATAAACTTCATCAGCTGAGCATGCTCAAAACAGATACTGAACATACATACTTATACTTATACATATACAGAAGCGCTTAGCCAGAGCGAAACCAGAGTCAAAGCGGAAGACTTTCAAATAGGCAGAAGTCTAAAACAGAAGAGGCTAAGCAGTGGTCAAAACATACTCAAAGCAGAAGGTAAGCTGAAGCTGAAAGCTCGACGAAATCAGAAGCTTAACAAACTCAAAAAGCTTAAACGAAATCAGAAGCTTAGCAAAAATCAGAACTTAGCAGAAGACAGTAAGCACACAGCAGACCGTCTCAAATCAAATACAGATAGAGAGCAGACGAAGTAGAGCACTTTACAAATCAGAAATCCTCAACAGACAGGAAGCACACAGCAGCCTATCTGAGTTTGTAAATAGACAGAGCAGGCAGAAGCAGTACAAAACAAACAGAGGCGTTCAAAGGACAGAAAGCACACAACAGTCTGTCAAATACCAGAGCAGAGAAAACAGACAGAAGCTGAACAGAACACAAACAGAAGTGGGACACTAGCAATCAGAGCATACATACAGAACGAGCAACCAGCTCGTGAACAGAACGAGGAAACCTCACTCGTAAACAGAACAGGTGTAAACACCCGTGGACAGAACGGGGAACATCACCCGTGAATAGAAGGATCCTACATAGCGCGCTACGAGACAGCGAGACCAGCCATCCAAAGGTTCAGATACAGAGATACTAGGTCCCAAAACAGAAGCTTTCAGAACAGACCAAAGCTTTATACAGAACAGGACAGGAGTCCTGTCAGATCATAACAGAAAGCAGAAGCTTAACGAAATCAGAGTAGAAGCTTACCAACGGAAAGCCTTAGCAAGACAGAAGTCGTAACCCGACTAGCAAATACAAAAGCAAAACTGAAGTCAGAGGTTGAAGCACATTTTCAGAGCATAACAGAGATCAAAGGCTTATCAGAGATTTTAAAAATCAAATGACACATATACATGTGCTAAAACGTATCTAAACAGATAGTACTCGAAAAGAGGAATCCAATGCCGCAAACGGCACTCAAAACGGAGCTCAGAAGAAGAAGTTATGGTTAAAACAGTGAGCAGTCCGAACTTGTGTCCGGACGTCGAAGTTCGGACGCAAGTCGAACTCAAATCCGCAGAAAATTTCAAGGTGTCCGAACATCCAAGTTCGGACGGATGTTCGGAAGTCTTCGGAAAACAACTCGTGGGAAGTCCGAACATGTGTCCGAGCTTCAAAGTTCGGACACATGTCGAAGAGAAAATCAGAGGGCGCAAAACGGGGTGTGTCCGAACTTCCAAGTTCGGACGGAAGTTCGGACACAGTGAAACTCTCAGAAAATCCAGACGCAACAGAGCGTGTCCGAACTTCCAAGTTCGGACGGAAGTTCGGACGCGCCGAAAAGTTCAATTTCCAGAACGAAAACAGATGCGAACAGAACCCTCAAAACAATGTCAAAAACGCAGTACAAAACCAAAGTCTTTAAACCATAACCATGGCAGTTTTAGAAGGTCAAAACCAAGACAAATCAGACAGAGGTCGACCACCAAACATAGGGCAATCAAACAATCCGAACTCTCAAATCAGAAGCACTCAAAGTTCACAAAACAGAAGGAGATTTACAGATGTAGATTCACCATTGTCAAAGTAGTACTTACATAACCAAAATACGCGAATCAGAACACTACCCACGGGGTTTTAACGCATTAGAAACGCAAATCAGAATTCACCCAAATCACCACAAATCAGAGTCAAATAACACATACGGAAACATTGATCGAAACCCCCGTGGTGAACATACACAACTGAATCCATCTACCACCTACCTCACATCCGTAGCAAAGCTATCTCTGCGGACTCTACGAACTGCCCTCTCGAATCTCCATTCGAACGACCATCCCTCGAATCGAACCATTCCCAAAATACAAAATCGAAATTTGAAAAGAGAGAAGGGAGACTCAATGAAGAAGAGAATCAGATCTACAACCCAAACCTGACTGACGACTGACAGACGAACAGAATTCCACTGGCGGATCTCCAGCAATCAATTTACAAGAAGGAGATTGGAAGAAGGGAGAAGAGCAAAGGGAGGTTATGGAGAGCGAGGAAGAACCATCGTGCGAGAGAACGTCAGGAGAGTGGAAGGAGCAATTGATCGTGAATAGAAAATTGAGAAAGGAGAGTTAAGAAAATAGTAAAGTAAGAAATAAGTCATTAACTCTTTAATTACTAATAGAACGCAAAAAGACATCTTTAGCCCTCCTTCCACAAGCTATGATAATAATATTTAAGGAATGTCATAAACACTCTAGTATAAGATACAAATTAATCCGAACTCCCTTTGCGAATCAGAAGGAATATGATAAAAAAAAAATTCTGGGGCATAACAGTATTAGTGTATTGTAGTCTATCATTCATACATAAATAATTTGTGACATTAACTTAAACAATTTTAAAACTGAATTAAACATTTATATCTATATTAGTACATGTGAGTCGGATGTACCATAGTATTCAGGTGTTACCTTAAAAAAGGTGGCTACTTCCCTTTAACATTTAATGATTATTTAGGAGAAAACAGTAACGATTTAAACCATGAAGGCTGTCTAGCAGTATGGGCTGTGAATAGATTAAATTATTCGACAAATAGTGATGAAATGATTATACAAATATGTTTGCAAGTTTTTAATGATCAGTGGAAACATTTACAAATTATTGTGAATATGTAAAAATCAAGGTTAATGATATATTTAGGTTTGAAGAGGATGTATATAATGAGTTACAAAAAGAAAACCCTACACCCACACCCTAAAAACCAGTCTTGGTAAGCTAAAAACATCAAAGACTTATTTTAGGGTTTATAGTTGAGGGTTTAGGATAACGACCATAAACCGTAAACCACAAACCCTAAAAATAAACTGAATCATTGGTGTCATTATAAGGTATAAAATGAGTTACAAAAATATTACCCTACACCCCACACCCTATAATAGCTAAAAACGTCGAAGGTTTATTTTACGGTTTGTAGTGGATGGTTTAATGTCATTTCCTTCATTTAACAGTTAGTGTCATATTTTAAAAAATAGTGATGGAAGCGAGTATACAATTATGTTTACATGTTTCTAATCACTAATGGAAACGTTTATAAATTATAGTGGATACGTAAACCAAGGTTAATGATATATTAGGGTTAGTGTCAGTCTTTAAACACAAGTTCAAACTATACAAAATGAAAAACAATTGAATACCATTTCCATTGTTTTACAAAATTTAATTGAAGTTGATTAAGAAAGAAAATCCATGACAAGTTTGTTGAAATGTTAATTTGTAAAATGTAACCTACACAAATATGTTCCTCAAAGAGAAACATTTATAAATTATTGTGTAACCCTTAACTTCAAACCTGAATAAACTGTTGAAAATTTATAACATTATGTAACTAATATAATAAAATAATAATTAATAATTTTTGTCATACACTAATATTACCAGAAATGATTACATGGATGTACTTTTGGTTGAAAGAACTATACTTAAAAGTACACATAAATACTTATTCTATATGTATGTACACACTGAAAATATACAACCACTATATATAAGCTATAGCAGTCTCATATACATGTAATAAAATATAGCAATATAAATATCCCAAAGATAACTTCATAGCTGGAATAGAGAAGAATTATTTTTTTATTAACCTCAAATCCTGTGAAATAAATAGGTTTTTTTATAATTGAGGCATAAAGCCATTTATAAAAGGATAAACCTGGAGAACCAGGGGGATGGGTCAAAATGGGCCTCATTAAAACCTCCCAAGGCAAAACCCAGTGGAAAAAGCCTAGAGAGGAAAAAGAGTACCCGCCACATTCCTTTACAAACCTAGAATTCAATTAAATTTTCTGAAAACAAACAACAGCTAATTCAAAGATATTACAAACCATAACATAATAAATGAAATAAACATGGCATCCACTCCTACACATAGTCTTTTAGAGAAGTTGTCCCCATAAAAAATCCACAAGTGAGAGGAAACTCTTTCTACCAAGTTCATGTGCCCACCGCCAAACTCCAAGCTTGATTTGCATCACAATTTTTGCAACATTAAACGGTTCCTCTCTAAATATTACATTGTTGCGATGCAACCAAATGTAATATATCCCATAGCATAACGTAGACTTCCAAACTTTTCTAGCTTTGCTTCCAAGCGGAAACACAATCCAATCATGATAAATCTCGCATGCTGACGGCTTGAAGGGAAATACAACATTCCACCGGCGAAGAATCAGCATCCACACTTCTTCAATCTTTCTACAAAAAAGCACTACATGCTCTAACTTTACCATGTCCGCCTTACACCATGGGCATAAGCTCTTACCAATTGGGATAACATCTCGCTCGAATAATAGTTCACCGGTAGCTAGCCATCGGACAAGAGCCATCCAAAGGACCATTTCCACTCTAGGTTCACACAGACCCTTCCATAAATATTTCAACTCCGGGGCAGCAAAATCATTACTTACATTAAGGTTTGTGATCGTAATGACATGGTAATGTCTTTTGAAATCGACCAGTTGCCCGAGCTTTTCCAAGAGACCTCGTCTGCTAGAAGAGGGGACAATTCCTTCACCTATATTATCTCTATTAGCTCATTGACCATAGCTTCTTCAAACTCAAATAACTGACGCCGTCATTGTAGATTCCAAATCCAAGCCCCATTAATCCACTCCCCCATGCTTGCAATAGTGTTCTCCTGCTGGCAACTCAGATTAAAGAGGTGTGGAAACTTATATTTCAAAACACCAACCGACAACCATTTATCAAGCCAAAACATACTCTCTTCACCATTTATAACCTCCACATGCACACGATCCTTGATTATTTTCTACCTCATTAACTTGTGTGGCTTTTATGATCAAATACTATACCCCTTTTTGCTTGTTGTGACTATCAATCTCTTCACCCAAATGCAAACCTCTTCTAGCTTGATAGATTTGATTAAACCACTTGTTTCCATAGGGAGCTTTTGTTGAGAGCGAAATTGAACCTCCATTTTGCCAAGAAAGCCAAGTTTTTAGCTTGCAAGTCTGAGAAACCAAGGCCTCCCTCTTTTTTTGGCAGCATCATTCTTTTCCATGCCACTGTGGATAAGAATTTACTACGATTCTTGCCCAAAAAAACTATCTTTGCAATGAGACTAATCTCTTCCGTACTTTGACCGGCATAACAAACAAGCTTGTGTAGTATACCGGTATTGACTCCAAAACTGACCTAATGAGAGTTACGCGATCAACTTTAGAAAGAGTTGATACCTTCCGAACTGCAAGCTTCGACTCAATTTTATGGATCACTAGTTCCCAAGTTGAGGCCTTCCTTGTGTTTGAATAGATAGCTTATTGTTGCTAATAGATAGTTATACGTAATTTAAATTAAAGTCTTTAATTTTTCAAAAACATGTATGATTCATGAGTTATTTTCAGTTTCTTTATTATATGTTATATCAGCACTTTACGCGTACATACAAGTCATTGATCTACTTGCGCGCTACTCTTGATTTGATGGTCTTGGTTCTTTCTGTCTATGTTGATTCCTGAATCAGTAAGAGTTTTACTGAAGATTGCCAAAGTCTAGCTATCAGCAAGAGTCGACCAGAGAATTGGTGCAACTAAAAGAGAACAAGTTAGAAGGAGTCAGATTGATAGTCAGACTCTGTAACACCCCAACCAGTAATTCACATTTAACGGTAATTAACGACGCCCAAAATAATAAAAATCACAGAGGAAAATAATAAAGAGCTCCCGGATGTTTCACCCACATGACTAACTAGGCCTTACCAACTCCATCTGACTAACTGAATACACTACCGATTAACTTCCACAATTAATACCGATCCACAAGGATTACATACCGAGTTTCTAATGTGCTGGTACACATACAAGTTAAACAGTTTTATCATCTCCAAAAATGAGTACATCTTATCTAAGGTATAATCAAAAGCAAAAGTTTACCTTGTACCCTAAATCTACCCCGCCTACTCTCAGTCGGGTCTCCTCAGCATCCGGTACATGAAATGGGGGTGCCCAAACGGGCTCAGCAAACTACACTGGAATGAAAACGTGCAGCCCGTAAGCTACCGGGCCACACCGACTAATTGGTCGTTAACATGCAATTCATTTTACATTATTATAAATAAAGCTGTAAACACACAACAGGAAAGCATACAACTCAACCAATCCACCAAGGTGATAATACACCGAACATAAACGAGATAATAGTAAGTCGGTCAGTGTCCTGTTCTAATATTGGCCCTGAGAATATTGAGATATCATTATAGACCTTTTTCGCTTATCGAGGACAATCTGCACAGTGAGATTGTCGACTCCTAATCAATGTGGTTATACAACTCAGATGTACTTAACTGAGTTAGATGGGTATGTAAACCCTGATGAATCACTGTCTCGAAGACGCTTATTAAGTCGGGTATAAATAAACACTTCAGACGAGATTAGGACTCTCGTGGATTGTAAATGGGTAGTTAACCCCGCAGGAGAATGTAGTCTTCTCTTGGCCTCAATTATATTGGGCAGTTAGCCCCACAGGGGATAATAATCTCCACCTGGCCTCGTTATATATAGGTAGTTAGCCCCGCAGGAGAATGTAGTCTTCTCCTGGCCTCCGTCGTGACGTATATATTTGGAAGTCGACCTGATGCAGGTATGGCCTCCGGAATTTTCATACATGGCCAAAAACATCTAGGCTCCTCACTTCCGTATCTTGAACTTATTAGAAGTCTCATATGGACTTTCATCCTAACTCTAGGGTGATTAGTCAATTATAACGTTAGAGATATTAACTTTGTGATATAAGGGAAGTTAGTGAGAACTTGAGTACAAGTTCTCAATACATAAATTCGTCATTCGTAATCCACTTGTTATCACATGTATCGTATGTGTGATTTATTTAGTTTGAAGGTGTGGTTAGTTACTCGGATATTAATCACAATAATAATACGGCCACACATTCATCATGTTACATGCATTTGTCTTGGTCATTATTCACAGAGCAATTAGCACACAAGCCGGTATAATCCGATAGCAAACAGACTGTAAAAAAATCATACCGTACAACGGATACGATGCTAGCATGAAACCTCGCGTCCGTCTGTTGGCCACTTGGGTCAGAAATATAACACTAAGTATTAATTCCCTATAAATCCTTAAACAATTTGGTATCCCTTATAATCATTAATCCCTTGTAATTAACCCCAATAATTAATTATCAGTTATTAATCAGGTTATCGCTTAAGGTATTCCATTCGGAATTAGTTAAGTTAATTCTCTTAACTTAATCTACCAACAATATTATATAGTTTCCCAATTCAACTTCCAACGCTTTAAGGTTCCTATAATTTCTACCAACTTTAGCCATCCACATTAAGGCTCTTTATACTTAATACAACGAAATTCTCTCTCTTAGAGTTATAGTATATAGTCTCATACTTAATGAGTCCCATGTTAATCCTTATGAGTTAACTTCTTACTGTATATAACATGTTTCTCCTTTATACAATTCATCTAGTTTGTTTTTTTTTTTTTTTATCTTAATCCCACTGAAATTATCTTATTATCCCACTTTAGTTTTAAGCGGGTCATTTTATTTTGACATGTTACCAACTAGATTATTAACTATAATCTTTCTTTACAATCCTTAACTAATTATAACATAACATACCATTAGATCCTTTTCTTAATTGATAGAAATCAGACTCTTTATATTTTTAGTATTAAACCTTTAATTGTTTTTTTTCCATACATTTTAACCCTTCAATTTTTACAAACATAATACAATTAATTTTCCCTATGGTAAGTTGCACCATGAGTATAATTTAGACCATTGTATAATTAACCTAAATTCCTAGCCTTTATATTAATTCAATTTGTGTTTTGTCTCACTAACCTTGACAACCTTACAAGTTAGACACCTAGCTATTTTATTTATTTATTACTATTTTTTTGCTAGGAGTAATCTAATTTCAAGTTGTTATTTTATTATTTATTGTTCATAAACAAATCATCATTGTTTCTATTCCTCCTAAAATACTAATATGACAAGAATTTTAAATTAACTCAAAATCTCGTTTTTTATTATTATAATCCATCCCAACACTTAATTAATTTCAATCTTGTGATAAAGCTCAATTTACTCGTAGTTGAAACTTATACCCACAGCCTATGCCAAAATAACCCAAAATGATGTTAAATCCATTAATCACATATTTACCCGCTATAAGCCCTCAAGGCTTTACTTACTAATTTTAAAACTCTATAGAAATCAACAGTTATGTTAAGCAAAAGATTAAGATTAGAAGAACTTATAGTCGAGAGATAGTGAATGAAACAGTGTGTATATATTTCATGATTCTCAGTGTCAACTGTGTTAGGTCAGAACTGTATTTATAAAATGTATATAATAGGCCAGATATGAAATTGGGCCTGATTACAACATAATATCTAAAGGCCCACTATCTTGGGCTACTATCCTCCCGCGTTCCCAACTGTGTCGGAAATCAGAGACATTTGGGAACGAAAGAAATTAAAGCGACTCTTGTCTAGGGTTTTGGTTAATGCATCGAAATTTTGCTCCTTTGTTGAAAGAAATTCAACACGAAGAGAGCAGCTCCTGATTCGTTCACGCATAAAGAAAAAATCAACTGCAATGTGTTTCACCCTACTGTGAAATACAGGGTTGGATGCGAGGTAAGTCGCTCCAAAGTTGTCGCATTTCAAGATCGGTGCTTGGGTTAGAGAAATGCCTAACTCAGATAGGATATTTTGTATCTAGATTGTCTCGGCGGTAGCAGTTGCCAAAGCTTTGAACTCAGCCTCGGTAGAGGAGCACGCCACCGTGCACTGTTTACGACTGCTCCAAGACACTAGCTTGTCAACGAAGAAAATAAGGAAACCGGAGGTGGGACGGCGATCGTGATGGGAGCCTACCCCGTCAGCATTGGAGAAGATGTGTGGGGACCAGGGGGCAGAAGAGAAGAATAAACCCAGATCTAGGGTTCCACTGAGGTAACGCAAGACCCTCTTAACTCTCATCCAATGTACTTCTGTCGGAGCATGCATATATTGACTTAGGCGATTGACAGCATAGTTTATTGGCCTTGTAAAGGCTAGATATCGTAGACTCCCTAAAACACTACGATACTGAGTAATATTAGAGTAGGGCGGTGAGGCAGGATCATCCAGAATAGTGGAATCTTGCATAGGAGTAGTAACAGCTTTGTAAGTCTGCATATTGAGACAAGTTAGGAGATCTGAGATGTACTGTTTCTGAGAGAGTTTTAGGCCAGATTTTGTGTGACTGACTTGGATTCCAAGAAAAAAATGAATAGGGCCTAGATCTTTGATAGGGAATTCACGGGAGAGAGATGAGATGAGATTCTGTAGAATTTGGACAGAAGTTCCAGTGATGACTATGTCATCAACGGAGACTAGAACATAGAGAAGGTGAGGTTTGGTGTTGTAGATAAAGAGAGATGGGTCAAAGTGAGAGGGTTGAAATCCAAGGTGGATGAGATAAGAGCTAAGATGAGAAAACCAAGCCCTTAGGCTCTGTTTAAGCCCATACAGAGCCTTTTAAGCCTGCAAACGTGGTTAGGAAATTGTTTGCTCACAAAACCTTGGTTGTTTAATGAAAACGTCCTCCTCTAACTCTCCATGTAGGAAAGCATTATCCACATCAAGTTGATGTATTGGCCACTGCTGAGCAGTGGCTATAGCTAAAATGAGCCTGATTGTACTGACTTTAACCACTGGATTGAACGTTTCTGAGTAATCCACACTGAGTTCTTGGTTATAGCCCTAAGCAACCAACCAAGATTTTCTCCTCTCAATGTCCCCATTAGCTTTTCTTTTTGTCTTTAAGATCCACTTAGTGCCCAGAGTGTTCATGTGAGGGTAGTTAGGGACAAGTTCCCATGTACAATTCTCATGAGGGCATCATACTCTTGTTGGATAGCAACAACCTAGGCAGGGTGCTTTAGGGCTTCAGTAAAGGAGGATTGTTCTAGAACAGTAGGATTAGTAGAGGCCATGGTGTTATTTAACCACTGAACAGTTCCATCTGTTCTCACCTTAGGTTTGAGAGAGTTAGTTTGAGCTCTAGTCACCATGGGATTTCTGGGTGGTGGAGAGGGTGGTAAGGAGGCTGGGGTTGAGATCTCAGGGGAAGAGACAATAGTGTGCCTGGGGGAGATTCTGTGATAGGAGGGTGTGTGGGAGGAGATTTTGTGACTTGAGTGTGAGTGTCAGGAGAGGGTGGGGGGGGTGTATGAGAGTCAACCAAGGGTATAAGTATGTTGGAGACTGTATTTGAGTCAAAGATAGGTTTTGGAGAGGGAAGGGATAGAGGTGCGAAGGGAAAGTGATCTTCACTGAATCTGACATCCCTAGAAATGTAAGTTCTGTGTGAGTGAGGGTCATAGCAAATGTAACCTGTAGAGTGGGGGTAGTATCCAAGGAAAACACACTCCCTAGATCTAAAGTCTAGTATGTGTGCATTAAATGGTTTGCGGTTGGAAAACAACTGCATCCAAAAACTTTTAAATAAGTGTAGGAGGGGATTTTGTTGTGGAGTTTAGAGAAAGGTGTTTGGTTAGAGATGGCCTTGGTGGGAGTGACATTCATGAGATAGGCAGCAATTCTGAAAGCATAAGACCAGTATTCCAAGGGAAGAGAGGCCTGAGAGTAAACATAAACCCTTGTCAACCAAGAATCTTATCTTGCTTTCCACTGAACCATTCTGTCATGTGAGTGTGGACAGATAAAACGGTGAGAGATCCCTTTTGTTGTGTGAAACAATGTAAAGCCCTGAATTCCCCTCATTATCATTTTGAATGGACTTAATAGATAAGCCAAATTGTTTCTCAGCTAAAGCATAAAACACAGGAAAAATAACTACAACCTCTGATTTAGCTTTCAAAGTATATAACCAGATATAGCGAGTGAAGTCATCAACAACAATCAGAAAGTATTTATAACCATCAGAAGAAGTAACATGTCCCGGGCCCCATAAGTGTAGAAACAGTAACTCAAAAGGTCTAGAAGAACTGAGGGAGAGGGAAAATGGGGCTGAGCATGCCATTTTCCCTGACAACAAGCAGTGCAAAACAAACAACTATCAACGGTTTGAGTAGTAGGTAAACTGAAAAGATTAACAATTCTCTTAGTCATAGTGTTACTGAGATGGCCCAGTCTTCTATGCCAGAGAGAGGGGGGGGTAGCAAAGGTGTGGTTGGCTTGATGTGAGAGACCTGGAAATATGTAAGTCCCATCTTTAACCTCTCCCTTGAGAAGAGTGGTATTGGACAGAAGATCCTTCAACAAAAAGTGTGTAGAATAAAATTCAAAGTAAGTCTGATTGTCTGCACAAAACTTACTGACTGAAATAAGATTTTTGTGAAGGTTAGGTGTGTGTAAGACATTATTGAGAATAAACTGCCTATTTTCCAGAGTAAGAGAGGTGGTACCCTGATTGTAAATAGGCAGAGATGATCCATCACCAAGGCTGATCATATATGTACCTGTATACTCAGATGCCCTAGGTTTAGGTTGGAAAAGTCACCAGTAAAATGATTACTAGCACCAGAGTCTGCAATCCAGGTAGTGGAAGGTGCAGGGTTAGGATTAGAGTGAGAGGAGGAGGCATTAGCTTAGAAGGAGCTTGGGGTGAAGGCTGATAGTTGTAGCTGTATCTGTGATAACAAGAGATGGCAGCATGTCTTCTCTTTTGACATATCTGGCACTGAGGACGTGTGTCCTGTTGGCCAGCAAAATTGTAGGTAGAAGATCGCGCGGAATTCTGATTGTAAGACTGATTATGCCTGCCCTGTCCTCTTTGATTTCCATTTCTGCCTCTGTTTCCTCTTCCTCGGTTTCCTCCATTTGAATTCCCAGTGTAATTAACAGTAGAATTCAGAGTAATAGCATCAGTGGTAAGTTTGTCTTATTGTAGCCAACACTCAGTGGAGAGCCATGTAGTTATATATTTATGATGAACTACAAGGAGTGGATCTAGTGAGGATACTCTAAACCATTGCAGAATAGTCCTTAGGAAGACCTTTCACAATATAGCTTTGAAAACTTTTGATCTGTGACAATGTGGCCTGTGATAGACAAGGACTCAACCAGATCACGAGCACGGTTGTAATAAGATGTTATAGATTTTGTAGACTTCTTTTCAATTGAGGCAAGTTGAAGATGAAGATGGCGATCTGAGCATTAGTCTGAGCCGCATAGGTATTATGAAGATACTGCCAGATCTGCCTAGAAGTAGAGAAACTAACCACTTGACCAATGATTGGTGCACTTAGAGAGGCAAATAGGATAGTCATCACCAATGATCTTGTTGTTTCCACTTCATAATTTCAACAAGAGAAGTTAGAGAGGTAGAAGGAGCGGGACAGAGAGATGTACCATCTACAAATTTAAGCAAATCATTGCCTCCAAGAAAACACATTATAACTCCTTTCCATTTCAGAAATTATCGTGCTTAAGTTTCACCAAATTTGTTGTTGCAGATAAAATGGATTAAGACGGTGTACTTGTTTTGTGCAGGAGTCGCTGGAGTGCTAGGAGTGCCACCAGCTCTGTCTGATCCGCCGACAACCGATCCGCCTGCAACCGATCCGCCCGCAAACCCGATCCCGCCGAGAGGAGCCAGCCATGGTCGAGGGAAGATGGAGTGCCGTAGATCGAAAACTTAGGCGTAAGCCATTGTAGCATCTGATACCATATAAAAATTTATAGTCGAGAGATAGTGAATGCAACAGTGTGTATATATTTCATGATTCTCAGTGTCGATTGTGTTAGGTCAGGACTGTATTTATACAATGTATATAATAGGCCAGATAAGACATTGGGCTAATAACAACATAATATCTAAAGGCCCACTATTTTGGGCTACTAAGATATCCTTTCCCCTTTAATAAGTACGTGAATTGTCATTTTAATTTAACCCACCTTATTATAAAATCAAGCCCAAATTTTTTTTCAACCTCATGTATAAACCAATCAGATTTCAACCACTAATTTAGCAACTTATATCTTACTCTTTGATTACCATTTTATTTTTTTGTTCATCATATTTCCTTAAACTATATTAATTATAGACTTTAAAGCTAAATATTACTAACCCTTTTCACCAATTATAATTCGCTATAATTACTAATTCCTTATTAACCACTTACTCTTTGTTTACCCAGCTGTTCAGTGTCATCAAATCTGATTAACAAAACAAAATACCAACTACCGAAATCACCATCGCTACAGAAAGAATTAACTATATAAAAAAAAGTTAACACTCAATTTTAACTTAATTTATAGACCTATCCATTTATATCATACCCACTATTTCAACAAAATCTTCCTTTCACTAATTAGACAACTTTAATGATTAAGCCTTAATTAACAAACGTAGAGTACAACCCATATCAGACTATATACAAAGAAAAACACTAAACTAACAAAACTTAGAGATTATTATTACTACATCTGTATTATATCCAGATTAGTGCAAATCATACGTCTAAACACTAAAAACAACCGAATCTTGTCAATTTGAAACTATACTCTCAAACTCATTGTTTGGCTCAATTATCCTTTGATAACACTTGAAACAATGGAAATTCCCACAACCCATACTTAAACACCGAAACTCACATATTAACAAGCACAAATTAGTTATAGATTTTAATTTTCCTTGCGTTGTTTACCAACAAAATCAACAAAAAAGTTGCAGATTACTCACCAACCACAAGAACCTATTGATCTCCTTCTTGGTTGGCCTGAATAACTTGAACACTTGTGTTCTTTTCAACATACTCTCGATTCCAGTTTGGACCGAAAAGAGGCTATACTTCTGTTTGTATTTTCTCTGATTTTGGTTTTTAGTTAGTCCACTTGCAAAGGAGGTAAGAAGTGGAGGTAAGAATGGTTTCAGTCGCTTATACAGATGAACAAAGAAAAAGATAACGCTGTTTCAGTTTACTTCAAATAAAAATAAAAAAATGAGAATCTAACAGGATGATTACCTTCATATTCTTGGTTTACTAGTAACGATGGATCTTCTTCCTCTTTTAGGCTTCAAGATTAGTGGATACCCCAGTTTCTAGTAGTTTTAAGAACACGAATGAACGAGGAATGCAATGGGGTGAGTTAAAAGTAAGATTTGATTTGTAAATCTAGAAGAAATCGTGAAGAGTAATTATAGATGCTTACCATGCATAGATCTCGGTTGAACTAACCCTCAAATTGAGATTCTTCTTCTATCGGTTCTCCCTCATTCGATTTACGACTCAACTCCCCCACATTCGTACTCAAATTGAAGCTATCCTTCTTATATCTACTTCGGTTTCTCAACAAGAGGGAAAGGAATGCACATAGTGTGAATATTTCTTGTCATCGTTGGCGTTGAGAAATGAGGAAATGTTGAAGTGAGGTGGTAGAGCGTACATATGGGTTGGATGATAGAAAAGAATAGGAGAGTGGGTTAGAGGAGCCGAGTATGTATGTTCTTGTCGGCTATGGATTACCCGGATGAGAGCACTTCAGGTTGAAGAGAAGGTGCCGTTGGTTTCACATCTCTAAGATATAAAGCTACTTTTGAAATCAATGTCAGACCAGGTGTCAAGCATTAATTGGATAAAATCCTTACTACAACACACTTGTCAAACTATGATACACTAACCATGGTAACCTTTATGTAAACACAAGATTAGTTGCGTTTGAAGGTTGTTGGCGAACGGCGCCTAATAGTGAGGGGCTAGAATGTTTCTTCCTGCACCAGTTAGGGTTTTCAAAATACGGGCTCAAATTGGGATTAACTGCTTATTAAGTGATAGCAATAAATTAACCAAGCTCAAGTTGGTTTTTTTTTTCAGTCTCTTTGAGTCGTTTAGATACTTACAAATTAAGTTAGGGAGCGTTTACTTCGAGACAAGGAAACGGAATGGAATCAGGAAAGGAAATGAAAAGGAAATGAATTCTCCCCAATCAAGAAGTCTGTTTGGTTCCGACCCACAAACAGAATAGAACTCCCCATAATTCCCTTTGTTATTGTTTGGTTTTGGACATGTGAATCATCCCATTTTTCCGAAAATTATTCTTATTTCATTCAATATTAATATTTTCTTCGTTCTAAAATGTAATCATTCCAGCGTATTTAATCATTTTCATAATGTAAGTTATTCCAGATTTTTATAATACCTCATATTATTAATTAATTGATTATTTAAAATTGTTTTTAAAATCTTACGCCATAACTCTATGTTCATTTTTTTACCATTTTCAAATCAGGTAATATTCATTTTAAATGTTAAAAATAATATGATAAGTTGGGAATCTAATATTGGTTTAAATAGTAAAATAAATTATTATTATTAGATTTGCAAAATATTTATTTGCAAAATATTTTTTTGCAAAAAAAAATTCTTAATGAAATATTATTATTTGTATATTAACGAATCTAATATCATTCGTGAGTTTCATTCGTCAGAGAAATATTTTTTCAGAAATTTCTCACCCGTGACTATGATTTGTGTAGAGCAAAAATAATTATTTTGAGGAAAAGAGGGGAATTAATTATTTGTTTAGAGGAAGATGAAAAATAATTTTTCAAATGATGATTCACGTTTTTTTGGAAAAAATAATTATTTATCTAAAGGAAAGAGAGAAAGCTGGAGGAAAGGGAAAAGTTTTCCACAGGTTATGCGGGGTTTAGGGAAGAGGGATTTTGGGGGTTTACAAAAATGAAATTTGGGGAAACAAAATTATTAAAAAGTCTAAACAAACAATATCAAACGGAATGAAACTGTTTCTCTTTCCTTGTTAGCCCAAAGTGAACAGCCCCTTAGTTTGTAAAAAAAAAATCCTCACGCTTCAACATCTTAATTCATATTTTTTTATGTATTCACGCATATTACATGTTACATTATTCTTTTGTCATTTGATTTTCTCTCTTTAATTGTATCATTTGTATTATTTATTTTAGTTTCCCCATACTTCTATAATTATTTATATCTATTTAGGGTTTAATAAGCCCCCTTTTTTAACCATATAATAAATTTGTCAATATGATTAAGGTTCAATAAATCCTTAAATCATATAAACATTTACATAATTCTATTGAAATTAATATAATTTCTTTAAAATTAATAAGGAATATCCCCCGCTTTAGTCCAATATTTCATGTAAGGTTTAATAACCTTTTTGGACTATATATATTTATTTATATAAATATATTGGAGGTTCTATACTTCTTTAATCATTTTGGGCTCGTTGGCATTGATTATTCATTCATTAATCCTTGATTAATTTTATAATATGATTAGGGGTATTTCAGACTCTGCCTAACAGACATTAACTCCCCATGAAAAGAGAACGAGTCAACAAGAGTCCAGTTGCATACACAAAAACACTGAAGCAGAGAAAGTATGGTTGTTGATTCCTGAAGAATGCCAAAGTATGAGAGTCTCGCTGCTGATTCTTGAAGAAGCCAAAGTATGAGAGTCTCGCTGTTGATTCCTAAAGAATGCCAAAGTACGAGACTATCGATATACACAAAAATGCCGTAGCAAAGAGAGTATGGCTGGCAACGAGACTCTGTCTACAAGGCGGGAAACTTGGGTGCCAAAACTTACTCACCGCGGCTGAAGAAGCCGCGCACGTTCTAAAGCCACCTTCCTCACTCTTCAGTTCTGAAAATTCAGGAACGTGGCCTAAGTTCATGAACATGTAATAACTGCCTTAGTCTATAAATATAGGTTTGTTACATCATTTCGAGGTGGGGGATTCCAAGGCATATAGAGAGAGAAGTATTAGAGCTTAGAGTGATCATTCAATGCTACAACAAGAGTTGCATTATCTTTACAGCCTGTAAGTGAGAATGGGCAGACATAGTCTCATTGCTTAAAGTCTCGTTTACACTTTCATCCCAGAGTCTTGCAGTCAGGCTACTTTTGTGCAACAACAAGAGTCTGCCTGAGTCAGCCCCCAACCGATCCTACACGTGGTATCAGAGCCTTGTTGGCTGAGAATCACTCACTTCACATAAATGTCTAATTTCTACTCTCAAACCTCTCATGCTCATTTTGGGAATCCAAAGCCTAACTCCAAAAATTATGCACAATGGAAAACGAAATGGAGTTTCATTTACAGTCCATTAACTTCCATTTGAGACAGTTGATCCACAAAGGAAACGCTTATGAGCATAGTTCGGAAGGCAGAGCCTGCCTCCGATGAAACAAAGTGGATCACTTTCCATGAGACTCTCCCATCAAAATGAACAAAGGAAAGGAGATCCAGAAGTCATTCTTAGCAAACGCTGCAAGGGAAACACAAAATCACACGCTGAGGATCCAGACTTCAACACCCCTAGAATGGTGTGCCTTACGGCAAATGAGTCATGCAACCAGACCATCCCTGACAATGAGGTAACTCTTTCGCACCTTGAATCTGACCTTTACAATATCACTCCTATGGGTTTTGCTATATTAATTCATAAAATCATAAGAGAAGCAAAAAAAGGAGAAAATGGGGTGTCTAGAAGAGACTGCATATGTTAAGCATCTCTTGGAGGAGGCCAGGTACAAATTTTTTACTATCAGGCAGAACTAGAGCAGTACAAGACTCTTTATGAAGAGCTTCATAAGGAAAAGATGGAGTCCACTACCCAATGCAAGTCTCTCAAGGAGGAAAATGAGAAACTTATAGCTCAAGTAAGTCAACTGATGGACTCCACTGCCCAATGCGAGTCTCTCAAGAAGGAGAATGAGAAACTTGCTACTCAAGTCAGTCAGACTATGACTGAACTAGACGAATCAAAAAACACTGTCGACAGACTCACCGCCCAGTTGACTGAGCTTAAAGGTAAGTCCAAAGAGAAACACCTGCTCTCCCATTCAAACTAGTGATGTTTGTCAAAGAGGTCAGTCCTGAACAAATTCCTGAGTGGACTCGTACCGAGCTTGAAGAGACTTGAGCTGATAAACTCCGGCTCTAGAAAGAAGTAAGCAGATTGACCAAAGAGCTAGAATCCGTCAAGCCGGGCTTTAGTCAACCATTAAAGAAATAAGTGGTTAAATGGAAAAATGGACTTTGCTAAAGGAGTATCACAAGCAAAAATGCTAGACGCCGGTCTTTTCAGAAAGAGAAGTTTGCAAACAAATTCAACGGGAACCCAAATATGTTCGTATTCCTTCACCAAAAATTTGTGGCTATTGTGGTGGTTATAGTCATCAAGACTTCGCTTGCGATAAATTGAGTCATTATCTTCTTTTAATATTTTTCAAATTTCTACAATCTTAGAAGCTAGAGAAAAATTGCTTAAGTCAGGCTCAAAAAGGGGACCCCATTATATATGGGTCCTTAAAGCTAACCAATGATAGTTTGCGAAGGGGAAGTGCACGTGAACTCGTGTTACATGCCACATAACCTATATGAAGTTCACTTCATTTTTTCTTTACAATGGAGGTCTAGTCATGTTTCTGAAACAATAAACAAGGTAAAATCATTCGAATTACTTCCGTTGGTAGCACCTCAACCTCTATTGTCGGTAATATAAAAAACGGTGTATCTCTCTCTTATTTATGACCTATATAATCTAGTATATTTCTCTCACGTTGATTGTCACATTCTTAATTAATAAAAATCTGAAAATTTGAAGGCCATTGAACTTCAAGTTGGACACATGTATTTGCTTAGCACTCTAATTTTTTAAGTGATGCGGGTGAACTCTGCCTACGCGTGCAGCACTAAAATCAAATCTTTGGCATGCCGGGCAAGGTCTTACTCATAGTACGTTGTTGGATATGATACGGGTTGTTGGATATACATATCCAAGCAGACTCCATCTACGGATCTTGTGCAAAATGCAAGCAGACTCATGCATAAATTCTTTATCCATATAGACTTGTGTTCTCATTTCTTTTAAGATTATGTGGAGAAGATCTTAATCTTATTAAACTATGCTTCCACAAACTCCAGCTTGCTAAGATCATCACCATGGCATTACCCAATGCTGCATCTGGATTCTTTCGCACACACCTTGGCGTGACTCACTCTGACTGAGGGTGGTCGTATCTCCTCTCCCTCTTAGAGGCAGAGTCTGGGTACTCAGGTATGATCTCTCTGGCAACCAGACTCTCCTCGGTTAACTAGTTGAACCACACTTTGTTTACAAAAATTTATTGAACACCCACTAGCAGCACAACACACACCCACAATTCCAAAGCTAGACCTTAACAAACCCTGAATATATAAATTGCATCATCTAACTCCAAAATTGACCCCCCTAGCAGCAAAGTGCCCCAATCCCATATGCTTACCAGTTGCTCGGCATTTTGGTCTCGTTTACCACCTGAATCCATCAAGCTTATCTTATCTTCTTCAGCCTCCTAAAAATACAACCAGAGTCTAACTGCCCAAAAAACACTGGCAGAGTTGAAGTGGTTTTTTAAGAAATAAATAGAAGAACTCTTGTTCTGGCATTGCAAAAAAAACACAAAGAAGGAGAGAGTGTCCTGCGATAAGGCCACACCCAAGCTCTTGTTCCGGCCACCCCTTTCAAGGATGGAATTCACATGACTCTGGTTCACGCTTCACCACAAGGCTACATTTCTCTAATCGCTAGTATCTACGTGTTGTCTCAATGGGCTGAAGTCCCGTAATGATGTAACTAGCAAACTATTCTAAGGTTGGCTTGTGTAGATAGGTATCAATGATTTCATGCCTATGTTTCCTAACCATGTTAGCTTAATCTATCACTCCATTTTCTGAGCCATTGTTCCTCGATGGTGTTATCAATTAAACTCTAGCAGACTATGTCGGTTGGCTAATTCACCATGTGATTGTTTTTGGCTGTTTGAAAGACCTCACTTGTTTTTGCTTTGATGATGTCAAAACGGGGAAAGCGGTGAATCCCATTCACAGTAAGACCGGTTAATGTCCATGGTGGTAGGAAGACTCTTATTGCACTTGTGGTTTCTGCCCTGCTTGATGGTTAAGCAGGTTGTTATATGTTTAAGCTTAGTTTAATTCTATTATTTTCTTCTCTTAACGGTCTTGATTTAAATGATGAACTCAGACTAAGGGAGATTATTAACTAAGGGGGAACATTAAACTAATGGGGAATATTTGACTAAGGGGGAATCAATCATTAAGGTTGGTTCTTCCAAGACTATTATTGTAATTATTATGGTTGCAGGTTAACTCTTGCTACGGGATTCACTCGAGTGGTTTTGGCATCAAAAAAAAGGGGGAAAATGTTGATTCCTAAATCAGTAAGAGTTTTGATGAAGATTGCCAAAGTCTAGCTATCAACAAGAGTCAACCAGAGAAATGGTGCAACTAAAAGAACAAGTCAGAAGGAGCTAACTAACAATCAGACTCTGCTTAACGGGCATTAACCCCTATGAAAAGAGAACAGTCAACGGGAGTCAGGTTGCATATAGAAACGCTGAAGCAGAAAGAGTGGTTGTTGATTCTTGAAGAAAGCCAAAGTACGAGAGTCTCGCTGCTGATTCTTGAAGAAGCCAAAGTACGAGAGTCTCACTGCTGATTCCTGAAAAATGCAAAGTATGAGAATCTCGCTGCACATAAACACCGAAGCAGAAGAGTCTGGCTGGCAACGATCTCTGTCTACAAGGCGGGTAACTTGGGTGTCAAAACTCACTGATCGTGGCTGAAGAATTTGCGCATTCTAAAGCCACCTTCCTCACTCTTCAGTTCCAAAATTCGAACGTGGCCTAAGTTCATGGACATGTAATATGCCTTAGTTAGCCTATAATATAGGTTTGCAATCATTTGAGGTGGGGGGATTCTAGAGCATAAGAGAGAAGTATTAGAGCATAGAGAGAGATAGATAGAGAAAAAATCATTCAAGGCTACAGTGAGAGTTGCGTGTGTTATCTTTTAGCCTATAGGAGAGTGGTGAGATAGACTCTGTCTGCCCACGAGCAAGAGAAAAACTCTGTATAATTGTTTACGATATAAGAGAGTCTCATTGCTTAAGTTTCGTTTACATTTCCATCTCAGAGCTTACAGTCATCTACTCTTGTGTAAGAATGCCCTAAGTACTAATGATATAGTCTACATGCTAAGCAGATAAAGCTTCATAATAGTTTTATGTTTAGACTAATCAAACTTCAAACAGAAAATAACCTTAAAAGCGATAATAAAGAATTATCATCTGTCTCTAAGAAAACATTTGTCTGACATTTATTCAATGATATTAACTTTACCATGACTCAGAAATACTAATATTCGTTGACTACAACTAACGATAACCGCTAGAAGCACAACTAATGCTCTAGGCACACAAATCCAGATTCTAGACTACCTGGCCGATCAGGCTTGCTAATCGTAATATCTATGTCATTAATCTCAGTGTATTAGAAAACTACATGTTGCAATGGACATGAAGCAATGAAGAACTGTCCAGATCTGAAAGCTTAACACTTTCAGGTTCCATCACTGACTTAAGTTTATTAATTCAAACTATTCATTAACATGAGATGTAGACTAACTCCATTAGCCAGTCGATTAATCAGTTGTATCCACGTGGTCTAATTTCATTATGGTATGAGATGTGATTACATACAGAGATGATGACGTGTGAGTAAGTGTTCAACTATGACTTTGATAACCATCTTATTACTGGGCGTACTTATTTAGAACGGTGAGACAGAAACGGAGTCATTTGTATTATATGTTAATTGAGCAGATCAGGTATCAAGATTTCCAGACATGTTGAGAGTCAGCGTCATTAAGCAGTATAAATGAGCGTATTGAACATTCGATATAGAAGAACTGAGAAGATGTCAATGTTTCTGCTTTTGTTTTGGTACAGATAAGAGTTCGTTTGCTCTGTTTCATCCTGCTGTATAGAGCAATCTCTGCTCCTGAAGTGAGTTTGTAGATAAGATCTGTAAAACAGAGTCTGTACATATAAGTCTGTTTCTATTTATCTATATATATATATGTATATACTACATCTTGAATCAGAATTATTATAGTGATCGTTCAAAAGTAATTCATTCCCAGTTCCTTACATTTCCATTTTCTTCTAGCCATCATAGAAAATGTAATAAGTGTATTACTACTGCATTAATAGTAACCAAGTCTAGATTGTCTGTAACAACAATAGTCCGCCTGAGTCAGCCCCCCAACTAATCCTACAGTCTAGGATGAAAATATATGTTCCATAACCAAACTATCAGCGATCAAACCACCCCTTCCACTACCAACCTAATCATTGGGAGTTATTTGGTCGCTAGTATGCACGTAGTTTGGATCTTTATCTTCAGGGAGTTTTTGTACAACGATGTTGAAGATATGTAAAAACGATTTGTTACGTGACAGAATGAAGTAACAAAATCTTTGTTTTGAAAAAAAAACGCCCGTTAGGTTTCCTATAAAAATGGTGGATTTACCATTTGTAAGTTTGTAATTGTATCTTTTTTTGGGAAGTAAGATCACATTCGTTTTCTACAATAAGACAACTTTGAACACCATTTGCCAGTAATTGATCTTAAAATTTTTGGCTTTTCTATATTCTTGCTAACATCAAATAAATTTTCAGTATAATCACGCAAATAATTTTAGATTATGAGATTTTAATAAAAGACAATAAATTACTACTCCATATAATAAAGATTTGATTTTTTTCAAATGTAAATATTTTCGATAATTTAACCACTATATATCTACGGAAAGCTATGTGATTCTCTGAAATTAGATCCCGATCTTTTCCATTTGTTACCAATCGATTCTTTTGAGTGCATAACATACAGAAACCCTATCTCTCCCAAACCATATCTCATTTGTAATAGAGTTTCCATTTTCTTCCGCTACATCATCTTCGCTAACAAGAGTAAAATATCCAAATTGGAAAGAGCTTCCAAGAGACCTTTTGGAAACAATTTTGATGAAATCAAGTGTTATGCCATAGATTTTTTTACTTTGTTTCTGATTTGCAAAAGAGGATTAATGACATTCTGATCTTATATTAGATAGTTTATAACATTATTCTGAACTTTAGTAATTAGTGATGAGCAATGAGGGTTAAGATTGTCCTTTTCCTTTCGTTATTTATTTATTAGTTATGGGAGTGATTTATTATTTTAACTCATTTTTTCCCTCTCATTGTCATCCCTCCTTGAAAGTTTTGTTGAACCTCATTACGCTCTATTCTCCCTCTTAAACTCCTTCTCTCTGCTCATCCTTCTCTTCTCCCTTTGTTCTCAACAATTTGATTATTCAAGTGTGCCGGTTTTGTTGTCCAAGTCTGTAAGATCCCTAGTTGGTGATTCCGCATTTGGTTGCCGTTCTTCGCTCTTCATTCCGGTCCCGACCCTTCTTCAATTTGGTCGAGAGTTCATAGTTTGAGAGGGAATCCGAGGAGTCTGGGGTGTGGAGTCTGTAGATGTGAGCATTTCGTCGGATGAGAGGAAGATCGTAGATGGATTTGGGTGCGTGTGTTCACCCACGGGCGTTTCCGATTATGTTTCTGTTTCTGAGGTGTCGAATGTTATTTGATTTGTGTGAATCTTATTTGGTTTTTAAGTTGTGTACCCCGTGGACTGTGTTTTGATCGCGTATTTTGTTATTAGATGCTATGTATATGTTAATGGAAATTGGAACTTTGTTTGCATCTATTTTCGCCTTTGTCAGCACATGCGTCTGAGCATGCAAGTTCGGACAGCATGCACGGGCACTTCTAGTTTTACAATTTCTGTGATGTTTGGATGGGGTGCGAGGACAGCTCTGGGTTACTGTTTGACTTGTGTCTGAACATGTAAGCCCGGACACAAGTTCGGACACGATTGTTTGGTCGGACGCATGTTCGGGCAGGCCTCTGTTTTTGTCTAACTTCTTCGTTTGTTCCGTTTTGATTTCCGTTTGGAGCGTTGTGTTCCTCTCAGTGAGTATGATCTATATTAATATGTTTTGGCATGTGTTTAAGGGTGTTTTGTGTTTTGAAAGTCTCTGTTATGTTTCCGACCTCTAATTTACTCTGAAAGTGTGTTTGAGCATATGTATTCTGTTCGACCTTCATGTTTTGCTAGTTAGTATATGACTACTATTTTGGTAAGACTTCTGATCTGTTTGATAAGCTTTTGCCTTCTGTTCTGTTTTAAGAAAAGCTTCTGATCTATTCTGTATAAAGATTCTATTTTGGGGACCTAGATATTAGCTTCTGAGCCTTGGATAGTTGGGTTTGACTATCCTATAGCATGTTGCGCATGAATTCCTTATGTATTAGTTCCTCGGGTTTTCCTTTGGACGTTTAGGCCCTGACAGGGCCGAATAGCGCTCTCTAGTGCTTCTAGTGTGGGATCTACGGATCCATAGGGCCATGGTGTTGCCCTTCTGATGTGCCATCTGGTTTCTAGGGTCCCACCTCTGCTTTGCTAAGCGATTTGTTCTGAACTACTCCGTCTGTTGTTTGTTCTGCTTTGGTTTGTGGCTTCTGTTTCTGCCTTGCTCAGCTTCTTCTTCTTTTCTTATTTCGTAAAGCTTCTATCTTCCATCTTTTGCTCTAGCTTTTGAATTTATTTTGCTAAGCCTATAAGTATATGTTCAGTATAAATGTTTTGAGCATGCCCAGCTGATGAAGTCTGCTGCTTATTAAGTTGTGGTTTGCTCACTCCTATTAGTCTAACATTTTACAGGTTTAACCTTCTGTTGAAGATTATGTTATGTATCTTAAATTCATTTGGCTTTGTATCTGAATAGTTAGCCTTGTGGTCCTTTTGTATTTTTAGCTTTAGCTTTGTATTAGGCTTTATCTTATGCTTTCATATTTGGTTTAGCTTTCAGTTTTGTGTATTTATATGTTGGCTTTGAGGCCATTTGTGTATTAGGCTTCCACTTGTGAATGTACGATTAAGCTTTGTAACATTTGTTCAGCTAATAAAAGTGTATATTGCATTTGTTTTGGGAATTGTGTGAGTAGCCTTGCGTGTCTTCTGTAGTAAGCGTGCGGCGTGTGACAGTCTCAGGACCAGGGTAGTTTTGGGGTCATTATATTTAGTGGTATCAGAGCTAGGTTTGACTTTCATTGGGATTGTCGGGTGTCTGCATGCCTACACTTCTGGGTCATTGCATGTTACCTGTTGTGTGCTCTTTGCTACATGATTTGATTGCTATTTGGAGTCTGTTGTGTGTGCACCTGCTCTGTGGCTGTCCGCTATCAAAGTAGCGCAGCGGAAGTGCGGTGTTTGTCTGTGTGTTTGCTATGTTTTGAGTGTGAGTCTGAGGGAGTCGGGTCCTTTGGGAAAGGATTCCGAATGTGAGTCAGTTGTGTGCCTCGATGGTGTGTTGTGTATTCTATGTTGTGTTGTGATGTGAGTTCGGGTGTGAGTTTGGTCCTTTGGGTAATGACGTCTTCTGAGAGTTGAGTGTTGTTCTGTCTTAGGGCTAAGTGTTAATAATCTTCTGCTAAGTTTCTTCTGTCAGTCAGTCAGCAATGAGTTCTGAGTATTAACTTCGCGTGAGGTTAGAGCTTCTGAAATGTGTGAGATTCTTTCTGTGTGTGTTAGTGTTCATAGTATTTTGGCACTTGAGGTGCATTTTTTCATATTTTGGGTTTTGTCGAACTTCGAGGACGAAATATTTTTAAGAGGGGTATAATGTTATGCCCCATATTTTTTTTTAAATTTTGTTTCTGATTCGCAAAGGGAGATTAATAACATTCTAATCCTATATTAGTTAGTTATGATATTATTCTAAACTTTAGTAATTAGTGATGAGGAAAGAGGGTTAAGATTGTCCTTTTCCTTTCGTTATTTATTTATTAGTTAAGGGAATGATTTATTATGTTATCTCATTTTCCCCCTCATTGTCTTCCCTCCTTAACAATTTTGTCGATCGTCACTACGCTCTACTCTCCCTATCAAACTCGCTCTCTCTGCTCATCCTTCTCTTCTCTCTTTGTTCTCAACAATTTGATTATTCAAGTGTTCTGGTTTCGTTGTCCAAGTCTGTCAGATCCCTAGTTGGTGATTCCTTGTTTGGTTGCCATTCTTCATTCCACTTCTTCGCTCCTTATTCTGATCCCGACCCTTCTTCAATTTGGTCGAGAGTTCGAAGTTTGAGAGGAGATCCGAGGATTTTAATGTGTGGAGTCCGTAGATGTGAGCATTTCGTCGGATGAGAGGCAGGTGGCAGATGGATTCGGTTGCGTGTGTTCACCCACGGGGTTTCCGATTATGTTTCTGTTTCTAAGGTGTTGAATGTTCTCTGATTTGTGTGAATCTGATTTGATTTTTAAGTTTTATTTTACTCCGTTAAAACCTCATGGAATGTGTTTTGATCGTGTATTTTGTTATTAGATGCTATGTATATGTTAATGGAGAATTGGAACTTTGTTTGCATCTTTTTTTCGCCTCTGATTTTGGGATTTTCGCCGTGTCCAAACATATGTCCGAACATGCAAGTTCGAACAGCATGCGCGAGCGCTTACGGTTTTACGATTTTTGTGATGTTCGGACGGAAGTTCAGACGGGGTGCGAGGACGGCTTTGGGTTACTGTTCGACTTGTGTCTAAACATGGAAGCCCGGACACAAGTTCAGACATGACTATTTTATGGCTTTCTGAGTCTCGACCGACGTCCAAACATGCAAGGTCGGACGCATGTTCAGACACGTCTTTGTTTTTGTCTAACTTCTTCGTTTGAGCTCCATTTTTATTTCCATTTGCGGTGTTATGTTCCTCCCAGTGAGTATGATCTGTATTGATATGTTTTGGCATGTGTTTAAGGGTATTTTGCGTTTGAAAGTCTTCGTTATGTTTCTGACTTCTTATTTATTCTGAAAGTGTGTTTGAGCCTTTATATTATGTTTTATCTTCTTGTTTTGCTGGTCGGTATACGACAACTATTTTGGTAATAATAATCACTAGTAGAAAAAAATATAAAAAAAATGGTCTATAAATGAGGTTCTGGTGAAAACCGTCTTTTAAGCCTATTGGATGCGCGCGTGGAACTTTAAAGACTTCTTAAACGACGGTTTAACATAAACCGTCGTTTAAAATGATAATTTTTACCGCGCTACATGTTCTTAAATGACGCTTATATTAAAACCGTCGTTTATATGCAATTTAATAGCACGCCTCGTAGTATATTAAACGATGGTTTAGTAACAACCGTAATTTAAAACGCTAATAAAAGACGGTTAAGATATAGCCGTCTTTTTTATGTCTACATTCTCGCGCGCTCTTGCATTATAAAGGACGGTTTTAGAAGAACCGTCTTTTAAAATCTATCTAAAATCACCTAACACCTCATTTTCTGATCTCTCCCCGACCTCTCGACTTCGCGATTTCTCTCAACACCATTGTCTTCCTCTCGTTCACCGCCCCCTCCCAGTTTCACCGTCGGTCCACCGCCCTCTCCCAATTTCACCGTCGGTCCACCGCCCCCTCCTAGTTTCGCCGTCGGTCCACCGATGCTGTCGCCGCCTTCTGCTTTTTCGCCCCAGCCAGGAAGCGTCGCCAATCGCCAACAACGCCATTCCCGTCGTCGATTGCAACAGCGCCCTCCACCACCACTGTCGTCGATCGCAACCACATCCAACGCCACCACCGTCTCTTCCTATCTGCTGCCCGTAGAGGAATTTGTTGTCTGTTGGCTTGCTCGAGCTTGCTGTCCACCGTGCAGATCCCAAGCTAGAACCGGTAATATACTGACGGTAATTTTGATAATCGATTATAGTTATAATACTACAAGCTTAGTATTTTGCATATTAGACTTCCGAATTTGATGTTCAATGTAGAGATTGATGCTCTTGTATTTACTGATATATATTACTATAATTACATGTGAGGTGAAGCCTATAATTAAGGAGGATAGGCCTACAAGTTAGGAATACACAACGGTAAATAATATACAAAATATATTTTCTAACACAATGATCCCAACTTGTTTTGTTTCCTTAAATCTGAACTTCTGTTAAACAACAATTTCTTCCACTTGTTGGAAACAAGGAACCTTTTTTGGTTAATTGATATCAAACTTAGCCCTTGATTTGCTCTTAAAACCCAGTTGTCCTGTTGTTAAGATGAAATTCACAAGATTCAATATAATAGATAAGTAAGGGAACATGTGTAATGTATGTTCATATTTACTAATCATTCTTACATGCTTTAATAACGATACATCAAAAGTCTCCATTGTTTCTTGTTATTACAAGAGAGCTATCAGCTATCCATGATGGGAAAAGATCTTATTTACATTTCAGATTTGTCAAACTAATTGTCCCAAAAAAGCCAAGATAGTTACCATTCTGAGCAAACAAAACTAATTTTCCCATTGACTTGGCCAGTATGGTTGCTTGCATTTGTCTGATGATCAGTACCATCATCTGGGTTATACCTGCCAAACTGATAATGTAGCAACACCACCGACCACCAATAAGTTAACTTCAGCATTAATTGAACCATGTAATTATAATGTATGCCTTAAATTATATCTTTTCACTATCCTTTTGCATCTGATAAACAAAGATATCCTAAAAATTGTAATGAAATAGTGGTATGTAACTGCATTTCTCGTACCTTGTTTGGCTTCTCAACTTCTGGGGTGTTGTAACTGCATTTCTCGTACCTCTCTAGAGTCTTCCTTTACCAGGAAACAGAAACAGAAATACTATATTAAGGTTTTAACATTAATGAAGTGTGTTAAGTTAATTAATTAAACTGTAGAATCTCATCATCAATGACTAAAGTGAAATTGAAACAGTACATGAAAGAAACATTTTTATAAGTATAAAAGAGACGAGCGTGGAACAGAAAACAGGCAAAAGCGTGAGAATGTCATAACATGAATGAAATGAAACCAACAGTTGGATCTTTTCTTATTTAAATTGTCACGTATTATTTATAATAAAGAAGAAGACATACATTATATACAGAAACAGACACATTTAGATGAATCAAACAGTGAATGAATAATACTAATAGTTTGCAGATACCAAAATGTATACAGATATAGATCTACCATGAATTAAACCATGTTGATGCTCTTGTACTGAACTATATTCTCTTCTTTTACCGCTATTCTACAGTGATACTTATCACCGGGCTGCTGCACACCAGATTTAACATATGGGCTGAAAACATCTCACTCTAGAACCGGTAATACACTTGAACTTACCATCTTCTCTTTGGCATAATTAGGAAACTCATGCTCAGACGTCAAACTCCTCTCATGCATGAATGAATTTTCTTTTTGATTCTCTATTTGATAGTTATATACACACAAATATGTTAAATCGGATTTCTGGTTGGTTTTCCCTTTTAAACACACATTTCCGCATCTTTTTTTACTGTTGTACTGAACTATATTCTCTTCTTTTACCGCTATTCTACAGTGATACTTATCACCGGGCTGCTGCACACCAGATTTAACATATGGGCTGAAAACATCTCACTCTGGAACCGGTAATACACTTGAACTTACCATCTTCTCTTTGCCATAATTAGGAAACTCATGCTCCATGATTTCTTCATTCTCTGATTGTGTCCGCGCCTTGCAGTGACTAAATAACTAAACTGGTGCATCTTGTACACCAGATTTTGTACAAGCTGAAAATAGCCTACTTTAGAACCGGTAATACACTCAAACTTGTTCATATTGAACTTGGTTCTATTACTAGTATTTAATTTGTTGACTTTCCTATCATATTCGGATGATTTAGGTTTTTAATTACATTATGTCTTGTTTAGCATTGTTCATTGATGTTTAAATGTGTGTTGTTGCATTATGGATGATACCAGAAGCTCGTGTGCCCAATTTTGAGCCTTAATTGCCTAAGCTACTAGATTATTTGGTTGCATTTTGTGGTGGCATTAAGTGTGAAACCTTGATGAATTGTTAGTGTGTTTGGTGGGCGAGCCATCATTATGGTTGCAATTGCTAGTGATGCGCTTGGTGAGTTGAATGGTATCCTTTTGAGTGAAGTTGTGGAGGTTCTTAGAACCGGGAAAACAATTCTTCTGCCGTGATTATTCCTTTCGTTCATCCTCGTCGTGACTGACAAAGATACAAAGTCAACAAACTTAACAGTCCATATCCTAGTCTTCATCACAACAATTCTTCTGCCGTGATTATTGCTTTTGTTCATCCTCGTCGTGACTGACAAAGATGCAAAGTCAACAAACTTAACAGTCCATATCCTACTCTTCATCACAACAATTCTTCTGCCATGATTATTGCTTTATTAATTCTTCAATTTGCCCTTGGTTTTTCACATGTGGCACTAAACAATATTTTAAAGGATATCAGATGGCAAACTCATGGATGTACAGCGGAAAATTGGATAACAAGTTTCTAGAGGGAGTTCACAAATTTTGCAATGTTCTGGTTGATAATCTGACTCCTGCTAATAAGGGATACATATTTTGTCCTTGCGTGGACTGCAGAAACTATTTGAAGTATCAAGGGATAGAAAAAATAAAGGAACATTTGATTCGTCGTGGTTTTACAAAAGACTATGAAGATATAGTCCGGTGGCATGGTCAGAGGGCGGTAGATGTCATGTGTAATGAACAAGAGGAAGTTGAAGATAATCAAACAATTATGGTCGATGACAATGACATAGTAGACAATGAACCAGATTACGATGACATTGCTGCAATGCTGGAAGATGTTGAACAAGAGTTTTACAATAGGCCAGACACCTATGAGACTTTGCTGGATTCATCCAAAACACCGCTGTATTCGGGGTGTGATTCTACATAATTGAGTAAATTGAGCGCAGTCTTGAAACTCTTCATTCTAAAATCGAAATTTGGTTGGAGTGATGTGAGTTTCACTGCTCTCTTACAGATGATGAAGAGCATACTACCTAAGGATAATGTTTTACCAACATCGACTTATGAAGCAAAAAAGTTGATGTGTCCAATGGGTATGGGGTACAAAAAGATCCACGCTTGTCCATCTGGTTGTATTTTGTACTGGAAGGGTAATGAATTTACTGATAATGTCCGAATGTGGGGAATCACGTTATGCGAGGAAAAACCAAAATGAATGCACTGGTCGTAAGGTGGCATCCCCTGCTAAAGTGTTGTGGTATTTGCCCATAATACCACGATTGAAGTGTCTATTTGCAGTTGAAAAGATGCGGAGAATCTAAGGTGGCATTCGACTCACAGAAAAAATGATGGTAAATTGAGACATCCGGCAGATGCGTCCCAGTGGAAAACATTGACATGAAATTTCCTCAGTTTGCTAGCGAGCCAAGAAACTTGAGACTCGGTTGTGTACTGATGGGATGAACCCTTACGGTACATTGAGTAGCATACACAGCACGTGGCCGTATTATTGATGATCTACAATCTTCCCCCTTGGTTGTGTATGAAACCTAGACACATTTTGTTGTCACTTTTGATATCTGGTCCAAAACAACCGGGCAACAAAATAGATGTTTTTCTACAACCATTGATAGATGACCTACAACTCTTGTGGAATGAAGGGGTCATGGTGTATGACTCATTTGGAAAGAGAATTTTAACTTACGTGCTATGTTATATTGCACAATCAATGACTTTCCTGCGTATGGTAATCTTTCTGGTACACAGTCAAAGGTGCATGTGCATGTCCTATTTGTGGTGAGCATACATCAAATATCCGCTTGAAACATAGTGGTAAGAATGTTTACATGGGTCATCGAAAAATGCTTCCAAAGGGCCACAAATATCGCAAGATGTCGATTGAGTTTGACGGAAAGACTGATCACAGTGTGTCTCGTCCTCCTTTACCAGGTTCAGAGGTGTATAAAAAGGTGCAAATATTGTCAACAACTTTGGTCCTTCGACAAGAAACACAGAGAAAAGTGTATGGAAAAAAAAGTCAATCTTTTGGGAACTTGAGTATTGGCAACATTTAGATGTCAGACATTGTATTGATGCAATGCATATCGAAAAAAATGTCGGAGAGAGTGTTACCGGAACCCTCTTGAACATACCAGGCAAGACCAAAGATCACATAAAGGGGAGAAGAGATTTGATTATTTGAACATAAGGGAAGATCTTTGGCCACAAGAACGTGGAAAACGCATGTTCTTGCCTCCTGCATGTCACACATTGTCAAAACAGAGAAACATAGTTGTGCAATATCCTCCACAATATCAAGGTGCCATCAGGGTATTCGTCTAACATAAGAAAACTTGTTTCAATGTCTGATCTGAAATTAGTTGGAATGAAATCCCATGATTATCATGTTAATGCAAGATTTTTTACCCGTCGCAATTTGGGATCCTACCTGATGCGGTGAGAAACGCAATCACCAACCTTTGCGTGTTTCTCAAAGCAGTATCTGCTAAAGTTCACGATGGGTAATCTAGACAAATTACAAGCTGATCTTGTTGTCACGATGTGTCAGTTGGAGATGTATTTTCCTCCTTCATTCTTCGACATCATGGTTCATTTATTGGTTCATTTGGTCAGAGAGATTAAAGAGTGTGGCCCTGTATATCTTCGTTATATGTATCCTTTTGAAAGATACATGGGTATACTGAAGAGAAAAATGAAGAATCGTCGTCGTCCGGAAGGAAGTATTATAGAGGGATATATAACAGAGGAAGTTGTTGATTTTTGTACTCACTATCTGGAAGATGTTGAATCCATTGGTCTTCCTAGATCTAGACATGAAGGAAGACTCCAGGGACACGGTACCGCTGGGAGAAAAATGAAGAGAAACGATATTGAAACCCTTAACAAAGCTCACTTAGTTGTGCTGAGTCACCTTGAAATTGTAGAACCGTATTTTGAAATGCACATGTCCCTGCTTGCAGCACAAAATCCAACAATGAGTGACATCAGGCTAAAAAAGGAGCAGAATAAAACGTTTGTGAAATGGTTCAAGGATAAAGTTTTTTCGAACCAGTCAACTACAGTGCCAGCATTAGTGAAGACGTTGGCACTTGGTCCTAATCTTGACGTTGTTTCATACGAAGGGTATGACGTAAATGGCTACAATTTTTATACGGAACGACAAGATCAAAAATCAATGAATCAAAACAGTGGCATCAATGTGGTTGCTTACCAGAGTATGTACAATGTCAGAGGTGTGGGTCAAAATCCAGTGGAGTTGAAACAATCATACTACAGTGTTGTACAAGATATTTGGGTTCTAGATTACACCGCATATGAGACTTGTGTGTTTCGTGCAAGTGGATTGACAACAGACATGGTTACCGTGAGGAGAAACATGGTATGAAACTAGTTCATCTTGGTGGTGCAACACCCACAGTTGAGCCGTTTGTTGTTGCAACTAAGGCGAAACAGGTATATTACATTTCTGACCAATCTAATCCTAGATGGTCCTTTATACTTCAAGGAAAAAGAGGAATAGTTGGTGTGGATGGTGTGGTCGATGAGGATGAATACGACATGCAAGATGAAATACCAAGCCTTTCGATTCAATTACCAGAGTTGGACCATATTACAAATTTTGTGCGGTCAGACCATGACGAAGGAATGTGGATTGATTAATGTGAGCTTATTTATTATTTCTTTCGTCCATCAATGACATTGAATAGTTTATTTATGGATTTTCCATTATTGATAGTTTTGTTTCTGTATTTATAATTTCTTAGTTTCATTTACTTGTTAATTATCTAAATCTTCTATTTATATATATTGCATGCAGGAATCAAAATGGACATCGATATGGATGATCCAGACGTATATTGTGATGAGGGTGTGGGTTTGATGGACTATGAACCATCACAGCTGCCACAATAGCAGCCACAACAGCATGCACAGCAGCAACCACAGCACCATGCACAGCAGCAGCCACAGCAGCAGCCACAGCAGCAGCCGCAGCAGCAGCCACAGCAGCATACACAGCAGCAGCCACAGCAGCAACCACAGCAGTATGCACAGCATCAGCCACAGCAGCAGCCGCAGCAGCAGCCACAGCAGCAGCCACAACAGCCGCAGCAGCAGCCACAACAGCAGCCACAGCAGCAGAAATCGTCAAACAAACGAAAGGGTAGGGGGCCGAGCAGAGGGGTGGGGTTGAAGAAAGATACAGATATTGATCTAATCTGGGATAAATACTTCAGAAGCTGGGGAGACTGTAAAGCTGAGTTCGCAAGCATGTTAGGAAATCTTGCGAAGTCCCGTTGCTCAATTAATAAATATTGGAGGCACGAGGAGGAAGAAGTGAAAGAATCAATGTGGCAGCAAGTACAACAACGGTACAAATACCAGATGAAGCGCGGACGACGGTTCTTCACTATAGGTGCACGGGCGAGGCAGTTCAGATCTTTCTTGGTGGCGAACTGGATCAGGAAATCGCGACGTGCCACCATGGATATTTTATGATGGCATGATCACAAGGAAGAATGGAAGAGTTCGAGAAGTTTCACACGTCGGAGCAATTCATGGTATACATTTTTTAATGAATATATATTTAAGTTTGAATCTAAATTTGTATAACCAAATTTTAATATGTGTATATATTGTTTTAATGAATATTTAATGATTTGTATTGATAGGAGGTTCAAGAAAAAGCAAGGGCAAACCGAGCAAAAAATAGATTTCAACAGTATATGGGCCGGAAGGGATACACTGGTAGCATTCCCAAGTGGAAAGATGTCGGTTTGCTCACAAAAAAGAATGACGATGGCGTTGAAGTTCCCATCGACACTGTGTATGAAGCCAACCGAGTTCAGCTCTACGTTTTGGGTCACTCAAAAGTAGATAAGGATGGGAAGATAGTACACCCGCGACCAGAGACAGCAGAGTTGGCTGCTCAGATTGTAAGTGTTTAACTTGTTAAATAATAACAGTTTTGTTTAAAAGTTTATTTTTTACAATTTATAACTTATTGCTTATTTTTTGGATCATCTTACTAGGTTGAAGCCTCCCAGCGAGGGGAGATAGATATATTTGCTCCACCAGTCAAAATGATCCGCTGAATCAACTTCTTGGATTAAAGGATCATCCTGGAAGGGTTAGGGTTTCGGGGGACAAGTGCGTCAGAAATTTGTTTGAAAAGTCCACCTCAAAAGTATGACGAGCATGAGGTGTCTGCACTTGTAGATCGGAGGGTGAATGAGGTTGTTTCAAAGGCTTTGGGGGACGAAACCAACAAACTGATCTAACCGACCGACTTCTTCATCTAGTTGTACCCCCCTTCTGATCGTATCCGTTTGCTAATCTGAAGGTTAGTATGTCTCTATTAATCTTGTTCGTCATGGTAAATGTATGACTGTAAAAAATACTAGCCTTATTCACATTTAAATTGTAATTTTACTTATTTTAGGAACAAAAAACATGTCGTCTACAAATCACGCTTGATGGTTATCCTGTGGATGCTGCATACGGTACTGTGCTACAATCAGCATCAACTACATTGATTAATCTCAAGCGCCTTCCCCCATTCTATGCTAGAGTAATCCTGCAGACCATCATTGATGGATTTGAGAATGCTTTTCTTCCCATGGATATTGATGGCAAAGTCATGCTATTTGATGGGAAGGGTGCTATTGTACCATGGCCAGTCGGTTTTATTGTCATCACTGATGAGGTATGTATAAATCTTTTATGAATTGTTTTCCCTTTAATGTATACATTGTTTTAACTTCTTTGTATTATATATGATTGGGTAGATCCCTGATCAAACGAGAAGATTAGGAAACCGTGATGAAGAGATCAACCAATCAATGGATGTTGATCGAGAGAACACACAGTTGGCTGAGGGCAACCAGAAATCCAAGGGTAAAGAACCTATGCAGACAGAGGTAACTACTGAAGCTCAGCGAAAGAAGTTTGTGTGTCCCCCTTTGTGATCAGCATTTCGCGAAGTATGAGATATTGTATGAACTGATATTGCAAAAGAGTCTGCATATGACTAGCGTGTCAGTGTTGTTACCTGAGTGGCTTTTCCATTACGAAGCGGATCAAAGAACAATAATAAATTTTGAGGACATCAAAGAGATGCTGTGCAAGATTGTTGAATATATCTATCATCCAAGCATATTCCCTGTAAGTGTTACTTTTGTTTCTTACATTCGAAAATAAATTTAAATAAAATAACTTGTAATTTAAGGACTACCTTGTTATGTTTTGTTTTGCTATTCCACCTTTAATTATTATTATTTTTTGTTGAAGGTATGAAAGCTAGATTGCGTCATAAAAAATTGGAGATGTGTGACATTCTTATGCCCTGAAACAACATCGCTAGATTCTGCAAACAGACCCGACCGGCGGATACAGGAACTATGTGTCGCATGGTATAACGAAGGCTGTTCAAAACAGTAGTAGATACGTGATGACCCTTTCCATCAGACGTGCGTAATACTCTCCCTCTTGCATTTAATTCGTTTTGTTAAGTTTGTGACTTATTGTATTATTATATGATAACTTTTCAAAATTACAATCGTAGCAACCATTGGGTACTCCTTGTTCTCCATGGCAACATCACAATTACTTGTGCTTGACCCATTACGAATGTATCGTGACTTGCAAATCGACGACTTGTTCAAAGCGTAAGTGTTAGTTAATGAATGCAACTTATTGTTTGTCTATATAATATGATGAACCGGAATTAATGATTTAATTTTTGAACTTAACAGTGCTTATATGAAGACGGTTTTCAACAGTTTGACAACCTTTCAATTGTTCATCTTGAGGTACAGTTATTTATCATTATTGTGTTAGTCGTAATTTGCTATTTTTGACTGTTTGTTTTTGTTTTCTATATACTTGTCAGTGTCCAAGGCAAATGGACTCTAAGAGTTGTGGTTACTATGTAATGCGATACATGTTGGAAATTGTCTTAAACATAGAGAAGCTCACAAAAGATGATGGTATATTATACTTTCCATTACATATACATTTTATAAATCTGTCTATCATTTTTGTTTAAAACAAATAAATATGTGTCTTTACATACATATTTGTTTATCTTGTTCTCTACAGGTTCGAGAACATTTCAAGAACTCGGGCAAAACTTACTCGGTCAAAGATCTGTAATTAGTAAGAGAGCAGATGTGTTTGTTCATCATCAAGTGTTTCAAGAAATAGAGTACGTATCTATGAGTTCTTATAATTTTGTGTAAGTATTTGATGTTGATGAAACAGTTGGGATCATGAGATAATTGACTCTCTAAGTCTTCATGTATTTTCTTCTGCATCTTTGTAGATCCACGTCAACGGTGGCAGCAATGACAGAGGAAGCTCAAAGGAGGAAAATGATATCATGGATAGGACTGGGAGGTCAAAAAAGAGGGTGACTACAAGACTGTCAAGCTGTTGTCATTGTGTGTTTTTATTTCACACTTTTTTGGTTAATTTGTGTAAAAAGTATCGATTACACTGTTGGACTAGCTGCTGTCATGATTGTGTTGTAGCTTTTTAAATTGCAATGGCAATCTGTGTGTGAAGCATGCCACACATTACATATTTTGGTAAAATATGATTGTTGTACAGTGCTGCTATTATGCAGGTTTGGTAGATGTAATCATTTGTGAGTACAGAGGGAATGAATGCCACATTACATATTTGGGTGAAATATGATTGTTGTACAATGCTGTTATTATGCAGGTGTTGTGGATGTAATCATTTGTGATTACAGAGGGAATGAAAAAACAGAAAAAAAAATTAAAAAAAAAATATACTATAAAAGACGGTTCAACAGAAACCGTCTCTTAAAGTGAAAATGGCGCGACCGGTTTACGTCTATAAAAGACGGTTCTATCACAGAACCGTCTTTTGTACTGATACTATAAAAGACGGTTGTCAGTCTACCGTCTCTTATAATCAATTTCGCGCGCCTGGTAATGCGCGCGGGAAGGTGACTATAAACGACGGTTTAATGAGAACCGTCGTTTAAGCTCCCCAATTCGCGCGTCTGTTAACGTTCTTAAACGACGGTTTTGAACCGTCGTTTAAGATAATATTGAATAAACTACGCCGGTATAAGAGACGGTTTGAAACCGTCATTTTTAGACAGTTTGAACCGTCTCTTTTGGAGCGCGCCACACCAGTGAATGAAGCACTTAATAATGACAATTTAAAATAATGATATGGTGCAAAGTTCTATCTAAGCTAGAACCGTCTTTATCAACCGCACTATATGTATCAAATGACCAGAACGTGTAAAATAAAATAAAAAATAGAATTAATGTAAAGCGTTTTTAAAATTGATTGTAGTTGATACCAAAAATGACATATTTTTATTGCACAATGTAGTCATACTACTGAACTTTATTTGTAGTTGGGGAAGGGGTGGGCAGAAAATGATCAGGGCCTTCAGCAGGAATTCCAAAAAAGTGGATGAGAATGGGCTTCTTGGTGAAACCTAGCGAAAAAAACTCGAGTGAAAAAAAATACGGCATCATAATCGGTACAAAATGTTACGTATATTTTTCCATTTGATAGTATTACAAAAGAAATTTACCCCTTCATAAACATAATTTTAGAATCAGCCACGAATAAAAAATCAAAAACTTAAAAAAAGAATATGATGGAATAAATATTAAGTTTGTTTATTAATGGTTAAATATTATAACTATTCATAGGAAAGCCAAAATTAAAAATATGCTACGAATGATTGAATAATTGAAAAAACACAACCTGTAACAGGTTTAAGTTGATTCAAAATATATCGGAGTCAAATTAAGATTAAAGTCAGCATGATCAATACCCTAATTTATGTTTAGAATTTAGATGAAATATTAAAACTTGCCTAAGAAAAATGTAAACACTGGTGCGTTCATTTCAGAGTAATCAGGAAACGGAATGATTCTCTTTGTGGTTGTTTGTTTTGTATTTTTATTGATTCTATTTCCCCATTTCCAGTTTCGAAAACCCTCATATCCCTCTTTGGTGATTCCCCAAAATTCGAGGGAAAAGTATTTCATTTCCTCCCTCTTACCCCTATCTTCATCTTTTACATAAACAAATATTAAAATATATGGTATATAATCTATATAAATACTAATATATGATACATAATTTATATAAACATCAATATACAATATTTATATCTAATAGAAATATAAATATATTTTATTTATAATTTATATAAATATACATATAAATATGGATATGAATATGAGTATAATATAATATATATTATATAAATATAAATATAAATATGGATATGAATATGAGTATATTATATATCATTTAAATTTTCAAATAAATATTAATGTATTATTTATAATAATATTAATATAAATTATTTATATTTGAAAAAATGAACAAATATTATGTATAATATATATAAATATTATTTATAATTTAAATACAATAAAATTCTAAAATAATAATATATATATTAATAAATTTAATTAAATATTAATACATATAATCATTTATGCATATGAGTTATAATTTAAATAAATACGAACAAATATATAATATATATTAATATTAATAAATACTATTTATACTTTAAACGCTATAATGATGAAAAGTATTTATATATATTGTTTATAAAGTTAAAAAATATATATTTTATAATATATGAAAAAATATATACTCTTTACAATTTAATTAAACATTTTAAAATAATATTATTAATAATATTATTTAAAATTTAAATACCATAAAACAAAAAATATTAATATATAGTTATATAATGTATATAAATATTTATTTACATTATCTACAATTTGAATTAATATTATTATATAATATATATTAATAAATATTATTTATAACTTAAGTATTATAAAATTAAAATAATTAATATATTATATATAGGCAAATTCAAAAAAAATGTTATATATTAGATTTATAAATCTTAATATATATTTATATATATTCTACATAAATATTAATATATATCAGTTTAAAAACTATTTATATATGTTAGATCATTTATATAAATATTAGTATGTGTCACATAAAAATTAAATAAATATTAATATATATTATTCATTATGTAATTTAATATTAACACTTCTCTGTTTAGAACCAAACAATAACAAAGACAATCATTGAGAATTTTATTCCGTTTCCGTGTTAGAATCAAAGAGACTTCTTGATTCAAGAGAATTTCTTTCCTTTCCATTATCTTTCCTGATTCTATTCCATCTTTCCTTTCCATTTTCTTTCCTGATCTATTCCGAACGCACCCCGAGCTCTACATAACAACAGACGTGTTATTGCAATTCAGCTCAACAATCATGGAGTAACCAAAATCCTAAAGCCAGAACATTCATAGCTCTTCGGGCACGAAAATGAATATTGTCTTTAGCCCTGTTTGTTGTCTTGAGAACAGGGGCAAGACTGGAGCAAAAACCATAACTTTACAAAACCAAAACAAAAACTAAAACCAAAACCAAATATGAACAATCTGAGATTGAAAAATCAACAAGCCACACATGAGATGGTCCGACAAAGAGCTAGCTAGCAACAATAACACTAGGTGGCCGCCTTTCTTTGCAGTATCTGCGCAAGTGACCATAACACATCCATTCTATGCATGTTTCTGTTATTCTGGCCCTGCAAACATGAATATACCTTATCAAACACATGACAAGTGGACACAACAGCATTTAATATAAATGAACAATTAAGCCGACTGTATGTAAAAGATAGCAAGTAATCTACGAAAGCAAGATGCAACTAGTAGGTTTATAACATGAGGATCCTACCTCAACCACAAACCGCATCCATGTTTTGTCTCCATGGCTCTCTGTTTCACCTTTCAGAATAATTAGGCCAAGTCCCCTTATAGCTTCTGCTATTTCAAGAAAATAGCTGCAGTCCTCACATAACATCTGCAACATGTCGATAGCAAAGAGTGTAAAAAAAAAGCCCATTCCTAGCATTCTACATCTGAGACGTATCGACACATACCTCTATCAACATTTGGCCATTCATGTTAAGATTCTCTACCACAATTGGGCATATTTTCATGTGGCCTCCAACCTCTACTGCCCAGCTTGCGCCTTGATCACAACTGGATCGTCCTAGGCTGCTTCCCATGTCCTTGTTGGCCTACACATCATAACATCCAGAGTACAGTTCAGCGGTATGGAATTTTAAAATGAAAATTTAAATTTTCATAGATTGTTCAGTCCATTCATTATTTCAGAGAACCAAAAAGAAATGTATAATCAAATTTGACCTTACCCTGGATCTAGCACAGTTGCCTAATTTATCAGCGTGTTTAGTGACGCTTTGCAGATAGAGCATGTGTTTGATTGCACGCTCCAGCAGAGAGTCAATGCTACACTGTAACCACATTCAAAAAGGAATAATAAGACGCCCACATCCAGAATCTAATGTATACAAAAGAAAAAGCCTTCAGCCAACATTACTCAGTAACTAATGAATGACAGTTACCTTTGATCCATTTGGCACAAGTTCTCTTAGTTCCTTGATACGATCTTGAATCAATTGCCTATCTCTAGGTCGAGGCCGGGAGTTCTCCCCAGGCTTTGCTCTCTTCTTGTTGGATTTCAACAGTTCACTTGGCCACAAGACCTGCTCTTTAGACATGCTGGTACCTGGAAATGAGAATGCTTTGGAAGACTTTACAATATAGGATCCTGATGAGGTGGTCATCCGATGCTCTGAGCTATCCTCTGGAAGAGAGGAGTAATCAGTAGAGTAGCACAACGAACCAACAGTGTGGCTTGTTGTATCAATAGATGGCTCATGTATCGTTTTTTCAGTGGTCAACAACGAGTTTGCAGCAGAAGCAGACAGCAAGTTCATCCCTTCGAAATCCTGGTGCTCCTTACTGCAAAAGTTGGCCACCACAGCTTCCAGAAGGTGATCTGTGCCGGTTTCAGAGGGAAGTATGCTATGTTCCATTCCTTTCCCCAAAGCAGAAGCAGCTTGTGGATTAGAATTTTTAGATCCCACCATAACGGATAATTCTGTTTCACAAAAGCTGGTCCCAGAGCTTCATGGACTCATATCCAGAAGAAAGCTTACTTGTCGAATCCAATCTGCCAAGGGAATTCGATTCCAGATCCAAAACGGTACTCTTTCCCAAATTTCTTCGTAACTGTTCATCTGCTTTTAACAGAGCTTGTGAAGAAAGACTGCTATAGCCTGGAAGATATCTATCATGTATAGATGACCCAAGGAGATGTGATGGAAAATGGATGCCATCTGCACCAGGTTTATTGTCTAACAGTGCAGCATCATATGAACTAGTTCTTTCAAAAGAGTCTTCATATGTGAGTTCCTTGGATTCTTGCTTAAAATGAGATTGGACCACACTGGCACTTCCACCAATACCTTTACACAGGTTAACCGGGCAACCATGAAGGACCACTGGATTTGTGGGTGCATCAGGCTGATAAAAAAAAGCTCGAGTTAATGAGGTCTACATAAATAAAAGAGGGAAGAAACCATAAACGAAGAAAACAGATATTAGGAATAAGATCAATTCATCAATAAGAAGACAAGAAACTGATACCATGTTCATCAACATCTGCAAACTGTGTAGCATTGCATTAGAAACAGGACTTGCAGATGAATCTTCAAAGGTACAAAATACATTTCTGAGGTGGGCAATCAGCTTACAATCCTCCATAACCTATTTATAACATCAATTTTCGATTTACATAATTACGCACAGAAAATTTAAGAATTGACATCATCATGAATGATAAATTATAGCCAACAAGAGAGTCAAGGAAATCTATATGTTTGAACAGATTTTAGAAAAATACTTTCATTGAAATGGGATGGGAGAATTGCACGCATCAAGATCTCATGCTATATAAGAGAATTGCATCATCAAACTAGATAAATCATTTGAATTGTCCATTAAACCAAGGTTAAGAAAAACAGAGATTTGCAATGAAATAAAGCAACTCTTAGGATGTTGCGTTGAGGGTTCGAGGACAGCTAAGTATTTTCCCTCACCAAAATAAAGAATAAAAAGACAGGTAACTTTTCATCAAACACAAAAAAAAAATACACAGGAGATTAAAAGAATTTAATTCAGACAGTGCTGAACCTACAAGAAGTGCAGCTCTGTCAGCTGAGGTTTCTTCTGCAAAGCTATGTTATAAAGTACATTATGTCAGGCGTTGCTTACCTTATTCATGGAGCCAAGCTGCACAACACCATGGGGAAGAACAGCTACAACAACAAGGGTCTGAGGGAAAGGTGCAGTTTTCATTAGTCAACCATCAACCAAATAAAATTTGTTCTGTTTCTACTAATGTTAGACACAAGAACAGATGACCTCTTTGTAATCCGCTGATACATTAAATCATAGTTAGAAGACATTTTCAGCAAAGCAACTCAAGCTTGATTATCCTAGTGTACCTGAACTCCAGCCAAGAACTGTGCTTGCCACCCATCACATTGCTGGAAAGCAGAGGAAAGTAAAAAATGAGTCATGATATATACCAGGTCAACTGATATCTGGTTATCCTTCAGATTTCTCAAGTATGAATAAATGCTGAGTTACCTCAGGTGATAACAACGAATTTTCTGGATGTTCATCAGCAAAAATCCAATGATGCTTTCCTGTAACAGCCACCTGTCCAACAATCCTATAAAATAACAGGATGAAAAGGTTGTTACCTGGTTGATCCTGCTAGTAGTCATATTCTGGTCTTAATAATTAAACCATGCATGTGCAAGTAAGAACCAATTCATATCAAGAAAGAACACATAAAACTACAGTGGAGAGACGATGGTGTTTTATTGGAACCAGATAAAAAGGGTTGATATGAAATGAAAGTTCCATAACAAACACCCTCAAATTATGCTAGAAAGTTGATATATAGACTAATACCCCTCGCCTAAAGAGTAGACATGGTCCGCCATTTTTGCCACAGCCAGACCAAGAGGATCCTGAGAAAAAGAGCATTCCTGCAAGCTTTGAATGCCCCCGTGGCACCTGCTCCCACAAGGATCATGCTTTGCATTTTTGTGGTAAAAAGCATCTTCCCAGGCCAAAACCCTGATTCAAACATCATCCACAGAAGTTCATTAGATAAGGATGTATTGTATGTTAGATCTCACATTCGTCAAAGAGAAACAGTAAGTAACCCAGTTAGTATGTATGAATAAGCACACATTCACTCGCTAACCATGCTTACCACATGTAGATATATCAACAGTCTTTATTCCAATTATCAACCAAAGATTCAAAGATACCTAGAAACATGTAAGTTAAGACAAACACAATTTTAAACTGTACAATCAAATATTAAAGGCAACAAAAAGCAAAGCCAATTATAGGGTAGCTAGGGCTAGCTGAATTAACGTTCAGAATCAGGTCAAGCATAGAAAAACCAAAAGAACTTACATACGAGGATGATGTTTGAGCTTCCAGAACACCACATAGCTCCACTCGGTGTTCAAACAAAGGTTCCGGAGTAATTGTTGCAAGTCAGTACCCATCACAACCTTGTTGAGCAGGATGGGAAATCGTAAAACTCACCCCCCACACTCGAAGAAAACACTTCCGCTGAAGTTTTGTGGCTTTTTGTGTTTGTCAAACTGATTTACATCCAAAATGAGAGATGAGAAACACCTCTTAATCGTCACTGATATTCAAATCCTAGCTACCTCTATATGACCCTCTACCTGCTTGTTTTCTCATAAACCCAGCTCGACGCTTTATCGGTGGCCCAACTGCAGTAAGTAACAAGCAATCCAACCCCATTCGAACTCGCATCCCTAAAATCTAACTTGATTGCTGCTCAACCCAGAATCTAGTTGACTAGAACTTAAATATAGCAGAAAGCGCTCGAAGCAAATTTACTAACGACGGAATAAACATATTGAGTCGAAGGAGTTGCCATCACAAAAGCCAAAACCCGCAAAGTCCAACTGAGTAATTCGCCAATACCTCAAATCGAGTACCACCGAGTCGGCAAGTGAATGTTTTGTTATGATTTAACTAATATCAGATGACATCGATAACTCGGAAACAAGCAGAGCCAGCTGCAGCGGAAGTTGTTTTGAGCTGAGGAAAGGAGTTGATCCTCTGATTAACGCAAAAAATAGATGAAGATGTGTGGAGAAACGGAAACTAGAAATGGAGAAATAGAGATTAAGAACTTCTTGCAGGTTTTAGCTCTGCTTCTACTGAACAAGGAGTCTTGTAAGTCACAGATGCAGGTGAGCGAACTCCAAACCCGACCGAAATGCTTCAAGTATTCAGAGCCGGGGAATTTTAGTTTTCTTTTGTTTTGGGTTGGGCAATTGCAACGAAATACCATGTTCCACGTAGAACTTTGGGGTTTTAGTTCGAGAATTTGGGTTTCTGCTTTATGGGTGTATATAAAAACCAAGAAAGCGAGCAGCTTTTTTGAGCAAGCACTCTTCTTCAATTTCCTTTTTTCTGTTAAAATCCCCGCACATTTTTTAACCTTCGACACCATTCCTACTTTTTTGAGCAAGCGCTCATGATGTAGTCCATCTCTCCTCCCTGGTCCGTGGAGCAGATGTCTGTCAATAAAGTCTGCGTAGTAGATGATACCGTAAAAGCCGGTTGTGCCGCTAGCACCAACGGTGGTGCCGATGGCGGTAGTCATGGTGATGGTGCGTTCACACTATCAACGTGGAGAAGAAGGCAATCCAGCACACTCTATTTTAGAAATGACATATGTAACTTGCTGGTTAGGGAAATTGACACATGTCCTACATGATGTCACTTTACATGTATCCCTTCTTATATAATATAATATATATCTTGCTTTTCAAAAAAAAAAAGACACCATTCCTACTTTTATTGTTCGGAAAGGAAAAGGACAGTATATATCTAAATTGCGCCGGATGACAAAGGTGCGCTGCGCAGGCCGTTATTTTACGCCCTCTGTATTGGTGACGGATTACAAATTTCTGTGAATTTGACGGACTAAATCTACACCGTAAATACTAGATAAAAATAAATTAACAAAAGTAGACAGTCCAGATTAGATTAAGAAATACATTTTCACGTGATCCTCTTCTCCTCAAATCTCCCGTGCTCGGTCTTGCCTCCTACGTCATCTTCTGCATTTCTCTTCCTTTGCAGTGACAGTGGTTTTTGTTCCAGAGTTTTGAGAAACTTGTAGCAGCGGCGATTTCAGGAATCAGAACACCTGAATAATCCTAGAGTGATCGTGAGTTTAGGTAAAACTCCAGTTTCCAAATAAAAGAATCCTAAAATCCCTAGCATTTGTTCATCCATTCAGTCTCACGACAAGTGAATTCCACAATGTATTGCCCAACAAAAGAAGGAAGAAGTGAAGGATGCTCAGGGATGAATATTTATCATTTTTGACACTTCATGATTTACCTTCTTCCATATTTTTTACCATATTATGTTGTTGTACTAATATTTGATCAACATTTGAGTTGAGTTGTTTTTTCTTTCTTCCTTTTTTTTGCAAACAAAGCAAAAAAAGAAAATTGAGAAATTACATTGAATTCGTGTATTACATTTTTCTCAGGATAATGTGTTGGAATCCAAAATTTATACTTCAATTTGTTTCTGTTCAGATTGAGCAACATTTTATTTTGTCTACTTCAGTTTTCTGAACTGATGTTCCCGAGCTTATCAGTCAACTGCTAATGTTATGGAAAAAATTTCAATACTATGATTTCAGTATGACAAACAAATGAAATGAAATTTAGTGTTAGTGTTTTTTTCCAATAATAATGGAAACGATTATAAAAAGTGTCGTACATGTTTCTAATTATCAGCGGACACATTTTATAAGTTGTCATTGAAATACCCCTAAATTTTAAAATATATTTACTTTCTAGTTCACGAGTATATTATATTGTTTACGAGCATATTATACGGTATTTAATAAAGATAATGCATTTAATAAAATAATTTGTTTTAAAACTATGGTAGTTGTGATTTTTATCTTCATATTAATTATCCTTGTATTTCTCAGTTAACTTGGTATATTTATGTATTAAAAATGAAGTTATATAATAATGATATGATTCAAATAATATTGTTGATTCAAAGTACATCTATTATATAGTTTAGTAGTATATTAGTTCACAAGTATAGTAAGTAGTTTTGAGGATTATACTATGATATACGAGCATGTTATATAGTATTTAATAAAAATGATTCATTTAATAAATAACCCGATTCAAAATACTTCGGTTATGATTTTTGATGTAACAATATGATCAAATGTATTTCGTATTATTTTAGCGTATTTATTTGTTTATAACTTATTATAATAATGATAGTTTTGATTTAATTACACACACTAAATAAGTTAGTTTTAGTATATGTCGGTTACACCTTTTGGTATTTTCTGATTTTATTTAGTTAATCACTTTAAACTTTCCATATTTCCAACTCCGTTTATTAAATCATCTTTACCTCTTCACATTTCCTAACTTCTAATTTTCTATTCATTAAAAGGTTTAATATTCTTTATTGATTGAATAATTACTTTCTGTATTAATTAAAGTTTATATTCCTCGCTCTTCAGTTACCCTCGGCCTCCTATATATACGCTCATTTGATGTTCCATTTTATCCGCCCATCCTCTATACTCGAACACCTCTCTTCTCATCTAGACTAGAAAAAAAATAAATTTCTTCTATGTCGCGCCTCCTTACTCTATATCATAGATTCAAAAAGAAAAAAATCTATCTTCTCACACACACACAAAAGGAAAAGATGAAAAAAGGGATCAATTAGTTTTCTTTTTCTATCTTGGGCGGCCACAATATGAAGTAACGGTAGCAGTAGCAGCAGCTAGAGTTGTTCTTTCATTGATGATGTCAGCAAATCGGTGCTAAAATTTGTAAAGGAAGAGTAGTGGCTAATTATATGTTTGGTGGGTGCAAATGATAAGGTTCTTTTTGAGGTAAGTTACTACGTTCACTAATTTTAATTATATTTATAATAATGAATTTTCACGTGGATGTGAATTTTGTGTGTGATCATTGTTTGAGATTGAAGTGTTAAGTGTTAGTGATAATTTCATTTTCTTATATGAGTGATTTATTTTTGTAATGGATATTAGTGGTTATTTAAATATATTTTCTAAAAGTGATTGATGGAAAATTGTTATGAGTTTATTTATGAGATCAACTGATATTGTTGTGAAATCGTTAACGAAATGATTTTGTGAAAATTGTATTATTTATTCAATAAGAATGATATCATAATTTATTTATGGTGAAATATGTGGATTTTGATGAGATTATATGGTAAAGAATAATAACGAATAAAAGAATTTTTAAGAGGAGAAAACCATGGTGCATGTGGGCCGCATTAGGACACATGAATGAGATGATAAATGCGGGCCGCATTAGGACGCATAAGCTTAAGATACTGTGGGCCGCACTAGGACACAGTTAGCCCTAGATCTACTCCTTAGTCCTTTGAACTATTGGGGGTGTGCACACTTAAGGATTTAGTGGCTTGGTTGGATTCCCGGCTGCGTGTTGGGGTCCGGGTTACAGTTGCGTGTTGTGCCCAAAGAGAAAGTAAAGTTGTTTTGTCCTGGCTGCGCGTTGGGACAAGGAAGATAATTAAAGTAATCTGACTAATATATTTTTGGGTTACTAAGAAATCCAATGTGAAGTGTTTTACAGTTATGATAATTTTGTTGTTGTGTGTTAATATTGTTGAAATGTGTTGTATGTTGTGTGGTTATATTGTTAAAAATGATTTCTAAAGAGAAAATGATTTTTTACGTGGTGAAGTGGTAGCTTACTCAGTTTTTCTGACTTTATCGTGGCCCTTTCTATGTTTGTTTGGATTTCTGCCACGGGTACTGATGAAGTCCTTGGGGTTTGGGAAGGCGACTCCACATAGTATGATTAGTTAAAGTTGGATTTTATTTTTGGCTTGATAATTCTATATTTGTAAGAAATTATTTTAATAGGCGTTGTATTTACTTTATTAATAATAATAGGTTGTTAGTGAGTTAATTCTTTAGGCCTTAGCACTCGTTTAGTTGCGAGTGTGGCAATAATGCCTCGGGTTTAGGTTTCGATTCCGCTGCTTACTAATATTAAACTTCAATTGCAAAAAAAAAAACCAAATAAAAGGTTAGAAAATCCGGGGTGTTACAAAGTGGTATCAGAGCAAAACCGGCTAGAAAATAGGGTAAGAAAGATTAAAAATGGAATATTTAGTCTTAGGATTAAAAATTGGACAAGCCGTCTTCTGGGGGAATATATTCTTTTGTGATGCTTTCTCTGTGTTTAATGCAGTTTGTTATGATATTATGTGTGCTAAGGATTGAACATTTTTATGCTTGAGATATTGAAGTATTGATTGAGATATATGTTGCCATGAGGGATAAGTGATGATTATGATATGAGTTAAAGTTCATTGACGAATGTGATGAGAGCCTACTATGCTCAAGTGAGTTGTTATGAATTTTGTGATTTAGAGAACTTCTTGTGTTGAAGAATTTAAGATGAATGATAGATGATTAGAACTCCTTAGTGAGTTATATTTCCTTGGTAATTATAGGAATTTTATCTGAACAAATTATAGTCCTTTTGTTACGAACTTTGGTGAGACTTCTTACAGCTCAAAATCTTATCTAATTGTCTGTCATTCGTTGATTAAAGTATGAGTTATTTGCTAAGTTAATTACGAGGACGTAATATTCTTTCAAGGGAGGTAGACGGCAATAACCAAATTTATTATGGTTAGAGATATGATATAAACCTTAGTGTAAAGTAGCTACAATTAATTAATTTCTTAGAGGGACCATTGGTTAATGGGGTGAGATCGAGCTTCGGGGACGAAGCTTTATTTTAAGGGGGGAATAATGAAATACCCCTAAATTTTAAAATATATTTACTTTCTAGTTCACGAGTATATTATATTGTTTACGAGCATATTATACGGTATTTAATAAAGATAATGCATTTAATAAAATAATCTGTTTTAAAACTATGGTAGTTGTGATTTTTATCTTCATATTAATTATCCTTGTATTTCTCAGTTAACTTGGTATATTTATTTATTAAAAATGAAGTTATAATAATAATGATATGATTCAAATAATATTGTTGATTCAAAGTACATCTATTATATAGTTTAGTAGTATATTAGTTCGCAAGTATAATAAGTAATTTTGAGGATTATACTATGATTTACTAGCATGTTATATAGTATTAATAAAAATGATTCATTTTAATAAATAACCCGATTCAAAATACTTCGGTTATGATTTTTGATGTAATAATACGATCAAATGTATTTCGTATTATTTTAGCGTATTTATTTGTTTATAACTTATTATAATAATGATAGTTTTGATTTAATTACACATACTAAATAAGTTAGTTTTAGTATATGTCGGTTACACCTTTTGGTATTTTCTGATTTTATTTAGTTAATCACTTTAAACTTTCCATATTTCCAACTCCATTTATTAAATCATCTTTACCTCTTCACATTTCCTAACTTCTAATTTTCTATTCATTAAAAGGTTTAATATTCTTTATTGATTGAATAATTACTTTCTGTATTAATTAAATAGTTTATATTCCTCGCTCTTCAGTTACCCTCGGCCTCCTATATATACGCTCATTTGATGTTCCATTTTATCCGCCCATCCTCTATACTCGAATACCTCTCTTCTCATCTAGACTAGAAAAAAAATAAATTCCTTATATGTCGCGCCTCCTTTCTCTATATCATAGATTCAAAAAGAAAAAAATCTATCTTCTCACACACACACAAAAGGAAAAGATGAAAAAAGGGATCAATTAGTTTTCTTTTTCTATCTTGGGCGGCCACAATATGAAGTAACGGTAGCATGTAGCAGCAGCTAGAGTTGTTTCTTTCATTGATGATGTCAGCAAATCGGTGCTAAAATTTGTAAAGGAAGAGTAGTGGCTAATTATATGTTTGGTGGGTGCAAATGATAAGGTTCTTTTTGAGGTAAGTTACTACGTTCACTAATTTTAATTATATTTATAATAATGAATTTTCACGTGGATGTGAATTTTGTGTGTGATCATTGTTTGAGATTGAAGTGTTAAGTGTTAGTGATAATTTCATTTTCTTATATGAGTGATTTATTTTTGTAATGGATATTAGTGGTTATTTAAATATATTTTCTAAAAGTGATTAATGGTAAATTGTTATGAGTTTATTTATGAGATCAACTGATATTGTTGTGAAATCGTTAACGAAATGATTTTGTGAAAATTGTATTATTTATTCAATAAGAATGATATCATAATTTATTTATGGTGAAATATGTGGATTTTGATGAGATTATATGGTAAAGAATAATAACGAATAAAAGAATTTTTAAGAGGAGAAAACCATGGTGCATGTGGGCCGCATTAGGACACATGAATGAGATGATAAATGCGGGCCGCATTAGGACGCATAAGCTTGAGATACTGTGGGCCGCACTAGGACACAGTTAGCCCTAGATCTACTCCTTAGTCCTTTGAACTATTGGGGGGTGTGCACACTTAAGGATTTAGTGGCTTGGTTGGATTCCCGGCTACGTGTTGGGGTCCGGGTTACAGCTGCGTGTTGTACCCAAAGAGAAAGTAAAGTTGTTTTGTCTTGGCTGCGCGTTGGGACAAGGAAGATAATTAAAGTAATCTGACTAATATATTTTTGGGTTACTAAAGAAATCCAATGTGAAGTGTTTTACAGTTATGATAATTTTGTTGTTGTGTGTTAATATTGTTGAAATGTGTTGTATGTTGTGTGGTTATATTGTTAAAAATGATTTCTAAAGAGAAAATGATTTTTTACGTGGTGAAGTGGTAGCTTACTCAGTTTTTCTGACTTTATCATGGCCCTTTCTATGTTTGTTTGGATTTCTGCCACGGGTACTGATGAAGTCCTTGGGGTTTGGGAAGGCGACTCCACATAGTATGATTAGTTAAAGTTGGATTTTATTTTTGGCTTGATAATTCTATATTTGTAAGAAATTATTTTAATAGGCGTTGTATTTACTTTATTAATAATAATAGGTTGTTAGTGAGTTAATTCTTTAGGCCTTAGCACTTGTTTAGTTGCGAGTGTGGCAATAATGCCTCGGGTTTAGGTTTCGATTCCGCTGCTTACTAATATTAAACTTGAATTGCAAAAAAAAACCAAAAAAGGTTAGAAAATCCGGGGTGTTACAGTCATGGATACTAAATAAACCACGGTCAATGGCATATTAAGAGTTTGGAGTGGTTAGGATCGGTTATAAGATAAATGGACTACAAATTCAGTTTATCGTTTTCAAACGTTATAGTCTTCACGTTTAGTGTCATCTAATTTAAAATAGTAATGGAAACGATTATAGAAGGTTGTGTACATGTTTTTAATCGTCACTGGAAACATTTATAAATTATCGTGGATACCTAAAAAAATCAAGGTTAACGGAATACGTAAAATCGACACCAACAACTCACTTTATCGTTTCCAAACGTTTATAGCATTTACGATTATTAATGAGTCAAGCTCTGTAAATTGATAAATGCTAAGAAAATATTCTTATACACAATGATTCTATGAGAACGACCAAAGGAAAATACATACACAGTTAGTGTCATCTTTTCTATAATAGCGATGGAAACGATTATAGAAGGTTGTGTAAATGTTTCTAATCATCAGTGGAAACGTTTATAAATAATCGTGGATACGAAGAAATTAAGGCTAAATGAATACGTAAAATTGACTCCAAAAACTCAGTTTATCGTTTCCAAATGTTTATAACCTTCACGTTCATCAATACTTCTAGCTCTGTAAACTGATAAACGCTAAAAAAATATTTTTATACACAATAATTCGATTAGAACGGCCAAAATAAAAAGATATATGGCAGTAGTAGTGTCATCTTTTTTAAAATGGTGATAAAACGATTATAAAAGGTTGTGTACATGTTTCTAATTATCGTTGGAAACGTTTATAAATTTTCGTGAATATATAAAAACCAAGTTTAAATGAATACATAAAATAATCTTAACACCTTAGTTTATCATTTCCAAAGCTATATTAAATTCATAATAATACAATATGTACACATGCTGCGGAGGAAAGCCCATCATCCCGCACCATATTGATATCAAATTCATGAGAATAAACTTCATCGTCTATTAATAACTACTGTGCAGAAGTAACAAGTCTGTAATCATGTGTTTTCATGAACAAATTTCATGGGTTGTTCTCATATTCAGAATTTGGGGCTTCACCTAAATCACCGCCTGTAGATCCAGAGCTTTCATTCGGTGCTCCAAAAATCGCCGGTCATTGCCAAAGTTGTTGCTTGTCACTCCTTGTAGTCGTGCCTCTGGTTGCTGGTTTTAGTCGCGCCTCCGGTCATTGGTGTTCGTCGCGCCACCAGTCTGGTGTTAGCTAGTCCAGCGGGGATGTCTCAGAATGTAGGTGGGCGGTGGTTTGGTGTTCGTCCATGTTTGCGTGAGAGAGATGGACCAGATGGTGAACAAAAGAAAGAAAATAATATCTCACATGACTTTTGTATTGAACGGTTGAGATTAGAGTAGTATGAAAAATGGTTGATGGTGGAGATTGAATCCGTCAGAGACGGAAAATAAGCCTCCGTCACCATATCCTCTACGCTCTATACATCCACCGTAACCCGGTAATCGGAACAAGGGGATATCATAGACGATACGAGTTGTTGTTTCAAAAAAAATAGACGATACGAGTGGAAAGTAAAATATCAAACCGTGATCTAAATTGCTCAAATAAATCCTATTTTTCCAACAGAGGTGTAGGAAACGATGGGAATAATGAGGCGATTTTTGGATTCTACTTTTAGGGTTTGCTGTGGAAAGAATAAATAGGGAACAACATGATGTGAAAAAAAAGTGAAGAATTGCTTATGTTTTTCCCATCAGTACTCATCAACTTCTGATGTATGTCAATCATTCATCCTCCAAAATCAACTTTTTAACCTTCTTTGCTTACTCCCTTCTTTTCTCATATTTTTTACATAGCTGAAATTGTTAGTCAGTGTCGGTTAGAGAAAGTAGAGATAAAAAATAGATAGAAGAAAAAATAAAAAAAATTAGTATGATAATTGATGTATATGACATATATATAGAAAAAATGAACTGATCAGATAAACTCGTATCCGTAAACCCGCAAAAGAATAGGCTAGATAATTGATGTATGTTACCCTTTTGTTCTCTCAGTGAAATGATCTTGAACCACCATTGACATGAAGTGGTAGGTTTGTTGGAATAAAGTGCTAGATTGTAAATGTTGAAATAATTTATCTATTTTTAATAATATATTATTTATCAAACATTCTACTCCCTCCATCCCACTTTGACCGTCTTGTTTGATTTTTGATACGTTTTCCACTTCAATATTAAGCATATAAAATAAAATAATTTTATGAAACTAAGTTATGTGTTATGTAGTTTATCACATAAAAAATCAATTTTATTTTAGATGTAAGTCATTTTAGGGATGAATCTGGACTGAAAAATTAACTAGATTCATCTTCAAAACGACTTACATTATAAATATGAGATAGTATATTAAATATTGAAGTCAAACGACATGACAAGACAGTTAAGAAAGGGTGAAATTAGTACTGTTTATGATTAATTAGTAAACAAGGTTCATAATTGATTTTTTTTAAAAAAGAGAGAAATAAACTCGACTATATATTAAACCAAATTGGACTATGTTTATCCCATTATAGTTATAAAAAGTTGTTAAATTAGTTTCGAACACTTTTAGGAGATCGAATATTCTCAATTTGGTCCTCTTCAAAATTCTGTGAGCAAATATAAGCATGAACCATGAAAGCGCAATTTGGCGATTGCGCCATATTGTAATATGGTGATCATCATTTGTCATATTTTGTCCTTTTATGTTTTATATTTTTGTAAAACTTTAAAATGTTGTATTTTATTATATATAAGTCAAATAATATAAATTTTATTCCATTGTTCATCATAATTTGAGCTCTTCAAAATAAGACCCAACTTGAGTATGTTTTGATAATTTTTTTATTTTTTGTATGTACATATGTTTTAAGATTCATTATGAATCTTAAGTTTAAGAAAAGTGAATCAAAGTTTGTTAAAAGTGAATCACATAGTTGCTTAAAAGTGAATAAGAGGTTTTAAAAAAGCGAATATCATAAACAGAGATTGTTTAACTAAAAGTGATTCTTGTTTGACTAGTGTGAATTAGAGGTTTTAGAAAAGTGAATCAAAGGTTGTTAAAAAGTGAATCACAAGTTGTTACAAAGTGAATACGAGTAATAAGAAGTGAATCACGTAAGCATAGATTGTTTAACTAAAGTGATTAAGAGGTTTAAGAAATGTGAATCAGAGGTATTTATAAGTGAATCATTGGCTTAAGAGAAATGAATCAGAGGTTTAAGAAAACTGATTCTCGTAAATAGAGATTGTTTAACTAAAGTGAATAAGAGGTTTAAGAAAAGTGAATCAGGGGTTTAAGAATAGTGAATCGAACGTTTTTAAAGGTTAATCGAAGGTTTTAAGAAAGTGAATATTTTGTTTAATACTAGTAAAAGTTAATCCTACCACAAACTTATGCGAGAATAGTATGAACCTTTCATTTATTGAAAGTGAATCATTTGTTTTAGAAAAGTGAATCTTATGTTTAAGAAATACGAACATTTCATATAAAACAATGTGAATCATTTGTGCTTTTTAAAAGTGAACCTTAACGCTACACTACAAACCCTAAAAATGCCTTCGACGTTTTTAGCATTCCTATGGTGGTTTTTAGGGTGTTTGTGAAATACCCCAAACTTAGATACGGTGTTTAAATGATAAACTAAGATATAAGGAGGCTAAATAATGCCTTAGAAACATTAAGAAACATTTCTAATCAAAGAAAATATAAGGAAACACCAAAAGAGCAGTTTAAGCAAAAACGTGCTCTAAGCTTGGAGAGACTTGGGAGAGTACCCAAATATTGTTCTAAGACCTTAGTAATATCCTAATGGTCATTTTAAATCAATTACCAAAGAAAACCAAGCTTGAAAACAAGTTAAAACACAAAATGTGCTTTAAGGAGTCTTAAAGCACATTTTTGAAAAAGTCTTGTAAATGAGTTTGAATGGCTAAATGTCTATCATTACTCTTTAATTAACATGTGTACTATATAGTATCACATTTGGAAGTCTATATCAATGGGAAATCAAAAATTTCACAACAATGTGCCTTGTTTTGTGAATAGTAATTTAATTAAGCTAGTTTATAACATAAGTCAATATAAGTGAGATATTTGGTCAACAAAGACTTAAGTACCCTTGTTACTTAATGGGGGCCGGTTTTTAAGGTGATGAATCACCACATGAGCAAATAATAAAGGAAATTAAAGGATAAAGTAGAAACTACTATTTACTTTATACTTAAATATCTCATTTTACTCACCTCTCTCCTTACCTCTTCATTCTCTCTTGTTCCCACGATTTCTCAAGCTCTATCCCTTCTCCATTAACGTGAAGAGCAACCTCATGCTAGCTCCACCTTCTCTTGCACACTACTTACTCATTTTAGCTCCAAAACCAAAACAAATTACATATTCCTCTTAGTTAGCTCAAGCTCTCTCTTTCTATCTTTTCAAAACTTCAAGAGCTTTGATTTGGTTCCAAGAAAATCACCATTAGAGGAGGAAATTCAAGTTTGGAGACTCCATTGGCTTCTCCATTCTCTTAAGGTAAAGAAAGTGTAAGAAAATCTAGGTTTCCATCACTTTTCTTCTTGACCGAAAATGTATGCTCATGAGGCTTCATTTTAATGCCTTGTTCTAGCTTGTTTTCTACTCTTCAAAGGATTGAGGAGGTCCTTTTTGCTTCATATCCAAGCTTGTCTTGAGAAACCAAGGTAAAACAATCACCTTAATACCTTAAAGCACATTTTTAACCTAGGGTTTGTTCCTTAGGGTTAATGTATTATCTAGTACTCATTGGAGTCATTGGATATTGGTTAGAACATTGGCAAGGAGATATATATTGGTGACCGAGATTGAGGAAGGAAAAACCTAAGGAAGAAAGTTTTTAAAGCTTGTAAAAGAACAAGGTAAATTACTTACTTTAAGGTGTTTTATTGTTTAAGGGAATGGGATTTAGATATGTGATGAGTTTAGTGTAGAGTTTACATTAGAAAAGGGTTATATATGACCTAGGAGAAACAATGACTATGTTTGAGAACTTGTGACTAAGGAGCCAATGAGAAAAGAGATAGTCAAACAATGTTGAAATGAATTACAAGAAGCATTTTATTTCAATGGGAGCCTTGTTGTGTGTATTCGCAGGTTAAAGGCAAATATATGTGGAAATTCAGTGGTTAAGATTATTGTCATTTAAGGGCCTAAGTGCCAAGAATTTAAGTTTGTGCACTATATGATGTTGTGGTGTAGTTTGGTGTAAATTGTGTGTTAAGGTGTTGTGATGAGAATTTGAGAGATATTGGTTGGTTGATGGAGAAAAACCAAGTGTTAGGATGTGCTATATACTAGAGAACCCATGGCAAAATTTAAAGGAGAACTTAAGTGTTTAAGATGTTCTAAGGGAATTTAATGACTAAGGAAGTACTAGGAAGTTTTACAGGTTGTCTTAATGAAAAAGGGGTGAGATAAAGTGTTTTAATGAGTTATAATGACTTAGGCATTACTATGAAGGATGTAGGAATCAAGAGAATGTATTTGAGTATTTAGGACTTAGGCAAATGTTGGTAAACAACTAGGAAGGAAATAAGGTGTTGATGGACGGAAGCTTAAGCTTGTGAAGGAACTTTAAGTAAATGCATAAAAGAGTTTTAGATGGTGAAAGATGCTTGGGAGATGATGTTATAGTGGTGGGGAAACATTTGGCATAGTGGTTACATTAGGTATGAACCACCACCTAGAAACCTAGTGGAAAATGTTACAAGTGTTGGCATGGTTACAAGGAAAAATGCATAATGATTAAAGTGGATGTTGGTGAGTGATTTAAAGTGTTTAGAGGTTGGCTTAAGGTGTATTTGAGTGATGAGTGTGAAATATGAATGGTTTTAGTGGTCCTGAATGCCTATTTTTCTTACGCGCATGGATAATATTCCACATTTGTCATACGTTTTTCTTTGGTTTGTTGTTTGTTAAGGGTTGATACCTTTTTCTATGTTTAAATGCAGAAGAAAAGCCAAGGAAACAGTAGATTAACTCACAAGGGAGATGATGCTACAAACGGGGGTTGAATTGGAGTCAAAACGGTGAATTTAGAGGATTTTGAAGGTATGTCCGAGCTTGAGTCCGAACTTCCAAGCTCGGACGCAAGTCGAGAGTGCGTGTGCTATGCCTGATGGAATGTCTGAACTTCGGTCCGGACATCGAAGTTCGGACATGGGTCGAGTTTCACAATGAGAAAAGTCAGAGTTCTAGCTTACGGTGCATGTCCGAACTTGTGTCCGAACATCCAAGTTCGGACACAAGTCGAAACTTTCTGAATTGGAGCGCTCAAAGCATTGTGTCCGAACATTGAAGGTCGGACCAATGTTCGGACACGACTAAAAGTTCAGCAGAAGCTCGGCGTTTTGAAGGGAGAAAGAGGAAGGAAACTCTATTTAATGACCTAATTAGATGAGAGGAAGATCATTCATTACCTATCACCACATCACAACACTCTCACGCTGAAAAACTACGCTCTTTCCATTCACCCACACCATCAGCATCAACTTCATCTTCATCCCCATTCATCAAGCATTCGATCAGCATTGAGGAGGAGCTTCAGCAGAAGGGAGTCAGTCCATCATCTTCAACCTTGCGCCTGCAGCCATTGATTCTGGATAATCGTTCAACTCGAGGGTTTTTCTTCCTTTAGATGAATTCCATGTTGATTGTATTTATTTACTTCTTTGCAATGTCTGGCTAGTAGGGATTAACTCTGGGGTAGGGTTGTTCGTAATGGATACAATGTAGTTAAGAACTCTGCAATTTGATTATGAGATTGTAACAGATTGTTTCCAGGTTAATGATTATCATTCATCTTCTCTATTAATTTCACGAGTTTATAGAGTTGTTCTGCGAAACCTATTAGGATCAGACAAGGTGACTAATAGGGAGTTCGAATTAACCTGGGGATTTGGGGAGAGATTAGTCGGATAGATAATCTTTTCTACAAACGTTAACAATTCTTCGCGCTTATTCCGCCTATATGTGTTTGGCCAACTGCTAGATTAGAGTTGACATGTTCTGATAGGTGAGCTCTTCAATGAACTAGGATTTAGCACTGAAGAGATAGAAAGAATTGGCCTTTCCGTTTCTCATAATTGAATTGTAGATGTTACTAGATTCAACCAGTAAAGAACGACCCGAACCCGGAGTTCCACTCACTTTATCAAACTCATCATTCACTTTCATTAATTGTTTATTTGAACTTTGATTTGCATTTATTCAATTCAATCACAAAAACAATTCACAACCCCCTGAATTTCCAGTTTTCTTAGGACTTAGGCTTATTTATTCAAGTCCCGCGGTTCGATATCTGGTTGCTTAACTTTCTATACTACAGTGACCGGGATTTTCGCAACCCGACAGAGACATTGATTTGTTACTTTCTAGATTAATCTATTTAGTTTTTAGTAGATCAATTTTACCTGTTTGCAAAATGGCGTCGTTGCCGGGGACTTGACTTTGTCTAGTCCTTAGCCTTGGTTGTCAATTGTTTTTACTTTATTTTATTTTATTTTTATTTATTTTGCTTTACTTTCAGTTGTTTATTTAATTTTATTTTATTTTCGTTATTTATTTCTTTCTTATTTTAATTTCATTATATTTTTAATTTCGTGTTTATTAGTTTTGTTCTAATTTTAATTTTTGATTTAGTTGTGTTTCTTAGTTTTGTTTTATTTTCGGCATTTTGTGTTTCTCATGTTTATTTTTCTTTGTAATTTTAATTTGGTTATTCTTAGTTGTTTATAATTTATTTTATTTTATCTTGTTTTGTTTTAGTTGTTTTCTTAATTTCATATTACTCTGTTTAATTCTTAGTTTATTTTGTTTTTAGTTATTTCATTAATTTTCATGTCAATTTGTTTTATTTTAATTTATTATTTTTATTGTTACTTTATCTTTTTTTTTTGCTATTTCACCATTTTTATATTTTTTTCTCTTTTTATTTTAGTCTCAATTTGATTTGTGTGGATGTTCAATTGTTTTTGTTTCATTATATTTTCACTTGTCAGTTTACTTTGTTTTTTATTTTCTAACTACTTTTGATAATGGCACAGTGGAGCCCCAGCGATGGTCGTGTTTATTCCGTTGGTGCTAGTTCTTTCCGGACTTCGGTTCCCATGATTGAGTATTTAGTTGCTAACCAGGCACAATTGAAAACCACAATGAGTAGTATGATGGAAATGCTAGAGCATCTAACTAAGGGACAGACTCCTGTTTGGACATTGGAGCAGGTGTCTTCTGGTTTGTTTGATCCATTTTCCTTTGATTTGTGCTGCTCGCAGTGTGGGGGTAATCACACGTTCGAAGATTGCCCTGAAATTGAAGATATGAGGCGGATTGAGGAGCAATTTGAACAGGAATCATCTTATTCGCATGATATATATTGCTCGTATTGTGGGGGGCCTCATGAGTTCGATGACTGTCTCGAATTTCAAGAGCAGTTGTGGTTAGAGAATCAACCAGACTACCTGCAGAAAATCGCTCTTCGACAACAGGGTTCAATCTTGAACAATGTAGTGGAGCAACCTATTGAATTCTCAAGTTGCCCTCCCTCTCCACCCTTGGTTTTAGACAAAAAGGATGTCCACATCCTAGATTTTGCAAGAGAGGAGCCACCACTACTCTGTCATTATCATAATTTCTTTGAGCCTCACCCACAGAAGGAGAATGTTTACATCCTCCAATTTGAGGAAGAACAACAATCAGCACCTGGTCTTTTCTTGAGACCCGTTACCGTCAATACCTCCTCAAACACCAGGTTTGGTGGAGTATTTATTTTCCAATTCTATTTGTTGAGGTAACATTTTGTTTTGATCCAGGTGGTTTAATCTTGATTGTTGTCCACTTCTTATTCCCGTTGACTCCATTGTCAACTTTTATTTTTGATCCGGGATAACAAAGCGAGAGTCTAGCCAAAGACTATAAAGACGGGCAGCTGACTGGGAGGCAACCCAGTGGTAAAGTTTTGTTTTTTTTTTTTATTTTTCTAATTTTATTTTGTTTATAGGTTTATTTTTGTTTTATCTTAGTCAGAAGTGGTGATGGTGTCTGTGCTACTAATGCAACGCTTTAAGCGTTATTTGTATTTTATAATGTGTGTGTAGGTGCAACTTTTTTTTTGGTATTCCTATCTCTCCAAGGTTGGACACTTGCCTGGACGCAAGTGTGAGGAACGTTTCTACCCCGGTGTTCAAGCTTAAGTGTGAGGAAGGGAACCTTCCTCAATCTAAATATATCAGGGGAGTCTCAGTTTTTTTAATCTTTGTTGCTTATGTTCAGCATATCATGCTTTTAATGTTTATTTGATTTGTTAGTATGTGATGTGCTGAATGAAATCCTTCGATTCTGGCATATTTTGAAAAGTCTTTTTCTTGATTTTATTTTGTGAACAATGAGGACATTGCTCCTCTTAAGTGTGAGGAATTGGAGACCTTTCCCTGAAAATATGCCAGTTGTACTTAATGCCACACTAGTTTTTGATTGTTCTCATGCTACGAAGGATAAACTTCTTTTAGTGCCAGTAAATGTTGAATTTTTGGGTGATAATTTTTGTGGAAGTTTTTAAAATCGAGCCTGATGACAACCTTAAGAATCTTTTTACTTAAAGTTGTTCGTATGTATTGTTTTTATCAAATTGATTCTATTTTCACTGAAATCTGATGGATTAGATGATTGCACAAATTAAATTAGTTTGGCTTGGTGACTATGGGAATGATATGAAAGTTTGGTATGAAGGATAAGGCAAGGTACTCCTCTGATCATGAATTTTCTGAACCAAAACAGGCCTCGTTTATCCGGTTATTAAGTCCTTGGGGTGCTTCATCACCCATCTACCTAAGGTCTCGTGATCTAGGATAGAAGGCCCAACACCGTTACATGGATAAAGAGAAAAGTCTGGGGAACGAAAACAGTTGTGCGGAAAATAAGAAAAAATAATAATGCACAGATAGGAAAGCCCATAAAAGCTTAAAGTTAATTGCAATTTTCCTATTTTGATCATGAGTGCGTGGTGTTGAAAGGTATTGCGGAATACGACATTACTTCACACCCCTAGTCATCCAAAGATTGAGGAATGAAATTAGTGAAAGATCCTAAGCTATTCTATGTTTAGTTTTTGCAATCTAACTTTTCCATGCTTTTATCAAATTTTCTTTTTCACTGTTTGCAAAAACTTACAACTGAGAGCATGATTATTCTTTTGATTGCCATTTTGCTTGATTTCCTTCTGCACTTGTTTGATCCTGAGGTTTGATACTACGACCTTGGAGTGAGTTTTATTCTTTATTTGCTTGAGGACAAGCAAAAGCTAAGTGTGAGGAAGTTTGATAAGTGTGAAATATAGAGCATTTGAAAGGTTTAATTTGCTTACTTTTCATAGTGATTTGGCAAATATTTCTCACTTATCATGTGTTTTTCCAATGATTTATGTTTAGATAATAATTGATGCATTTTATGTATCAAATGCAGATAAAAGTCATAGAATTGCATTCTTCACTTCACAAGCTTCGCAACGCAACAAACGGGGAGCAAAACGGAGTCCAAACGAAGAATATACGCCCGAAACAAGTTTCACTCGTCAGGACACAGACATGTCCGAACTTTGATGTTCGGACAGAGGTCGAAACTTCCTGAAATTTTGTCCTAACATGCGTCCGAACTTAATTATTTGCGCGAAAAAATTATATGTATGCAAAGAAAAAAAAGAGAAGCTCTTTAAAGTCTTATATTTATGGCAAATCTTTTAATTAGATCATGAGTACGTGGTGTTGAAAGGTTCTACGGAATATGGCCGAACTTCACACCCCTTGTCATCCACGGGTTTGAGAAGAGAAAAGGTTGGAAGGTTCTGAGTTACTCTACGTTTTGATTTCATGATCTGACTTCTTCATAATCTTTTGTTTTTATAAGCGTGCTTCATTGTTTAAGAGACATGCAGTTAAGAGCAGATCGATTCTTGGGTGGTTTTTGTGGCTTAACTTCTTATTTTGTGCAATCCCAAGGTTTGGTCCTGAGGCATTCTGAGATATTTTACTCCTGCTTTGCTTGAGGACAAGCAAAGGTTAAGTGTGAGGAGGTTTGATGAGTGTGAAATATGAATGGTTTTAGTGGTCCTGAATGCCTATTTTTCTTACGCACATGGATAATATTCCACACTTGTCATACGTTTTCCTTTGGTTTGTTGTTTGTTAAGGGTTGATACCTTTTTCTATGTTTAAATGCAGAAGAAAAGCCAAGGAAACAGTAGATTAACTCACAAGGGAGATGATGCTACAAACGGGGGTCGAATTGGAGTCAAAACGGTGAATTTAGAGGATTTTGAAGGTATGTCCGAGCTTGAGTCCGAACTTCCAAGCTCGGACGCAAGTCGAGAGTGCGTGTGCTATGCCTGATGGAATGTCCGAACTTCGGTCCGGACATCGAAGTTCAGACATGGGTCGAGTTTCACAATGAGAAAAGTCAAAGTTCTAGCTTACGGTGCATGTCCAAACTTGTGTCCGAACATCCAAGTTCGGACACAAGTCGAAACTTTCTGAATTGGAGTGCTCAAAGCATTGTGTCCGAACATTGAGGGTCGGACCAATGTTCGGACACGACTAAAAGTTCAGCAGAAGTTCGGCGTTTTGAAGGGAGAAAGAGGAAGGAAACTCTATTTAATGACCTAATTAGATGAGAGGAAGATCATTCATTACCTATCACCACATCACAACACTCTCACGCTGAAAAACTACGCTCTTTCCATTCACCCACACCATCAGCATCAACTTCATCTTCATCCCCATTCATCAAGCATTCGATCAGCATTGAGGAGGAGCTTCAGCAGAAGGGAGTCAGTCCATCATCTTCAACCTTGCGCCTGCAGCCATTGATTCTGGATAATCGTTCAACTCGAGGGTTTTTCTTCCTTTAGATGAATTCCATGTTGATTGTATTATTTACTTCTTTGCAATGTCTGGCTAGTAGGGATTAACTCTGGGGTGGGGTAGGGTTGTTGTAATGGATACAATGTAGTTAAGAACTCTACAATTTGATTATGAGACTGTAACGGATTGTTTCCAGGTTAATGATTATCATTCATCTTCTCTATTAATTTCGCGAGTTTATAGAGTTGTTCTGTGAAACCTATTAGGATCAGACAAGGTGACTAATAGGGAGTTCGAATTAACCTGGGGATTTGGGGAGATTAGTCGGATAGATAATCTTTTCTACAACGTAACAATTCTTCGCGCTTATTCCGCCTATATGTGTTTTGCCAACTGCTAGATTAGAGTTGACATGTTCTAATAGGTGAACTCTTCAATGAACTAGGATTTAGCACTGAAGAGATAAAAAGAATTGGCCTTTCCGTTTCTCATAATTGAATTGTAGATGTTACTAGATTCAACCAGTAAAGAACGACCCGAACCCGGAGTTCCACTCACTTTATCAAACTCATCATTCACTTTCATTAATTGTTTATTTGAACTTTGATTTGCATTTATTCAATTCAATCACAAAAACAATTCACAACCCCCTGAATTTCCAGTTTTCTTAGGACTTAGGCTTATTTATTCAAGTCCCGCGGTTCGATATCTGGTTGCTTAACTTTCTATACTACAGTGACCGGGATTTTTGCAACCCGACAGAGACGTTGATTTGTTACTTTCTAGATTAATCTATTTAGTTTTTAGTAGATCAATTTTACCTGTTTGCATTGAGGTGCCCAAATGAGGTTATAACATATTAGGATACATGAGGAGAAGTTTGGAGTTAAAAGAGAATTTAGAAACAAGGTTCTGGAGCCGACCGACCTTAGGGACCGAACCTGCAAGGTCGGTCGAGCTCAGTTTACACTGCCGGAGAAAGTTTCTGGAACCGATCGAACTTGGGGACCGGACTTACAAGTTTGGTCGGGCTTGTATTTTGTGAAGGAATTAAGTCTCTGGAACGGACCGACCTTGGGACCGGACTTGCAAGGTCGGTCATACCTAGAATTTTGTGTGGGAATTAGTCTCTGGAATCGACCGAACATAGGACCGGACTTGACAAGTTCGGTCGAGCTCAAATTTCCCTCGGGGAAAACTCTCGGGAATGGACCGACCTTTGGGACCGGACTTGCAAGGTCGGTCGGGGTAGAATTTTCAAACGGTAATATGTTCTGGAATGGACCGACCTTGGGTAAGGTCGGTCGGTAAGTTCGGTCGAGCCTAAAACATAAAAAAAAAAATTAAATTCTAAGGAGGATAATTGGTAATAAGGTATGCCATTGGTAGGGTAGTAATGATTAGGACCCTAAGAACCTAAGGGGTTAAGTTAAGTTAAGTAAGAACCTTAATGTTTAAAAAGATTAAGTTTAAAAGGGTAAGTGGTAAGGACTTAAGAGGATATTCATCGGGAAACTTTAGGGATTAAGTGAGTTAAGTGAGGTGCAAATAACTAATGGCCTAAAATGAATCAATGTTTTAGGTTTGTGAATTGGGACCCCGGAGAAGGTTAAACAAACGACGATCGACGGTGAACGGTACAATCTTTCTTGTGACCTGCTTGCTAACGAGGTGTCCCTCGGCTTGTGTGCTATATGTTTACTTGCTATGACTAAGACAAGATAAAGCATGCAACCGGTTATATTTGTCTCGTTGTGTATGTGTTTTCTTTACACTAACCCGCGAGACTTGAGATTGTTACTAACCAAGTTTAGTACTTACTGAGTTAAGAATAAGAGTTAAGTTTTGGTGGTTGTTGGTTAATGCCCGTTAAGGCTTAGCTAGCACATGGTGATTAAGATTTCTACTAACTGGAACTTGAGTGAGGAAACCCGGGACTGAACTCCGGTCATGCATGCTAAGGAAAAGGGGACGGTATCTGAATCAGATCCACCCTCCGCTTAAGGACTTGTCTTCGGACTTGTAGCCTTGGGCCGGTTGCCGGCTCAGCTGCGCTGGACTCCCGTCCAGGGTAGGTGGCATTAAGATGGTGCAGTGGAATCACCCTAATCCCAGGTTTGAATTAAGCTACAACCATTCCCTTCCAGGAACGGTTTGTATACTGAGAATAAGTTGAGATTAAGATTAAGGTAAGGTAAGGAACTGTGATTAAGGAAATGAGGACTAAGGAGGGGGTTACTAACCCACTTGATAAGGGAACGCTTGAGTCGTTCATTGTTTGTGAACTATTTGTGTTCATTTGTGGATTATTGTTATTGCACTTCATATCATGCTTGTGTATGTAATCAATTTCCATGTTATCGACAATTAGTCGTCGTAGCCCCGTTAGCTTGGGGGCCATGAGAGGGAGTACCAGCATTCGTGCTGACCCCCTTTGGGGGCTGTTTTTACACTTGCAGGTAAGAGGCCCATGAGGACGCACCACGAGAGTAGGAGCGGTTAGACTTAGGATGGGATGTTTATTTTGAGTGCGGGTTGCGCTTGTGCACCCGTCTGTTTATATTTAAACTGATGTAAGGTTGTGATTATGACTTAGCTACTTGTACTCGGTTGGTTGTGGTATTTTGGATGGTGATGTTTTGGGTTGGTCATTTAATTTGGATAAGTGATGTAATTTATAAGGCCGGTATATTCTAACGATCAGACCGTGGCAAGGTCCAGGTGTTTGTTTTCCCGCTGCGACGAATTCAATTAAGTGTTCAGTTTTGCGATAACCACGATTGGCTTTGGATGGGGTGTTACAGTTTGGGGAGGGGGTAGGGTAATCTTTTGGGCATTGGTTTTACACTTTATATCTTCGGTACAGACTCGACAGGTTTTTAGGGTTTGTGGTTTAGGGTTTAGGACTACAAACCATAAAAATGTCTTCGACGTTTTTCGCATTTCTAGGGTGGTTTTTAGGGTGTTTGGGGGGGGGGGGATAGGGTAATATTTTTGGCATTAGCTCTACACTTTATATTGTCATTACTAACTCGATCGGTTTTTAGGGTTAATGGTTTAAGGTTTAGGGTCTAAAAATGTCTTCGACGTTTTTAACTTTCCTATGGTGGTTTTTAGAGTGTTTGGGGTAAGATTCATTTTGTTAATGAATAAGGTTCATTTTATTATTAAAGAAGATTTATTTTGCTAATGAATAAAATTCACTTTAAAAATACCTAATATATACTCATTCTAAAAATATAAATTTTAAGTTTAACAAAACATATCCATGATGCATCTTGTTTTGAAGAACACGAAAAATGATGAACAATGGTATACATTTTTTAATTTTTGCACTTTTAGTTTGTAAGTTATAACATTTTGAAAAAAATATTATTTTCTCTCTCCTCCACATAAAGTCACATTCAGCCCATCCGAGACTCCCTCCCGTACGCATGTGTATGTATGTTTTTCCGTCTCTTTTTTCTTTTCCTTCTACTTTTTTTCTTTCCTTCATTTTTCCTCATTTATTCAGTCAACCACATCTTGACACATGTCTATCTCCATACTACACCCTGACGTAAGTACCAGGGTCGTCGTTCCGAACTATAAGGAGTTGTTTAAATATTTTATATACTTATTTAGAATAGCATTTTGAAAGTGGTTTATATTCCTTATGAATTTCATACCATATTTTGTTGGACTAATGCGTATGCACACTCTTGAGTAGCTTGTTGTTGTGTTTCCATGCTGTTGGTTTTCCAATTTCTTAAATTGCGTCAGTTTCTTAAGTTTCGTCAATTTCTTAAGTTTCTTAGTTTTGGCAGTTTCTTAAGTTTCATTCGTTGTTTCATTTTCCATTTTATTACTCTAGCATATGTAAAGATTTCATTATTGGAGTTTTGGGCATATGTAAAGGGTTGAGTTTTGTCTTCTCCCAGGATTATAAATACAGGAAGTTTGTCATGGAAAACTACACGTCTGAAATACAAACATTGAATTCTTGAGTTAATTCTAGCCATAAGTGACCCATCAACTCTCGAACAAGCCTTTTCCTTAATTATACAAGAAGAGAACCAAAGGGAAGAAAAAGGTAATACTCAGGCATTATCTCTTTATAGTGTTAATCCTATTAACATCACGGGGGGGCTGGTGGGTGTAATATTTATACAGAATTTATATTATAAAATAATCTGTTTTAGTGTATATTAGATGAAAACAACTTTTAATATTTTTATTCTACTAATTTATTTTTTTAAGTCTAAAATAAAATTGATTATTATGTCAGTCTTAGTAGTAATGTATTTAGAATGTAACCTAATGTTACTAATTAGCAACTTTATTACATATATATATACATTTATATTTAATTTTAAAATCAAATTTAGTATCTAATTTTACATGTACATTATAATTAAAAATATTTTTTAACTTATGTTGTTTTTGAAATTTTAACTTCCAATTTATTACAAAAAATATTAATTAATATTTTTGAAAATAAATAAATTTAGCCCCCTTATTACATTTTTGGCTCCGTCCGTGTCACAGGTTCATGTAAAGGAGGTGGAGGTGTCAAATCTATCGTAGATAAAAAGAAGAAAACATGTAGCCTTTGCAAAAAGGTTGATCAAGTTGCTGAAGAAAGTTTTCAGCAATTACAGTGCACTCATTCCAAAAAAAAAGGCATCGGATTTATGACTGTTATGATACGGTTCTGAGAAGAAGAAAGAAAGGCGTGGCAGAATTGGTCACTGCTGAATCAGGGAATCCCGTAGTTGGTGTTTCTAGTCCTCTTAGTGGGCTAACTCAGGAACATTTTGATTGCTAGTAATATTCAAGTAGCTAATCAAGCACCGAAGTCAGTTGATGAGTCACACTGTACTTTCTTAGGTGAAAAACAAAAATATTTCTTAATCGTTCATGTTTGCTTAGTAATAATCCGCAGGCCACTTGGATGTTTTATGGTAAGTGGATATTGGATACATGAGCAATAGATCACATGTCGGGTGTTAGAGAATTGTTTAAAAATCTGAGAACCTTGTCATACCCGAGGATAGTGGTTTTACCAGATGGTAGACCACAACAGGTTATCATGGTTGGAGATGTTAAACTGGGAAATAATTTATGGCTCGAGGAAGTTTTATTTGTTCTTGGTTTTATGTTCAATTTGATCAGTACGGAGGATGGTAAAACAATTTTCTCACTCTGTAATATATGATGTTCAAAAGTGTTTTGCTTTGAACCTTATTTCAAAGAAATCTGAGGAGATTTGTGCTGAGCAAGATGGCTTATATATCCTTGACACGGAGCGTGCAAGTGTTTGGCTTCAGAGAGAATCGTCGAGACAACGATAACAGTCAACTGAATCGGAACAGAGTGAGTTTTTCTTGAAAAATCAGTACAAAAGTAGAAGTTTATGTTAAACTAGGACATGTTCCGTATCAGAATTTCAATGGACAATTTAATTACGAATTTAAATATTGTTAGTGAGAATTATAAATGTAAAAAAGTGCATAACATTATAATAACATTAGCATAATTAATTAAGATATAAAACTACCAAAATTGGTGATTTTGCAACTCATAAATTAAATGGACAATTTAATTATGAATTTAAATGATGTTAGTGAGCATTATAAATGTAAAAAAAGTGCATAAAATAATAATAACATTAACATAAACAATTAAGATATAAAACCACCAAAATTGGGGATTTTGCAACTCATAAATTAAATGGACAATTTAATTACGAATTTAAATGTTGTTAGTGAGCATTATAAATGTAAAAAAAGTGCATAAAATAATAATAACATTAACATAAACAATTAAGATATAAAACCACCAAAATTGGTAATTTTGTAACTCATAAATTAAATGAACAAATTAATTACGAGTTTAAATATTGTTAGTGAGCATTATAAATGTAAAAAAGTGCATAACATTAACATAAACAATTAATGTATAAAACCACCAAAATTGTTGATTTTACAACTCATAAATTAAATGGACAATTTAATTACGAATTTATATGTTGTTAGTGAGCATTATAAATGTAAAAGAAAGGGCATAAAATAATAATAACATTAACATAAACAATAAAGATATAAAACCACCAAAATTGGTGATTTTGCAATTCATAAATTAAATGGACAAATTAATTACAAATTTAAATGTTGTTCGTGAGCAATATAAATGTACAAAAAAAGTGCATAACATTATAATAACATTAACATAATTAATCAAGGCATAAAACCACCAAAATTGGTGATTTTGTAACTCATAAATTAAATGGACAAATAAATTACGAATTTAAATGTTGTTAGTGAGCAATATAAATGTAAAAAAAAAGTGCATAACATTATAATAATATTAACATAAATAATTAAGATATAAAACCACCAAAATTGGTGATTTTGCAACTTATAAATTGAATGGAAAATTTAATTACGAATTTAAATGTTATTAGCCAGCAATATAAATGTAAAAAAGTGCATAACATTATAATAACATTAACATAAACAATTAAGATATAAAACCACCAATATTGGTGATTTTGCAACTCATAAATTAAATGGACAATTTAATTACGAATTTAAATGTTGTTAGTGAGCATTATAAATGTAAAAAAGAGCATAACATTATAATAACATTAACATAAACAATTAAGATATAAAACCACCAAAATTGGTGATTTTACAACTCATAAATTAAATGGACAATTTAATTACGAATTTAAATGTTGTTAGTGAGCATTATAAATGTAAAAAAAAGTGCATAAAATAATAATAACATAAACATAAACAATTAAGATATAAAACCACCAAAATTGGTGATTTTGTAACTCATAAATTAAATGAACAAATTAATTACGAGTTTAAATGTTGTTAGTGAGCATTATAAATGTACAAAAAAATGCATAACATTATAATAACTTTAACATAATTAATTAAAGCATAAAAACCACCAAAATTGGTGATTTTGTAACTCATAAATTAAATGGTTAAATTAATAACGAATTTAAATGTTGTTAGTGAGCAATATAAATGTACAAAAAAGTTCATAACATTATAATAACTTTAACATAATTAGTTAAAGCATAAAAAACCTTTAAAATTGGTGATTTTGTAACTCATAAATTAAATGGACAAATTAATTATGAATTTAAATGTTGTTAGTGAGCAATATAAATGTAAAAAAGAGTGCATAACATTATAATAACATTAACATAATTAATTAAAACATAAAAACCACCAAAATTGATGATTTTGTAACTCATAAATTAAATGGACAAATTAATTACGAATTTAAATGTTGTTAGTGAGCAATATAAATGTACAAAAAAGTGCATAACATTATAATAACTTTAACATAATTAATTAAAGCATAAAAAACCACCAAAATTAGTGATTTTGCAACTCATAAATTAAATGGACAATTTAATTACGAATTTAAATATTGTTAGTGAGCATTATAAATGTAAAAAAAGTGCATAAAAACAACATTGACATAAACAACTAAGATATAAAACCATCAAAAATTGGTAATTTTGCCACTTATAAATTAAACGGACAAATTAATTACGAATTTAAATGTTGTTAGTGAGCAATATAAATCTAAATAAAAGGGCATAACATTATAATAACATTAACATAATTAATTAAGACATAAAACCATCAAAATTGGTGATTTTGCAACTCATAAATTAAATAGACAAATTAATTACGAATTTAAATGTTGTTAGTGAGCATTATAAATGTAAAAAAAAGTGCATAACATAATTAATTAAGGCATAAAACCACCAAAATTGGTGATTTTGCTACTCATAAATTAAATGGACACATTAATTATGAATTTAAATGTTGTTAGTGAGCATTATAAATGTAAAAAAAATGCATAACATTATAATAACATTAACATATGTTGGGAAGAATAATTATAAGCTAAAAAAAATTAGATGAGCTAATTGAACATAGAAGAAGTAATTAGAAGAACTAAGTGAAGATAGATGAAGTAATTAGAAGTTGACAAACAAATAAAAAAACACAAAAAATAAGTACTTTAATAAACATAATAATTAAGCATAAATAAACAATACAAAAAGTGAAAAAAAAAACTACGACAACTTACTTAATGAAATTCGGAGATTAAAAGAATGTAGAGTTAGGAGAATTGAGAGTTGGGGAATTGTGTGGAGAATGAGGGAAATTGGGGGGGGGGGGGGGGGGGGGGTTTAGAGTTTTCTACCTGCTGGAAACCGCCCCAAGGCCAGGGCGACTTCAGTGCATTGTGACGGATAACGTTATCCGTCCAAAATCTGGAGAAAATCTCGATCGACGGATCTGATTGGCTGTCGAGATTTTCAGGATAAGAGGGACATTTGCAAACAAGCCGCCCCAACTGTAAGACTGCTTTCGGCATTTTGTTTGAAGTCGCCCCAGGCCCATGGCGGTTTCAAGCTAAAAAATGCAGAAGCAGCTCTGCTCCCCATACGGTTTTTGGCAAGCTGCCCCAACCCCGGGGCTGCTTCTTTACACTATTTTGGCACATCCGTGTAATTTTTTACAAAAAAGATTATGAGATTGGTATTTTTGCGAAAACTTTCCAAACAAGTTGGGTTTGGGTAGTTTTATATGGATCAGGTTACAATTCAAGATTTGTAATCCGGTTCTTTTTGGATTGGTTTAATAAATAAATTCTTAAATAAATTAAGTATGAGTTAACCTCAACTGGTCCACCTGAATTATGCACCTCCGAACCATGAGCTAACAAAATAAGTAGGGCACAAAATTATTATTCACCCCTACAAATATAATCAAGTATCAATGTGATTCATTTTGTCGAATATTTTAATCTATTCACAGCCAATACTTGCTAGACAGCCTTCATGGTTTATATCATTACTATTTCTCCCAAAATAATCATTAAATGTTTAAGGGACGTAGCTACCTTCCTTAAGGTGACACCCGAATATTATGGTAAATCCAACTCACATATACTATTATAGATATAAATGTTTAATTCAGTTTTAAAAATGTTTAAGTTAATGTCAGAAATTATTTCTGCTTGAACCATAGACTACGGTACACTACTACACTATTAGTTCTGGGTACATTGAGATGGCCTACATGGTTCAAGGGATAGTTCGAAGTAAATATTTAGAATTAGAAAGAAGTAAACATTAAATGTCAAAATTTATAATACTCTAATCGAGTTTTTCATATTATTGAATAAATTAGCATTGGTAAGAGCTACTAACAAAAAGAGATAAAAATAAAATACAATTGCTGGTTACCTATTTATATAAATTTCAAGAATTGTGATAAAAAAACTCTGTATCTACTTATAATAATGAATGGTTTAAGAGAATCGTTAGGGTTTAAGGTTTTGAGGCTTCTGTGTCTTCTATCGCTTCATATTTTTATATCATGGGAAAATTCATAAGATACCACTCAAAAGTTTGATAATTCACAAATTATTACACAGTTTAAAAAAATATTTTTTGTATAAAAAAAGAAATATATTTCATTAAATACCACTTCTATTTGTTAATAGACATAGTTCTCATCATATCTCATTACCTCATTTATTTAAAAATATACCATAACAATTAATAAAATTATTAATATAAAAATAGTAAAAATAATAAAAGTTAGGGAAAGTTCACGAGATATTCGAGAATTGAGCGAATTTTATAAAATACCCTTGAGGTTTTATTTTTATTATAAGACCCTAAGGTTTCATTTTCTTTACGAGATACCCATAAGGTTTCATTTTCATTATAAGATACCCCTAAGGTTTCAATTTTATTACGAGATACCCCTACATTCAAATTCTGATCTATTATATTTTTCATATCTTAATTTTACCTTCTCACCATATGACACTGAATTAACCTCAAGAATATATGGTCAAAGTTTTTTAAAAATTTAAAACTTAAATAAAATACACAAAAAATTAAAGATTATATTAAATTTGAAGTTAATTTTAAAATGAATAAATTAAATAATGCAAATGACTAAATGATTAAAAAATTTATTTTAAAAAATAAACATAAATTGTTAAAATGTTACATAACGATGACTTAAAATCGTAAAAAAAATTATAACATTAAAAGTAAGAATTTCATATAGTATATAAAAAAACTCATTATTTAAAATTAGAAAAATAAAGTATAAAAACCATAAAATATGGTCGATTTGTTGGTGATATCAAATAATATATTTGTTAATTAAATTTTTATGATTTATAAAATTATTTAATAATTTCTTATATTAAATGTAACTGTTTACGTATTTAAGTCACAACTATAATAGTTTTTAAATTATGTAATAATATATATATTTATTTAAATTTTTATTCATTTTTAAATTGAATTCATGTTTTAAATGACCTTTAATTATTTTTTGTGTATTTTGTTTATATTTTAAATTTTTTAAAAATGACCATAAACCCCTGAGCGTGAGGTTATTGCGGGCATATGGAGTGAGGGTAAAATAGAGATATGAAAAATATAATATTTCAGAAATTGAACGAAGAGACATCTCGCAATAAAATTGAAACCTTAGTGGTATCTCGTATGAAAATGAAACATCAGGGGCCTCTACCGACCAAGCCACAGGGGCTCGGCATATACATATATTAAGTAATTACTACTTCTGTTTCACACGATTGTCCTGTTTGTTTTTGGCATATTAACTTTACAAAACTAAAGTTGTCAAGATATATTGTAACGTATAAGGAATCAAATTCATAACTATAATTTATAAAATTTCGTTTATCTAATATATTAAATATTGAAGTCAAACAATGCTCCCAAATAGTAAACAGAACAAACGTGATGGAATTGGGACTAAGGTACAATTTTGTAATTTTTAAAAATTTAATAATACACAAAATATAAAAATATAGTACATTATTTGGATGTTATAAATTTTACTTAAAATATATAAAGTGATATTATCATAGGAAAATTAAATTTTATTCTTCTTACTATTTTATATTTTTTAGTTAAATTTGTAAGTTCTATATAATAATTTTACATTTTATAAATTTTAAGTCTTTATAGGTATATATATGAATATTTTATTTTATACAATTTATAGCTAGTATATCTTTAAATTTAGACTTCTATTAATTTTACTAATTGGTTATATATTTTAATTATTTATGCGTGTAGTTTTTGAATTAAAAATATGAATATGTTATAATCAAACTAGTATTTTGGTCTTAAAATATTCATGGTTAATATTTCATAGTACCTAACGAATTATATTTTTCTATGGAATAGAAAAAACTTATTCAAAACTATGATACTTTATATTAACACACTTTTGAATTAAAAATATGAATATGTTTATTGATATCAAATAATAAATTTGCTAATAAACTTTTACTATAATTCATAAAAGTATTAATAATTTCTTATATTCAATGTAATTGGTATAAAGTTTTTACCATTTTAAGTCACCGCTATAATAGTTTTTATATTATGTAATAATATATTTTTTTAAATAATTTATTTTTTGTTATTTAGTCATTTGTATTTATTTTAAACTTTTCTTGATTCTAATTATTTTAATTATTTTATAATGTTTTTATATTTTTTTAACTGAATTCAAATTTTAATTGATCTTTAATTTTTATGTGCATTTTGTTCATATTTTAAATTTAAAAGAAATTTGACATAAATCCTGAGATTATTGCGGGGCATACGGTGCGAGGGTAAAATGAGGATATGAAAGTTATAATATATCAGAATCTAAACGGAACGGTATATCGTAATAAAATTTAAACATCAGGGGTATATCATAATGAAAATGAAACCTCGGGAGTATATCGTAAAGAAAATGAAAACTCGAGGGTATCTCGTAATAAAAATAAAACTTAAGGGGTATCTCATAAATTTCGCTCAAACCTCAGGGGTATATCGTGAAATTTCCCTTATTTTTATCAAGCGACTACACAGATGTCGATTAACTAGGAGCTGGTTCACGCAGCTTGGGATTTCTCAAAGCCAGGGGAGTGGGGGAAAGCTAGTTCAAAAACAGAGTACATTTAACTCAAAACAATCGAAAACAGAAAGCAGTGCAACCGGTTAGGGAATAAGAAAAACGCTGAGCAATTCATCCTCACAAACAATCTTTGAGGTTAGAGCTGAACACCAAGGCACTAATGGACTTGCACGCATCCATTCTTCTCGCACCATTCTTAATACTTGCATCTTAACAGAGAGCACTACTGTTGCCCAGTTAAACTTCACTTTGCTCGAAAATAATTCTGTTGCACGTGTACCAGATGTTGTACACGGTGAACATAAACGTAGACTGTCACAGTCTTCCTGTCGTGAGGTTAGGAAGTTGTTTAGAGTCAGACAACCTGTTAATTCAAGCTGTCTTATGCATGATCCACATCTAGGGAGATATCCACACCTCACCAATGTGACAAATGTGCCTGAAACTTAGGTACCCCCTTCATACTGAGTTGGCTTGTGTTGACTCATTTTGAACTTCTTCGCTATTGTTGTCACTTGCCATCTCTATGGTATATATTTGGCACCATCAGCTTTCGATACTCACGAAAAAGTGTTAACTTTTTGCGGTTCTTTTTTTCTAATATATTATTTTGAATAAAATTGTCAGGCCCGGCTTTGGAGCCGTGTAATGTGGGTAACCGAACAGGGTCCAATTTTATATACTCCCTCCGTTAATTAATATTTGTCGTTTTAGGATGTGATTCTTGTTCAAAAATATCTGTCATTCTAGCTTTTTGACACACTTCTTTCCACTTTTACCCATACTATTTAATATAAAAGTAATTATTATCTAAATGGAAAAGTAAAAAGTAGGGGCACATGCGTCATTGTCCTACTTTTCTTAATAAGTGTGCAAGTTTCTAAAATGACAGTTATTGTTGAACGGAGGGAGTATGTCCTTGAGATTTTGTCATAAGAAAATTAATTACATATTATTAAATTTATTTTGAATGGAGTATATCAAAAATTTATGTTTTAAATACATTCAAACATTATAAATATGCCATTGTCAATGCATAATTCAATTTAGTAATTTTTCTATATTTACATAATTTAATTGATTAAGGGGCATCATTTAATATTTTAGAACAGGGCCTCAAAAATCGTTAAGATGGTCTTGAAAATTGTTGATGGTATCTTTACCACCTGGATAATATTGATAACAAAGAATAAACTAGAAAATCAATTTCTTGCAATAAGTAAATTATTAGCATATCTCATCAATGTGTGTGACAACCCTTGTGAAGATGAGCACCTTTCTAGCTCTCTTTCTCTTTTATGTGGAACCGGCAACTTATTGTCTCCCTATAATTAGGAGTGTCCACGATTCTTTGCCCCTTCAACTTCGCTACATTGGAAGCATAAAGAAATGACTTCCTTTACCATGAAAAAGTGGAGAAAATCTCCTACATTAACACCTACTCTCGACTTCGTCCCAGTCAACAACAAACAAAGAAGAAGGGGAAAAGACGGGGAAAGTTGGGCGGCTGGAGTTGGCGAGAGGCGATTTCCAAAATTGAAGCAATCATAGGCGGAGGTCCTGTAGATAGGGCTACAGTATTTTATGTCATTAGGCAATTTGGAGGCGACTCCCTAAGTCTCTTCCTATCATTTCCTTCCAGGAGTGATTTCTTTGGGTTTATTCCTATCTATCAGTGTTAATCGAATTGCAGAGTTGGGGCGTGGTGGGTCTTCAAGGTTGTGGTAGTTTTCTCCCCTTGCAGTAATCGGCAGTCTCTGGAGCCAGCGAGTGACTTCAAAGTTTATTCAGAGGATCGTCCTCTTCCTTTTGTTGATGGATACTCCAGAGTGAGTTTGTAGCAGGTCTTTATTTCCTACTATCGACAGGATTTCCAAAGGTACGATCGGGAAAGGTGTATCTTCACAGTTTGGAGCAGTTGATGTATTAGGCAGTTCTGTTGATCTTCTGAAGGATTCCCCTCTTGTTTCTGCGACTGCTGTGCTATCTATTATTGTAGCAGTTTTTCCAGTTAATAAGGCTTCTTGTTATGTCTCTGTTGATGGAGTCGATTTGTTGATTTAGTAGTGTTATCAGAGACGGTTGGTTTTGCTAAACGGTGGGCTTCGATCTGTAAGTAGTATATCATTGAATTTTGAGCTCCCGAGTGGCTCTACGCTCAGAATTTTGACTATTTAATTAATCAGGTCTTCAAACTAGTTCAGTCCCCTTCAGTGGGTCTCCTCGATTTGCTGTTGAGTTGTCACGCTACCGATCTCAATATCCAAGTTTGGAATTTTGCTAATCTTGACAGCGAGCAGTTTATTTTTCGAGACAGTCGAACAGCGGGTCGATTATCAAATTTAGGCGAAGATCAGTGAGTTTCAAAAGGCGATTTAAAGTTTTCGAATTTCTTGTAGCAGATGGCTTAATTCTTTTTGTTATTTGGAGAAGTTCTTGTGACGATTTTGATTGCAAGGGTGAGGGAAGTTCAGTTTCTCTGATCGTCCTTGACTCTCTGTGTTGGAGTTTGTGAGCGTGTTTTTAGCAGGTGTGATGACTTGTATCTCCCTCAATTGTAGGGACCTGGGTAAGGCGAATTCGAAGATCTGGATGAAGAGTTTAATTGCAGACCATAATCCGAGCATCATTTTCTTGATGGAGACCCATAAAAATTGTGAAGAAATGACTGAATTTTTTCGGTACTTTCCCTCTTATGGTGGGGAGGCAGTTAGTAGTAGAGGAAGAAGTGGTGGTTTGGCTTTGATGTGGAGAGTTGGGGTAGGTACGGAGATCAAGCAACTGAATTCCTCCCAGCATCATATATATGTCAGTGGAGGTTGTTTTTCAGGGTGGGAATTCTTTCATTTTCACTGGCTTCTATGGGTAGCCAGACTGGAAGTTAAAGTTTCTCTCTTGGAAGCTCCTTCGAGTACTAAGAGATCAAATTAAGATGCCTTGGATAGTGGCTGGAGATTTTAACCAGATTTTATAATTATGAAAAAACAGGAGGGAGAAGAAGACATGAAAACCAAATTGAACCATTTAGACAAGCTGCTGGGTATTGTGACCTTCATGACATGGGGTTTTTTGGAGAGGCTGGGACGTATACCAACTGTCAATTGGATGCTAAAAATTCTATAAGTAGACTGGATAGAGTTTTCAGCTGTCCTCTTGGGATGGAGGTCTTCCCAAATCTCTCAGTTGAGCATCTTCCTCGGGAGAATTCGGATCACTGTCCAATTCTTATCAGATTTTTCAGTAACCATAAGGCTCTAGTGAGGATCTTCATATTTGAAAATGGGTGGTGTGTGGAGGAAAAGTGTAAGTCTATAGTCCAAGAAGTTTGGGGAAAGAACTATCTGAACCTGGGGCAAAAGTTTGATGAATGTGCCAGGAAGTTATCTCAGTGGAAATGATGGTCAATTAAGAAAATCAAGTGGAAGATCTCTGTTAAAAGGAAGGAGCTAGCTGAATTTTCGAAAGCTCCTCTTTCCGTGGGTGTAGATAACAACAGAAACAGACTTATGTTTGAAATTGAGTTACTTGCAATGAAAGAAGAAATCTGGTGGCAACAAAGGTCAAGAGTCTCTTGGCTCAAAGAGGGTGATAGGAACTCAAAATTCTTTCATGCTAAGGCCTCTTATGCTAAGAAGACTAATGACATCTTTGGTCTTAAGAATGAGAGTGGAGAGATGTGTTATGGTTGGGATCAAATTGAGAATATTTCCAGAAGGTATTATCAGGATATGTTCTCTTCTTCTAATCCCTCTGGGGATAGGTGTTTTGAGGATGCAGTGAGGAACAAGCTTTCTCCCTCTTCCATTTTGGAGCTCAGTGCTCCTTATTCAGATCAGGAAGTATTTGAAGCTGTCAAGCTTCTGGGGTCTGATAAGTCCCCTGGTCCTGATGGCTTCAATGGCAAGTTCTTTAAAACGTACTGGAATATTGTGGGCTCTCATATTACCTCTACGGTCCTTGACGTGTTAAGAGGTGAACATCTTCCTGAGCACTTAAATGACTACTTCATAGCCTTGATCCCCAAAATAAAAGGAGTTGTCAGTATTGAAAATTTCAGACCCATTGCTCTTTGTAACTTCACCTATAAAATCATCTCTAAAATCCTAGCCACAAGAATTCAGTCTTTGCTTCCTTCTCTCATTTCAGAAAATCAATCAGGTTTTGTCAAGGGTAGGTTGATTTCAGATAACATCATCCTGGCTGGTGAGCTCCATCATTATTTAGACAAAAGCTTAGCAAAAAAGAAAGGTTTTTTTGCTCTAAAAACAGACCTTAGCAAGGCTTATGACAGGCTATAGTGGGGGTTTATTTTCAGAATCCTCACAGCCATGGGATTCCCTTCAAACTGGGTGACTCCTGTTATGACCTGTATTACTTCTGCGAGATGTGCAGTTATCATAAATGGTTCCCCAGGTCAATTTTTCAAGCAATCAAGGGGTATTAGACAAGGTGACCCCCTTTCCCCTTTTCTGTTTATCTTGGTACAAGAAGCTTTGTCTAGTTACCTGAACAAAGCTGACCTTGCGGGTGATTTTAAAGGTATCAAAATGAAGTTTGATAGCCCTTCAATTTCTCATCTAGCTTTTGCTGATGATGTAATATTCTTTGGGTGTGCTACGGTTGATAATGCAACCTTACTACAAATTACTCTTCAGAAGTTTCTAAAAGCCTCTGGCCATCATATTAACCTTGACAAATCAGAGATAGTTTTCAGTAAGAGATTTGCAGGACCTCATAAACTCAGTATCTCCAATGTTCTGGGGGTGACAGAAGTGTCTGGTTTCTCAAAGTACCTTGGGCTTCCTTTGAAGATAGGAAGGAATAAATCTCAAGTTTTCGAATATATTATTAATGCGATTCAGAAAAGAGTTGCCTCTTGGAGTACTCCTATGTCTCAAGCGGCAAGGACAATTTTGGTGAGTAGTGTCCTGCAAGCCATCCCCTGCTATTCTATGGCTCTCTTTCTTCTCCCCAAGACGGTTGTTGCTAAAATAAACTCTATCATAGCAGGATTCTGGTGGGGCGGGAACAAAAGTTCTAAGCCCATGTTCTGGTTGAAGTGGAGTAACGTCTGTAGCAAACCTGACGATGGTGGGTTGGGTTTCAGGAGGGTAGAGGATTTCAATAAAGCTTTGCTCACTAAACAGTTGTGGAGAATCATTTCCTCTCCGGAATCTCTCATGTCTAGATCTCTTAAAGCCCTTTATTTCCCAAATGGGTGCGTAACTGAAGCTAAGCTCCCCTCGAAGGCTAGCCAGATTTGGAAATCTTTGCTCCCAAACATCAGTCTCTTAAAAGTTGGTATTAGGAAGCAAGTAGGAGGTGGGTCTTCTACTTTGTTTTGGAATTTTCCTTGGGTTCCAAGACCAGGTGCTTCTCATATTATCTCGCCAAAACCTCCCTCCTCTTCCCCTACCGAGTTGGTATCTCATTTCATCAATCCAAGTCACAACTGTTGGAACATTCAGAAACTCCAACAAGCTCTTAGCTCCACAGAAAGTAACTTCATTGCCTCCCTGCCTATAAACTCCTCTCAAAATGACCATTGGGTGTGGGACTTCACAAGAGACAAAAAGTATTCTGTAAAATCTGGTTTCGATTTGATTCAAAAAGGAAAGGAAGATGGTCAAGCGTCTTTGCCTAGCTGTTTTTCTCTTCTTAGGAACAAAATTGACAAAGATGTTAGCCCGCCTCGAGCTAGACTAGTGTTTTGGAAATTTCTGAAAGGAATTACTCCTTGTCAAGGTAACATAGGTAACAGAATTGGAGGAGCTACAACCTGTTTCTTTTGTGGGGATAGAGATACTCCTACACATTGCTTTTTCAAGTGTTGTGCGGTCTCTGATATTTGGGGAATTAGTATCAACCTTCAGAATGTTCCAAGTATGGAGGGTGCTGCCATTGTTGATTGGTTCGTTGACCAAGCAAGAGGGTGGGGGAAGCATAAGCTTTCATCTGTTATAAATCTCATGTGGGTGATATATGATGCTAGAAATAGATGTAAACATGACTCATCTCTAGCTTGGTGGAATGTGATCGAAGGAAATATTGCTTATATTGAGGCTTACAAAGTTGCTGCCAATAGGCACTCTCATGCAGTAAGAGAAGGTGTCAAATGGAATCCCCCGCCTCCAGGTTTCATCTCTGTCTCTCTGAATGTCTTCACAAAGAGGAACCACCCATACCAGATTGGTGGCCTATTGAGGAACGAGGAAGGTATTTCAATTTTATCTTTCAACAAGAAGATGTTAAGCACTTGTAAAAAGCAAATTGCTGTTATCAAAGCAGCTTGTAATGCAGTGGAACTTGCTAGTTCAGGAGGTAACCTTTGCATCTGCTTTGATAATATGAAGGAAGAGCACCTCAAGATGGTGTTTGGGGATGATGACGATCATATTTTGGAGATTAAGGAAGAAAGACTCAAGTTCAAAAATGTGTGTAACATGCTTAGTAGTCATGTGTGTAATAATTCAAATGACTACTTTAATTTTCCTAGTATGTTAGCTGCTAGAATGTATAACGACTCTCCTTCAGGCTTGAAAGTGTGGGAAAGGGATCTTATTCCCTATAACATTACTAGTGCCTGCTTTATGGATAAGGAGTTGAGTATGTAATAGGTATGTATGTTAATGAGAATATGCAGGAATATTTTCAAAAAAAAAAAAAACTCTCGACTTCGTCCCTGTGGCGCATCATCATTTCCCCTCGATTCTTGTAGCGTGCATGCTACATGCAGCCATAAATCCTCTCTCCTCCCCCGCCTCCCGGTTTTCCTAGCACTATATCAACCCCTCCTAGTTCTTTCAACCTCGAACCACAGGCTAATTGTAACACCCCTACCAGTAATCACACCATTACTCCTAACCTGTCTCCATTGTCAATACATAAGCAGCGGAAATTCTAATACGACCAGGGGTGAAACAATGCTGTTAGCCACCCACGTGACTAACAATGCCGATTCCTACAAACAATACATCACACTATCGGTCTGATGGGTCCTTACCGAGTACACTATACAAATGATACATTTCATTCCCTTATCAATTCACAAACCAAATACAACCTTCAATCCCATGATAAACAATACAATCTCCATTTAATACTATACCGAGTATCTACAATTCCCAACATTATTAATGACCCTTCGGTCTTACATTTCCATAACACAACAATACAATTATTTAACAACTACCCACGCTTAATCACAACCCCGTCCTACTCTCGAACGGTGCTCGCTTCATTGTACCTGGAAAATAAAAACATCGCCCAAGGGGCTCAGCAAAATTGATGCATATGACTTCCGCATACCCCGCGTACTAGCGAGGGTACGCCAACTATTTGGTCGAGAGCATGCGGTTCATTTTAGTTAAAACAACATGCAATACATCGATACATTATATATGTACATTTACACCACACTCCACATTCAATTCAGGAAAACAATCCACACAAATATCACATCCAGCTCGGTAAGTTCAACTACCGCATTCTTAGACCTTGAGAGACCATATCTCAAGTGGGTTTCATTCTCGTTAATCACCAACTTTCATCTCAACCAGGTAGTTTACTTGTCTCCTAGATCTTTAGGCACTCTCGGTCCTGATCTAGTTTTCTTAATTATTCTACTCTTGAATAATTTTAGGTTAAGCCTCAAAGGCCTCCGGGCAGAGACATATATAGGTCTCACCACCGGGCTTTTATAATCTCAATACGGGATTAGAACATTCTCTCATGTCCCCTCTTTCCTATCCCATAATACCCAGCTTACCTCTTTAGATGGGTAAGCTCTGCCAGTCTTACTTCAGTCGGGCACCACTATGTGGCACACGGCCCCGCAAGGCACCACTATGTGGCACACGGCCCGGTAACAAGGGAGTTCGACCACGGATTCGGAAACATACGCTCTGTTGCTTCCTCTTCCTTGCACGCGTGACTCACAATCCCCCTAACCCAGCTTCGGGTTAGTAACAATAGGTACTCACATATAAATACATATATAAATATCAGTCAGCCGCATCTCTCTCTCGATGCTATCATACAACTTAGGAGATTTTCCTATCTCGTTGTATCTGCCGATTTACGGGTCGCCCCTACACTTCCATTACTTAGGAACTATGTTCGTTTTCTACATTTTGTCACCCCCTTGCATAGGAGGTCGACTGTTGATATTAAGGACGTTCACTAGTCTCGTGCGTCGCTTGTTCTCAATTCGAGTAAATTTTAAAGTTGAATTATCGTTGTCCATTAATCGGTGGTTATCGTGGGTTACCTTGTTTTCTTTATGTCCCATCATGACTCTTTCTTCGAGTCTCTAATCAAACAAGACCCAACTATGGGTCGCACTACGGTACACAATCACATGCAAGCAACTCATTCACCATTCATTCATTTCATGAATTATACAAACTTTAGTTTAAGTGCTAACCAACAACAACAATACAATACAAGCACTATTAAGTGCACACAATCCGTTTCGTGCATTTATCTTGTTAGGTGACCACACAATCAAACAAGCACACAAATCGGGGTAACCAAGTTAGGATACAGAGCATGAGGAAATCATACCTTACACCGGGGTTAGCTTTATCGTGTGTTCCCTTGTTCCTTGGTTCACACTTGTTCCACTGATAATGTTTCAAACATTATTATTAATACTATGTTCATACAGTACGTAATTGCTACTCTCGTACTTACCCCGTTGTCCCGTTATCTTTAGTTTTACTCAAATGTTTTTAAGTTTACACTCCTCCTTTATTCTAGCATTAATACCTCACCTATACATATTTATATGCATGTATATATATACATGTGTATACATATACATATAATTAATTTAATTAATTATTATTTTTTTTTGTCTGGGTCTGACCGACCCACCGACCGACCCAGACCCCTGGGTAGGTCAAAGTCAGAAAGTGATCCTGGGTCCGACCGACCCAGCCTCTGGGTAGGTCGAAGTCAGAAAGCGATTCTGGGTCTGACCGACCCACCGACCGACCCAGCCTCTGGGTAGGTCGAAGGCAGAATGCTTATTTTGACTTGGTTTCAACTCCAATCTTCTCCCAATTTCTTCCCTAACCTTCCACATGCTCCCTAACATGTTTAACCACCTTAAAACACTCTTAACCATGTTCTAAACCTCCTCAAATCATTACTCAAATTCTTTACCCAAATCCTTACTCAATTTCTACAAATTTCAATACTCATTTTTGCACTTATGCACTCTAGTGCATTCCTAAACTTCTCTTGGTAGTTTATACCTTCCACCATCCTTACAAAAAACTTACTCCCCATTCCAATTCATTCCTAGACCAATGCACTACCTATACCCAAGTCCAATATCCATTTCCAAGATTATAACACACCAACTCTTTTCTTGAAATCCTAAGGTCTTTACAACCCATTTTGCTACAGATTTTGCTCTACTTTACTCACCTCTAAAGTAGTTCCTAAATGGTTAACTAACCAAATTGGTTTCTCTCCAAACACCATGTTAACCCTTGGTCATTCCTTACTCATAACATCTCTTAAAACACCATAAGTTCTACTAAAATTTTGCCATGACTTACCTGCAATCTTTACATATCCAAACTCATCCATTTTCATCCAAATAAATCCTAATCTAGCCACATCCACAAGGGATCCTACCAGCACACACAATTCCTCAACATTTCACCCACAACAATACCAACATATAAACATAATTCACTTGGCTCTAAGGCCCTTACTTCACACAACAATTTACAATTCCCTCTAATTCATTCAAACACATTTTCCATCCAGTTTTAGGTTCATTCTTTGGTTTTCCCCATTCCCAAAAATGCTAAAACAATAAGGTAGTAGTTAAGGTAGTTTTCTTACCTTAAATTCTCATGAGTTCCCATTTCAAATCTTCTCCTCTCCTCTTCCTCAATTTCGGTCACAAGGGCAATGGAGTTGCCAAACTCCATTCCCACATTCAAGAGGCACAAAAATGAATATAATTAAACTTCTAACCCTTAGAAAAATTCTAATTCAAATTAAGGGGTTAGAACACAAGGCTAGGTTTTTACCTTTGGAGCTTTAGGAGGGCTCTCAACCCTTGAATCAAGAATATGGTTCCACCACCATTGGAGGGTTGAAATGAAGCTCAAAAACAATAGGAAAACAAGGTATGTATGAGAGAGAGAGAGCAAAATCGGCCAGCCTAGGTAGTGGAGAAAGAATGAGTTTCTCTTGGAAATTTTTACCTTAGGAGAAAGAGGAGGCTCCAAGCTCCAAGAAAATGCCATTTTCTTCTTGAATGAAGGTATACCCATGGTGGTCAACTTCACCATTTTGAAATTTCGAAAAGAGGAAAGTGTAGCCCTTGGTGAGAGGAACACAAATATGTGTTTTATTTTTAATTTGGAGCATTTGTGTGGCTTGAGCAAGAGGATGAAGAGGGGCTGCCATGGGAGCTATTTTGGAGCTTCAAAATCGGCTGAGAGGAGCAGGAAGGAGGGAGTACTCATGGTGGGAAGAAGAAAGAATAGGAGAGAGAGAAGGAAAAGTGAGGAAAGAGAGTAATGTTTTTACTTTTGTACTTTTCTTTTTCTACTTTGACTTTTCAACCCATTAAAGTATTAGTTAGTTTTGTGTGTGTGTGAGAGTATCTCACACTCACAAAAACCGGCCCCCACAATTAATTAGGCTGGGGTGTTTTTCGTCTTTTACAAAAAACGCTCATTAATTTACCCAGTTTTAGCACTATTCACTAACCGGGCCTGTTTTCCGGAATTTCCTTGTTTCTTTAATTTTAATGGCTCTTAAGCTTCCATTAATGTTTAATTATAGTTATTTGATGAACTATAATTTTTACGAGTTCGTTTGACCACTTAAAGTCACGTTTTCGGGTTTTCTCGAAAAACGTGCGCTAAAGCTTTATTAGCGTTTTAATACATTATTTGGATCCGTTTTCTTCAGGAATTGTTTCCATAAATTATTTAGGCCTTTTTAAGCCTTTAAAATCCATTCAATACCCTTTTTAAGATATTCCTCCTAGGGTCACTTAATGCTCATTTTAGCGTTTTTCGCTTTTTAAGCGTTTTTCTTGTTTCTTTTGGATTTATTTTCTCTACCAAAATTATTTAGGCACTATTAGGCCCTAAAATATTATATTAGAGTAATTTAATCACCCTAATTAAGTTTGGGGTATTTCACTAACCTCAACCTACTTGCACCAAGTCCTTCCTCGACTTGCTCTCTGTTTTCTGAAATCTCTCCTTTTTCATCACTAATCCCAGCCCCTTCGATGGATACTAGTAATGGAGTCCAACTTTCCAACCCTCACCTTGTATTATTGCTCTTTTCCACTACCCCTATTTGCACAACCATTGTCATTCTCCTCAAAAACCACTGAGTTCGACAGGTTTCGATTCACCAAAGTTGGTCACAATATCTTTGTTTTTGAGTTTTAAAACAATATTTGCCATGCAATTGATCCTGGTGAGGGGCTCGTGGACAATCAATGACGGACATTTTTCCACCCAAATTCTCGACCCTCTGCTTCCTATCTCTCGACATGAGTTCACTTGGATTCCTTTCTAGGTCCGAGTGTACGATGTGCCAAACACCCTTCATAATTGGGAGTTTACGAGATGTGTAGTCATGAAGAGCTGATGGTTCACAGAGATTATTGAAGATGACGCTTCCTCGAGCTTTCGTTACCTACCCTTCAAAGTCTTGTTAATTTCTCAACTTCCGATTCTCGGGTCTCTTCCTATGATAATTGATGAACCTGTTCTTGTCTTTCTATCTCTTATAACAACATGCCCCTCATTTGATCGAAATTCGGCCTCTTCCTCCATGCAAAGCCCATTCTGGAGGATATGAGGGATGTACCTTTCGAGATGTGGCCTAGCATAGAACACTACTTGGCCTGGCCGCGCACTCGGACTTACCCCTCACTCTCTGATGTCTGGTTCTACCCATCGGCTCCTAAAGAACCATCTAAGCACCCTTCCTCTCCGTATGTCTTGATATGAGTGGACAGGACATCATTTATATATATTGGCTAACAGCGCATAGAGCTTACAAAACTCATCACCTCCCGTTGGCCAAAATATTACCATACAAAAACCTAGCATCCCCAACATTACTAATCATTATGACTAAGCACCTTTCTATCACTATGATAAAACCTACAATAGAGATTAACCTAAACAATGATGAACAAGTCATCCCACATAAAACGTAAAAGTCTGCAGAAACAAAAGCTAGTACAAATAGTTCAAAATTCGCTTCATTTCAACGGGATGAACCTAGCAAAGCTCTCTCCCTAGCAAAGTGTCTCTGCAATGTCGAACCACACTTTCCTTGCCATCACCTTTTCCTACCTCCCTGCATGATGCTCATTCACCCGAAATCTCATCTGGTTTGCCGACTTTCTTTCCTGACCGTCTTTCCTTGTTTCCTCCAGACCCGGGAATCTATACGACTGGTACTCATGGGAGGTCTATCTAACGGAAGGCTTCACGGTGATGATGTCTTATGTTTGTAGAGACTGGTTTCTTCCTTACTGTCTGTTACGCGTGACTGGTGAAGATGGGACTGTAGTTTGGATGTCGAGATTATATCACTGGTAGATGGGTCCGCCAATACTCTCCCTAGCTATACAAAATTCTGACTAAATAATGGTGGGTTCACCCTTCGTGGTGCGGGACAACATGCATTGCATTTGTCTTCTCCTTGCCAAATGAAGGACTTCTTCGGCAGGGACGGAGCACAGGCAGAATTGTGTCTAGTTTATCAAGTCATTGGTGGTTCTTCTTGCTGCTGAACGAACCCCCCTGCTCCAAGCTTCTGCCTAGATTTCCAGCGGGAGCAGTTTGAGGACAAGAAGCGGGAGTGCTTAGCAGGTGATTGATGGATGTGTGGTTTAGCACATCTCTCTGGACGAGTGAATGAGGGCGCTTCAATCCAGAAGGACACGAAAGAGGTTAGAGGTGGAAGATACCTTCTTTTGAGTTGGATTGACTACACTAGAAGCCCAAGCCTGGATCGGTTTCAATTGACAGACAGTGGCCATGCGAAGATCATCTTCAATTTTTGGGATATATGTGCTTCTCGTATTCTCAATGGAACAGGTGGCCAACTTTGGGTATGCAACATGGATATAATTGTGGGATTTTAGGTCTCCTAATTCAACATGCATGATGATTCCTAATGCGTTTATGGTCTGGGTCCCAATGAATCATGACAGTACAATGGAATTGTGATAATGTGCGTTCTATGGCTTGCAGGATTATTATTGTCCATCTATATGCATAAAAAGCTACAGACTCGTTTTTCCTGCGACGTTGGCAACCTAGAGGAGTATATCACCTGTCATCCTATTTAGTATCTCGCAGAAAACGTCCGTTGAATATTTTGACGTTATGGTTATTATGTCATCTAGTCTGAGGCTAGTTACCTGATGGGAGTTGCACTTATATACAGTGGCGGATCCAGGAGCTTTGTCTCGGGGGGGGGGGGGGCAAAATTTTTTTTTAACACTGTCACTCTTTAAAATATTATGTCATTTTATACTTTTTCAAAAATTTATAAGAACATTTGACAAATTTTCAAAAGTCTCGGGGGGCCCCGGCCCCCCTTTGGATCCGCCTCTGCTTATATATGTTCTTGGCAACTACTCTTATCTCTTAGATTTACAAGATATATAATCGTTATGCTCCTTGATGAAGATGATCATTAGGATTGTACTTATAAATTAATAAACTTCTACTTTACGAAAAAAACTAGTACAGATAACACCAACAGTTAATAACGGACTTTGCATGCAATTTGAAGATCCCTGTCTGTCACCAGTACCACCACCGATCATCTTCGCAATTTCTAGTTTTTCCAACATATGCTGCTCGAAATAGTTGATGCAGTTCATCGTCAATATCAATCCATTGTTACCTCCCGCATCGACCAAGAGCTTCCATCAAATTTATCTACCATTTTACCACCTTTCCAGCCAATCACAACCCCAGTGGCGAATTCACTTGTTATGCTTATACACCACCACTTGTAGCCTCTAATATGTTGCCTTATTTATGATTAAGCAACCCCTTAGTGATGCAAATCATAACAAGTGGGTCTTCAATCCATTAGTAAATTAATACCAGGGGTGAACGGAATGCGCCTATGCACCCAATACGCAAGACCTCAACGCAAGGTATGATCCTCTGGGCACTTCCTGTATCCGCAACCGGCTCCCCAAGGCATGGTCGGCAGGTCCGACTCCATAGGATGATCCGATCCAGCCACAACCAACACAATACCCAGTGAAAGTGAGGCCATCGATGGTCCTATCAAACTAGCGCCATCAGGGGTGTTGATTTCTTTTATGGACAGAAGCATCAAAGTACGGTCCAAACTCAAAACCACAAATGAAGGAGTGAAAAAAGGGCTTGTAGGGAATGAGCGAATAGAGCATGTTGTTAGCTAATCGGCGTATTACTACATTGTGATTTTCTACACCAAAGGGGACCAGGTGCGTTTTTTTACAAAATAACAAATGGAACAAGGAACTGTGGACAGTTGAGAATGGGAAGATGGAGTATCTCAAGTCAGCTGTGTGATGATGGTCGCAGTTCGCGGTCTACCACCGCAAGCCTGGTCAAAACGGTCAGTGAGAGCAGTGTTGTCAAGGTTTGGTAAAGTGCTAGAGATTGAAACAAACATGGATGAACCGCCTCAAAGCTTGGAAGTGTTTGTAAAGTTGGAAACTAACACCCCCAAGATAATCAACGACGAGATAGAGATTTTGTTTGATAATGTGAGGTCCTCCGTCGGTATCATCGAGGTGTGGTCGGATGATTTGGGGGCTAGAGCAGCACCAGAGGAGGCCACAAGAGAACAAATATCGGCGGCGCCGGTGAATTCGCCGGAGAATTGTAAAAGTCAAGATAAATCTCCAGTTCAGGCCGTTGGGGAGTGTAGTAGAGTAACGTCATTAAATTGTTTCGAGCCTCGAGCCAATCAAGCCTGGGGTGCGGAAGAGGTAGCGATGTTCATTGAAATGTGTAGAATGCTCATGGGGCACATCATGATGAAGAATAATTTTGCATGGGGAACGACCATTTTAATGGGAGTGGAGTAATGAGCTGCCGCTTAATACAAAACGTGGAATTAATTAATGGCTCAAGTGGAGAAGGAGAGCCACACATTTTTTCTGAATTTCACGCTCCAGCAGACCACCCCCTTACCCCCTCTTCGATTTCCAATTATTCCCCGACCACTTCTGCAGTTGCCCCCCCTCCCCTGCGCCTCTCCTTGTTAGTTCTGCCCCAAAAGACTTTACTGTTTCCCATGTACAATCAGAGGTAGGAAGTGGACTGGTTGAGCCCATCGTCCATGTCTTCTCCGTGGGACTAGTTCCCAACCCAAATAACGGGCAGCCCACTCCAGTGGATGGTAATTCCCTTCCAGAGATTAATCTGCAAGTAGTAGTCTCACCAGAAAAGACAAAACAAGACAAGACGAGGAAGCCTCGCGTCAAGAAACCGATTAAAAAGTTTGCAAATATTTCTGCGGAGGCACGTGAATGCTTTAAATATGGCCAGCGGTTGCGTATTCACTACCCCTATCCACGGAGATCTTTAGCAAATATTGACCGCATTCTGAGGGGAAGCGGAGTGAAGAAATAACCCCATTGATTTCAATAGCAGTTTTGGAATGTCATTAACGCTCGCCAAAAGTCCAAGCTCTCGTATGTTTTTCCACTAACTAAGGAGAGGATGATGATCAGAGGTAGTATGGTCAAGAAGATTTATTGCTGGGAGGGCTTGAAGTTTTGAGCCTTGATGGGCTGATGAGAGCGGTTGGTAGTCCAGGATTTCTAAAGTATACCGCATTACTTGCAGTTGGTGTTTCAGATTCTACGTTTTGAAGTTTCTTATGAATTTCTTTTCAATTTCTGGCTAAGGACTTTCCTAAACTGTGTAGACCATCCACGGTCGATGTACTGCTACACATGTAGCCCCCTTATCAAAAAAAAATATACGGGTTGCAAACGGGGGGAAATTTGGACCACCGTCACATGAATTAGAAGACGACGAATTGAGAGAATCCATTATTTTCTCCCTAGCTCTTTGTGGCCACCTATTCAGACCTAGCTGTTTTTAAGCATTTGAAGTTAAGTAGGTCACTTTTATGTATGATGCAAAGGCTTTAATATTGCACTTGCATGCACCCTCGGTTATCTCTTAAAAAGATATTGATATAAGCACTATAATTAATAGGGAAAATTATATGACCCACCCATGACGTTTGGTGAAATTTCACACTCCACCCACATGGTTTCAAATATTACTTTTCCCACCCATGTGGTTTCCCCCGTTTTACATCTAACAACTTTTCTAATTTTTGTTCAATTCAAAAGATGCTTAAACGTTGTCTGAAATTGATGAAACTTTACATGGATGATACTAAAGTGATATATTTTGATCTTATGTCAAATCCGAAGTTTTTTAAGCTTAAATGTGACTCGTGGGACCCAATGAAACATGTGACATGTTCATTGGGTCCCACATGTCACATTTAAGCTTAAAGAACTTTATATTTCTCACCGAACCAAAATATAAAACTTTAGCATTGTCTATGTAAAATTTCATCAATTTCGGATAACGTTTAAGCATCTTTTGAATTGAACAAAAATTAGAAAAGTTGTTGGATGTAAAACGGGGGAAACCACATGGGTGGGGAAAGTAATTTTTGAAACCACGTGGGTGGAGTGTGAAATTTCACCAAACGTCATGGGTGGTGCATGTAATTTTCCCTAATTAATACGTACTTCCCAAGTCGATATTAAGTTTAGGTACTTTGAGAATAAACCCAAAGAAATCATAAGTTCGATACATCCGAACAATGTGAACTAGATTTAGGATTTATCCCAACCATTATAAATTCAGATGTGTTCCATGATAGATCTTAAATTGCTAAACATCTTGCATATATATAGCTAGCTAGGTTTCGCTTTTCCATTTTTTCAACCATTAGCAATTAATGTTGTCAAATTGTTATATAAAGATCACCAAACCATCTAATAAATAAACCCCCTTTGTACGTAGGTGCATATATACGCGCGACACACGTTATAACATATTTCTATATATATAGTTTTTCCGATCATCTTAATTCTCCATGTAGTGTGCTTGCCAGTTGCATTGCATAGAAGAGAACCACTCTCATCTTCAATTGCACGGATCAAAAGATAATGGGAGAGATCCGAAAGGGAAGCAAAAATGATCCATGAACAGATTTGGTTTCCCAGCTTTATGCTAACATTCAAGCGAATTAGTCAACTGCAGCTATAAGTGAGATTCTTGTTCATGAAAGTCGAGACAATTAGTCAACAAGGTCAGGCCAACAATCTCGGAATCTAGTAGTAACAAGCAACCAAATCTCCTTGATATTATTGAGTAATGCTAGTTAAACTAAATGTGCGACTTTTTATAACTGACCTTTGCTTAAAGGTAGAGATCAATCAGATTCGACGTATAAGTGACACTATTAAACGAAGAGTTCTTCTCTCTGTTATTCTATATCAAATGTTACAGAAGTATTCTGTGTTTATTACCTACTTAAGAGAGGGGCACTGTACAGTGGCCTATATATATAGCTACAGCTCTGTACTAACAAATATATAAGCCTAACTATATACAGACGTAACAGACTACATCTGATTACAATATAACAAGTCTATGTTAACATATACTAGTTCTATATATGTCACATATGACATGCTATTCTCAACACTCCCCCTCAAGAAGAAGGGCAGTGAGGCTGCTCGATTCTTGCCAAACTTGACATGTCTCATGTTTCAGTCAACACTCCCCCTGGTTTCTGAACCAGCTCGCATTCCTGTGGCCTCCAAAAACCTCTGATATGCAGTGGTTGTCACTTGCTTAGTTAACACATCAGCTAACTGTTGCTGACCAGGAACATAATTGAGGGTAATTAACCCCTTTTCTAGTTTCTCCCGAACGAAATGGCAATCCAAGTCGATGTGCTTAGTTCGTTCATGGAAGACTGGATTCCTTGCTATGAAAATGGCCTCCTTATTATCACAGTTTACTTTGATGGGTTCTATGCCTTCGACTCCTAGTTCATCCAGCAAGCGTGTTAGCCAAGTGAGCTCAGTTGTAACCCGTCGAATGGATCGATATTCAGACTCTGCTGTAGAGAGAGCAACGGTTTCGTGCTTCTTGGACTTCCAACTCACTGCTGCTCCGCCCAGGAGGATGATGTAGCCACTGATCGAACGCCGTGTAATAGAGCAACTTGTCCAATCCGCGTCGCAGTATGCTACCAGGTCTAGTGGCGGTTCTGAGTTGTAAAAAATTCCTTGCTGTGCAGTGCCTTTGATGTATCTGAGTAAATGCATGGCTGCAGTCATGTGTTCCTGCTTGGGTTGGTGCATGAACTGGCTAAGGTGCTGCACAGGAAAACTTAAGTCAGGCCGTGTATTAGTCAAGAAATTAATTCTGCCCACTAATCTGCGAAAATAACTTGGGTCAGGTATAGTACTTCCTTGTGCTGTGTTGAGTTTTGTTCCTGTTGGTAATGGCACAGAGCTTACACCTTCTTGGTTTGGGAGATAATCGTCTATTAGGTCAGCTGCATACTTGCTTTGTGTGAGCAGCATTCCCCCTGCAGTATGTAAGAACTCCATGCCCAAAAAATAACTCAACTTACCAAGATCTTTTACCTTAAACTTGCTGTCAAGTTTCTGTTTCAGGTTAGCAATTTCAGCAGAATTATTTCCAGTCATAATAATGTCATCGACATAAACACCAAGAAAAGTGTGATAATCACCATCATATTTAACAAACAGGGAGTAATCATTTTTAGACTGCACATAGCCTTGCATTTGAAGGAAAACAGAAAGTTTCTCATACCATTGTCTTGAAGCCTGTTTTAGGCCATACAAGGATTTGTGCAGTTTGCAAACCTTACCTTTATAAATTTCTTTCATACCTTCGGGAATCTCCATATATACTTCCTCCTCTAAGTCACCATGGAGGAAAGCGTTATTAATATCAAGCTGGTCAAGTTGCCAATGTCGTTTAACAGCAATAGCAATGAGGGTTCGTATTGTAGTTAACTTGACAACCGGGGAAAAGGTTTCCCAATAATCCTCTCCATACTTTTGTGTGTATCCCTTGGCAACAAGGCGAGCCTTGTATCTTTCCAAACTACCATCTGCCCTTAGTTTTACCTTAAACACCCATTTACACCCTATTATCCTTTTGTTAATGGGTTGATCTACAATTGTCCAGGTTTGGTTCTGTTTTAGAGCTTGAAATTCGTTTTTCATGGCTTCTACCCAAGGAGGATTTCTAGCAGCTACCGTATAGGTTTTAGGTTCTTTAATGTTGTGAACAGAACCTAAGACAGAGTGTGAATGAGTTGTCAGAGCAGTAATATTGAAAGGTTTCTCTGCTGTAACAGCAAGAACAGAATTGGGAAGACAGTTGTGTGCTTTAAGGTTCTGATTTTGTAATCTTTCACACAATATACTGCTAAACACATCACTCTCAGGTATGCTGGCCTCACCAAGAAAATAGTCATGTAGGTGTGGTGGGGGATGTCGCTCTCTAGTAGATCTTCTCAAATGTGTGTCAGGTTCAGGTTCTTCTGGTTGTTCTTGGGCAGAGGATGGTTGGGCAGAAGATGGTTGGGCAGTAGATGGTTCATTGAAGGTACTGGTATGGTCTTGTTCTTGTACAGGAGGTGGCTGGACAGAAGTGGTAATTTGGTGTTGTTCCCGAAACTGGTCTGGGTTGAGGTTTGGAGTGTCTTCATCATCGACAAAACTGGATAATTCTTCAGCATGAAATTCATGGTCATGCCTGTGTTTATCAGTTTTGTCAATTTTTCTTTGAGAGGGAAGATATTTTCATGAAATACAAGATCTCTGCTGATGTTCACTGTTTTAGTATCCAAATCTAGGACTTTGAAACCCTTTTTGTTCTCAGCTAACCCTAGATAGACTCCAGCACTCCCACGTTGTTCAAACTTTGTTTTATGTTTTCTCACATCTATTCTATAACAGAGGCATCCAAAAACCTTTAATGATTTGTAATCAGGTTTCTTATTGTATAATTTTTCGTAGGGTGTGAGTCCTTCAATGGCTCTAGAGGGTAGCCTATTGATTATATATGTGGAATAGCGAATGCATTCTCCCCAAAACTCTAGACTCAGATTGGCTTGATAGTAAAAAGCCCTTGCTGTTTCCAGCAAGTATCTGTGCTTTCTTTCCACCACCCCGTTTTGTTGGGGTGAGTGAGCACAACTGGTTTGGTGAATTATGCCATTGTCATGGAAAAAGGTAATTCCCTCTTTGCTTGATCCTAGTTCTAGAGCATTGTCACTCCTAACAATTTTTACCCTTTTGTCAAACTGTCTTTCAACCAGCTTAATAAAACAGCTTAGAACATAGAATGCATCAGATTTTCGCTTGAGTAAGTGTGTCCAAGTACTCCTAGAGTAATCATCTACAATAGTAATGAAGTATCTAAAACCATCATAGGTTGGAACCTTGAAAGGTCCCCATACATCAACGTGAATTAGTTCAAAACAATTACTACTTTTTATTGTAGAAGAAGGAAAACTTTGTCTCATAGATCTTGCTTTACAACACGTATCACAAGCAGTACATTCAGGTATATCATTCTTTGCTACTAAGCCTAAAAGAGTCAATTTGTGGAACGGCACATGTCCTAGTCTAGCATGCCATACCCAAGGCTTTGTTTTATTATGAACAATGTTGGAGCAAACAATTCTAGCTTCAGTAGTATCTCTGTTACAGAACAAAATATCTAATGCTTCTCCATCAACAACATACAAACCATTCAAGGTCTTTGCAACAATCAGTTGAGCATTAGTTCTAGGGTCCTGCACATAACAAACACTCTTGTTGAAACATACATCAAGATTTATTTGTGCAGCAAGTTTTCTAACAGAGATTAAATTGAATTTGAAGGACTCTACAAGCAAGACATTCTTCAAAATAAACCACTTCCCTATTCTTACATTGCCATACTGTTTTACAGCTTGTGTGTGGCCATCGGGCATGATAATATCACGGGTCTCATCCAAATCATAGACATTCAGAAACAATTTTCTATCCTAACACATATTTTCTGATGCTCCAGTATCTACTATCCAGGATTTAATTTCAGAAGCAGTTAATTTACCATTCAGAGAATAACTACAAGTTAGGGTTCGACATGTGTTACCTGAAAAACTACAACCTTCATTGTCATGGATCTTTTCTGATGAATTTCCTTCTAACAGCGTCATCAATCGGCTGTATTGCTTTGGATTCAAGCCTGACACCGGTGAAGCATCTTGCGAGAATTTGGAATTTGATTTATCCATAGTCGCGATGCCCGCTACTGGATTGCTTTTCTTCTTCCACCAGTCGGGGTAACCCACGACTTCGAAGCAAGTCTCCTTGGTATGCCCCTTCTTTTGACATTTCGAACACTGGAGATTCTGCTTGCTGGTGGTGTATTTCTGGAATTTTTTTGTGGTCGCATTGAAATTGGGTTTCTCTCTATCAGCGGCGAGAGCTAGGGTTTCTTGACCCAAAGGCGTGCTTCGCAGGGGGATTTGTCTGCGTCGTTCTTCTTGAATCACCAGAGAATAGACTTGATCGAGCTTGGGAAGCGGATCCATCAGAAGAATATTGCTGATGACATTCGAATAGTTTTCGTTGAGGGCCATTAAAAACTGCATAGTCCTTTCTCGCTGTTAAAGATCATTGTATCCTTTCTTTGCGCTACAAGTACAGGTAGGTTTCTTGTCGGAAGCGTCTAATTCATCCCAAATCTTCCTCAGTTTGGTGTAGAAGACTGAGACAGAATCGTTGTCTTGTTCAAGCTTTCCCAGTTCCTTCTTTAATGCATATATTTGAGCAGCATTCGCTTGCTCGTACCTCCCACACAACATTTCCCAGGCGTCCGCTGCATTGGAGTAGTAGAGAATGGAATCGGCGATTTCTGGCGAAACAGATTGCGCAAGCCATGATATCACCATGTGAGAGTTCTTCTCCCAGTTCTTGAACTTCGCATCCCCCGGATCCGGCATGGGAAGAGATCGATCTAGCAATCCAAATTTGCTTTTGGCCTTGAGTGCTACGGTGACTGCTCTCTTCCAGCTTGCGAATCCTTGCCCGGAGAAGACGTGAGCAATTTTCGTTCCTGGATTGTCACTGGGGTGGAGATACAGCGGATCTTGTTGATCAAGATCGGTCTTGGTTTTCTCCGGTAATTCTCCCGTGGCATCCTTTTGCCCCTTTTCCATTTCTTGGTCGAAGACTTAACACGCCGGAAAGGAAAGAAGGAGAAGGGAAGGTTAATCCCGCTCTGGTACCATATTAAACGAAGAGTTCTTCTCTCTGTTATTCTATATCAAATGTTATAGAAGTATTTTGTGTTTATTACCTACTTAAGAGAGGGGCACTGTACAGTGGCCTATATATATAGCTACAGCTCTGTACTAACAAATATATAAGCCTAACTATATACAGACGTAACAGACTACATCTGATTACAATATAACAAGTCTATGTTAACATATACTAGTTCTATATATGTCACATATGACATGCTATTCTCAACAGACACTACACGTCTTGTTCAATTATACACATTATTTACTGTGTGCTAAGCTAGAAAAGCTTGCAATTCGCGACGCATACGGCTTTGATTGCATTTTTATAACAACTCCTTTACTTTGGTGCCCATCATGACCATCTCTAGTTCATCCTTTTGCGGGGGTGGTTGAGAACTTAGTTAAGGGGGACAAATCTCTAATTCAGGAATCCAAATCCCATGGTGACGTTGGTCGGTCACTTAAAACAATGACTACGAGTACAGATTGATTTGCTCTTTGATTTAATTATATGATGGTCTAGCTAGTAAACATTATGATTCAAAGCAACATGATTTATTCGATTGATTATAGGCAGCCAACTAGATAAAAGATGCATCGCATAACTATAATTAAGTGGTTTTAGTTTTCAAATCTTGTTCATTAATATACGTTATTTAACTTTTTTAAACAACATTTTCCAATTTCACCCTATAATTTTATAATTGTTAGCTAGGGAAAACGTACAATAAGATATAGTTATCTCCAATAAAATGGAGTAACAACTGGTTGTCATTAGATCAATTAAAAAAAATGACCGGACATGAAATTTGAGCCAATAATAATCCGAAAGATGACTTTAAACTTAAAACAATCTGAACTAAAACCAAGAAATAAGTCCAATCGAAAATCAACCAAACCAAAGTCGTTAGAAACAAGATCACCCAAAACCGAAACCTAGCTAGCTAGACACAAAACATAACTATTATATAAAATTTGAAGTCAATTTTAAAAATGAATAAAATTAAAAAAATGATGATTACCTATAATATCCTATGTTTGGTCCGTTTCTGACTAAGGATGACAATGGGTGACGGGTGCCTGTTTCACCCGACCACCCGACCCGTTAAAACGGGTGAAAAACTTAAAAACATGGGTGAAACACGGGTGACGGGTGAAACAGGTACGGGTGACGGGTCGGGTGAACATATTTCACCCGGTCACCCGACCTGTTCACCCGATCTGTCACCCGTTTGTATTACATTAAATAATAAATATATACTTATCCTATATTTGTTGAGATAACTTGAAAATATTTTGGTTAACTTCATGTTTTGAGTATGTTATTGACATTAGTTTATGTGGTATGTATTGTTGAACAAGTATGAGTGTATTTTTTAAAAAATAAAGCTTATATTAGGTGTTAAAGACAAAAAAATACTTGTTGTAAAAAAAGAATAGGTGACGTGCGATGAAGTTGCGGGTGACGGGTCGGATCTGGTGGTGCGGGTGAAAAACGGGTGACGGATCGGGTGAAGCGTCACCCGACCCGAACCCGACCCGTTGTCATCCCTATTTGTGACCAGTTATTTATGTTAGCTGTCAGATATAGCTACTGCAATAAAGTAGAAAAAGGTGGTCCCATAAAAGATGTCTTGTAAGTAAATTATAGGTAACTTGTTTGTAAGGTAGCATGTCCATTTTTTTTCCCCGTAAACTATATTATATTAGATTAAATGAGCAAAGCATAATACTACATCACTAGGAGATAAACTAAGGGAAGTAAAACCCCAACACAAGTTCTAATCTTCAAAAAACCGAGACATTGTCACCTACCAAAAAACCATCATCTTGATCAATAAAACACTTTGAATTCCATAGTGGAGTTGGTATTTGTAGTAGACTAGTAGGCTGATCATGCCACGACATGCCCGCTTCAAAAAAAAAACCCCATAATCTACAATCACAAAAGCAACAAAATAAGGTGGCAAATCAACATAAACCATCTTCAGCATACCGACTTTATCCAAAATACAAAAACCAATGACCAAGATAAAAAAAAAAGAGTAAATTACTCGGAACCCCCTTCAGAAATGGGTATAATATGGTTAACCCCCTTGTGTTTATCATAATTATTGGCAACCACCTTCAGATTACAGTATCTCTGACCATGAGCCCCCGAACTATAAATTTGTTATCAAAACATTAACTAAATGCTGACCCATCAGCTTAATCACATTATTAATGCCCGTCAGGACAACAAAACTGCTTAATCAACATCGTTTAACTCTCCTTTATCCCATTTCAGATGCATTTTGAAGGTAGGGTTAACGTTTTTTGGACAATAAAAATGCTGATTAAGTAGTGTTTTTTGTCAAGCATGTCATTAATAATGTCATTAAATTTATGGGTCAACACGTGGTTAACGTTTTAATAATGGAATTATAGTAAAGGGGCTCATAGTCAAAGATGTTGTAACCTCAAGGTGGTTACCAATAATTATGTTAAACACAAGGGGGTTAACTATATTATGTCTAATCCTCAAGGGGGTTCCGAGTAATTAACTCTAAAAAAAAAGAGCACCCGCTCGCCATGGAGAACTACACGGCCTGTGCCCCATTCTATGTAGTTAGCAAGATTAAGATTACCCTTTATGGGGGTCCTAAGATGGACCCAAAATCGCCTTTCCTTTGTCCGCGGATTCACCTCTGTCGCTAGCCTCCTCCTCCTCCAAGCGGTTGCTTCCTTGGCCCTCAAATGGTTTCCCTTCTCTTGTCTTTGGACTCTTGAAGTTGAAGATCCCAAACTTCCACTCTAGACGCTTCAAGTAAGATGTCAGTAAACTTCCTTTTGCGGATTCCAGAAGATGAATATGTGGGCCATTATTTGGGTCCAAGGTCATTGGGTGAATCTTGCAGCCTTGCATAGCAGCTCTTTGTCGGTCTGCCCACATCGAGACATGTCTGGGAAGGGGTCTCCTTGATCAATGCCCTAGACTCTTTAAGGTCTACTCTAGGCATCCAATAGAGCATGGTAATGTTGCGCACGCCCCATTGCATTATAAGTCCCAGCGGTTACTATAGGGAGATTTCCACATCATTCCATTGGTGTGGATGTGGGTGTGCATTAGTAGAATGAAGGAACATACCACAATTTGAACACGTTTGTGACAAGTTATCATATGATAGAGCAAAAACATGGTAATGACCATCGAAAAACATTGGTAGAGAATGAAGCACGCGAATCTGGATATTCACTCACTTCAATCTTGATGTGGAGATAGCTATACCCGACAGCAGCTCCATCTTCAATAAAAATCAGAAAATCGCCCGAGTCTCTCCGCAGCCCTGAGTGCAAATATGAGTGTGTGAAGCTTTTTGGGGACATCGGACATTCTCACCCAGAAAGGTAACCATGTGACCTCGTGCTGGTTGAGAGGCTTTATGGGGTTGTTTATTGTTTATCGTGCATCAATTGTTTCAAATTCAAACACAAAGAGGTTATCCCCAATCTTTGTGAAGCAAGAACCTCCAAAATTGGTCTAGCTCTCTTTGACGATATACGCAAACACATTAGCACAAATCGAAATGGGCGTGAAAAGCTGGCTAAGGAGGCAACATGTAATGGTATGTTGGACACCGTTACATAAAAGAGGTTCATGTTGATTAAGAGAAGGTGTGAGCAAACATAATAGAGTGGGTTTATAGGTGATATGTTAATATAGGTGTAGGAATACCAAGAGCCAGGATGGACAGTAATAAATAAACATACGTTTATTAACTTTGGTTTGAATTAAAATATATAAAATTATATTATAGAAAAATAATATACTATAATACTCTTAAGTATTGTTTTATTTTTTAAAAATTATTTAGCTTATATACCGTATATAATATCACTTTATATATATTTAATTCAAAAATACCATAAAAATTATTAAATATATTTTTAATAAAGTAAGTAGCAAAAGTTGTATTTTTCTTATATCGGTTAAAATTAAAAAAATTTGAAAATACCATATTTATATAATAATAGTAATAAAATGTCTAAAAATATGAAAAATAATAAAAGGTATAATTATATTAAAAAAATTTGATTAAAAATAGACAAAAATAGTAAAGAGAATGATAATTCAATTTTTCATAATCTTAATTTAAATAAATTTAATTTTTTATGATAATATTTTATATTATTAAAATTATTTGAGCAAAAATATAATAAAAATTTTGAATTACCATTCTCTTAACTACTTGATACTTTTAATTTATTATAACTTTTTTCTATATATTTTAGTGAATTTATAATTATATATTTGTTATTTTTAATTTTATAAAATTTCATATTAACAAATATATAAATTTTTATTATTTTTTATGTTTTAGTATATTTTAATAAAGGGGGTTGCTATTCGCAGTACAAAATTACTAATCACCGCAGTACAAAATTTTTTTAATTCATATTGACGTTGTACACATGTAATGATGTGTCGCTGTGTTTTTTTTTCAAAAAATGATATCAGAAAGTAAATTTACCGAAGTAGTTTGTAGTTGATTAGTAGCGAATTTTACTAGTTACTTTTTTGTTGGAATCAATACAGGAACCTTTTTTTTGTAAAAAAAAGTGTTGGATTACATTTTTATGTGTTTATATTACATTTTTATGTGTTTATATTATTAATTTGACTTAAAATTAATTTGTACTGCGAATAGCAAATACTTTACTATTCGCAGTACAAATTTTTTTTTCACCAAACTTAGTTGAATAAGTTTGAATGTTACGGGGAGACACTTTTTTTGAAATAATAGATGTCTGAATAACCAAATTTAAGTCAATATGAGTAAAACAACAACTAAGTTAAAGAGCAACTAATTTATAGAAAAACTAATTATACAAAAACTAAGTTACAACAACTAAGTTACAACAACTAAGTTAAAGAAAGACTAAGTTACAACAACTAAGTTAATGAAAAACTAAGGTATAACGTTTCTCCAACTATCTAACCTAGATTGTATTTGATGAATCCAAGGTCCGACAGTGTTTGGATTTCTATAAGTGAACCACTGCGGATAGACAGGGGGGAGTGGGGAGTCATGAACCATGCCGAACCTTATGAAATGACCCTCGGGGCAAATTCCTATGTGGATCTCTCCTCTTGGGCTATCACGATCGGTATAATTATCGATCGGAAGGTATGTTGCACTTGCCGCACCCCCATAGACAGTAGAGTAGAAAACTATATCGAAGTGTACCTTGTCGCGATCACCAACCCCATTTCCGTGTGCATCCATTTATGTGGAGGTGCTGGCCCTCCTGAATTCCAATGAAGCGCTCTTAACATGCCGTTGTACGGTCCTTCGTTAAAAATGGCCTTGTATAGTCCATTCGCTGGTGCTTGATTCTTCATGTGATTGTACAATTGTACACGGACATCTTTCCACCTCTCTTGGTCTGAATATAGGTAGTCAGCAATGACCCTGAAACCACAATTCCCATCTCCACGAACATCAATATACCCAGTCATATATTGATATAGGTTGGGGTTGAAATTCTGGTAGTATGGGAAGTCGTCAAAGGGCTTGAATCGACTCGGATTTGATGATCCTCTATTACGTGATCTTGTATTTGATGTCGCTCCTTGTGACTGGCCTGCCCTTGGTCGGTTACGCTCCCAAGACGAAGGTTCACGTCGGTTTGGTCTTGAGGGCCCGGTAGGTCTGCCAATCCCAACCTGTTCCAACGGCTCTCCTAATTGGCACACCATATCTGGGTGAAGGAAGTTTTGGAGTTGACTGTAACATCTCGCAATCAGAGTAGGATCATCTGACTGTGCTACCTCAGAAGCTATGTGTCGCCATCTATTTTGTTCTTCCTCCATGTAGGATACCATATCAATCGTCGATTCATGCTTCTCCCAGCTTAGGGTATACCAAAAACGATGTATATCCCTCTTGGAGCATAGTATACCATTATCCAGCATGTAGTTTAATTTACAAGCGCAAGGTAATCCATGAGAGGTTACCTTGTCACATCCACAGATTGAGCTGTCCATTTGCACATAATTCGTCCTTCCAAGCTCCTTGACTAGCTCATCTAAGCAAAGGGTACTAACCTTCCCGATCAGGTCAGCGATTGGAACCCTCATGTGCTCTCTTCTGTGTTTTGTCCTGGCTGCCTCAAAATCCTTTTTTAACTCCCGGATGCTTGTATTCACATGATCGTGAATCTTTGGAAAGATTACATCCAAAGTGTGTCTAGCACTCCTTAATCTCGCCTTTAGAGAAGAATGTGCGGCCTCCACCCTATCAAATGTTTAAGTAAGTTTTATAGATCTATAACAATCACTGTATTATCTTAAACATTACAAGATTAACAATTTTACCTATTTGTCGTTGTGTTGCAGAAGTGCAACACATTCTTGACCCAAGCCTCCACAAATTTTTCCTTGTATTTCTCCCAGACTGATGCAACATACGTAATGAAACGTGGGTAGCTTCGGTATGTCTCCTTGAAATATGCGTACCTCTCGTTGTAGTCCTGCTCTGTGCTCGAGTAGACAACCGAAGTCCACATTCGGACTGCAGCCGCCGCCCTTCCTCTATCACCCATATAAGTCTCGGCTTTCCCCTGAACGTTCCTACTTATGTGCCACCGACATAGTAGGTGATGAGATTCAGGAAATACCTCATCTAAGGCATTCATCAGGGCCAGACATCTGTCGGTGATAAATGTAGAGGTTGTAGTCCGCCCGAGGAGGACCCTTAATTGTTGAAGTGCCCACACATACATGTCTGTTGCTTCTGATACAAGGAAGGCGAAGGCAATGCTGAAGTTTTTGCCTATACTCGTCATCCCGATGAACTGAACCAACAGCATTTTTGCTATGTTTGTTTTATAGGTAGCATCAATGCCTATGACATACGGGAACGCATGGAGCAGTAATCTAGATGTAGGGTGTGCAAAGAAGATGGACCCAAGTCGTGTTTGATCAACTATACATGTGAAATATAATCATGTTATCTATCAAATTAACATGAAACCTAAATGATTGAAGTTATTTGAGACATACTGAGTTGACTTACTTGGATCTGTTGTGTAATCGTAGTAGTAGCTGTTTTGTCTAGCTCACTCAGCAGAGTCTGCACCATAGATCGACCATCTCTATTTACTAGTTTTGTTTTTTGTATCCGGTTGTATATGTCTTTCCTTGCTGACGTTTCTGGGTTGATTGTTGTGAGCTCGGAATAAATTGCACAGGGTGGCACACCGACTCTGGTTCTCTGATCGATCATAATCTCCTCATCCTCAGTCAGGCGTTTTCCCACAAAATGACCCTCTGCCCACTCTGCGAGATCATGGTTATGCCATCCGTTACCCACTCGCAAGAAACACCCGTAGCTTGTGTAATACCCCTTAATTTTAAAAGGACAACCACATTTCTTTGAACCAGATGATCTGCGCCGGTTGATGACACCAGGTCGTGATGTCCTTCGTGGTTTCCAATACCTCTCGCACGTTATGTGGAAATCTTGGCCTGACCGAGAACTTTGAATTATGGTGTAGATATGGTTGGGATGGCCAACACTATCTACCCAAGCTTTCGCTTCTTCTTTACCACTAAAGGCCTGGTTTGTTTCAAATAGTAACCTGTGTCCACCACCGGAGCTCGATTATACATGTCTTGCATGTAGTCATCCATCTGTGCATTATGATCCGGAACACCTTCATCAAATTCATCCCAATCTGGATCAGTGGTTGAGTCACTATCCTGCAATAAGGGTCGAGAGAATGTTAGATGAATATTGAAATATGAAATGTTAGTGCGAATAATTAACAACGACAATAAACTAAATACTTACTGGGCTTGATATTGGAACATACTCATGATCCGAATCTGAAGATTGACTCATGTTTAGAGAGAGAGCTTGCACAGTTTAACGAAATAAGTGTTGGAAGAGAGAGAGTAAGGAAATAGAGAGCTTCGAGAATATGGAGAGGAGTGTGTGAAGATGAAATGGAGGAGGCATCCCTTATATAGAGGTTGGTCATGAACTAGCCACAAGGTTAAAAGTTAAAAAAACGGTAACCTGGTACGTGTATAGTGACCTGGTACGTGTACCTTTCCTGACAAAAGTAATTACCTAAGGTAACTTTGAATTCACTTTGTACTGCAAACGGTAACCTGGTACGTGTACAGTGACCTAGTACGTGTACCTTTCCTGACAAAAGTAATTACCTATGGTAACTTTGAATTCACTTTGTACTGCAAACGGTAACCTAGTACGTGTACAGTGACCTAGTACGTGTACCTTACCTGACAAAAGTAATTACCTATGGTAACTTTGAATTCACTTTGTACTGCAAACGGTAACCTGGTACGTGTACAGTGACCTAGTACGTGTACCTTTCCTGACAAAAGTAATTACCTATGGTAACTTTGAATTCACTTTGTACTGCAAACGGTAACCTGGTACGTGTACAGTGACCTAGTACGTGTACCTTTCCTGACAAAAGTAATTACCTATGGTAACTTTGAATTCACTTTGTACTGCAAACGGTAACCTGGTACGTGTACCTTTCCTGACAAAAGTAATTACCTATGGTAACTTTGAATTCACTTTGTACTGCAAACGGTAACCTGGTACGTGTACCTTTCCTGACAAAAGTAATTACCTATGGTAACTTTGAATTCACTTTGTACTGCAAACGGTAACCTGGTACGTGTACAGTGACGTAGTACGTGTACCTTTCCTGACAAAAGTAATTACCTATGGTAACTTTGAATTCACTTTGTACTGCAAACGGTAACCTGGTACGTGTACCTTTCCTGACAAAAGTAATTACCTATGGTAACTTTGAATTCACTTTGTACTGCAAACGGTAACCTGGTACGTGTACCTTTCCTGACAAAAGTAATTACCTATGGTAACTTTGAATTCACTTTGTACTGCAAACGGTAACCTGGTACGTGTACAGTGACGTTACGTGTACCTTTCCTGACAAAAGTAATTACCTATGGTAACTTTGAATTCACTTTGTACTGCAAACGGTAACCTGGTACGTGTACCTTTCCCTGACAAAAGTAATTACCTATGGTAACTTTGAATTCACTTTGTACTGCAAACGGTAACCTGGTACGTGTACCTTTCCTGACAAAAGTAATTACCTATGGTAACTCTGAATTCACTTTGTACTGCAAACGGTAACCTGGTACGTGTACAGTGACGTAGTACATGTACCTTTCCTGACAAAAGTAATTACCTATGGTAACTTTGAATTCACTTTGTACTGCAAACGGTAACCTGGTACGTGTACCTTTCCTGACAAAAGTAATTACCTATGGTAACTTTGAATTCACTTTGTACTGCAAACGGTAACCTGGTACGTGTACAGTGACCTAGTACGTGTACCTTTCCTGACAAAAGTAATTACCTATGGTAACTTTGAATTCACTTTGTACTGCAAACGGTAACCTGGTACGTGTACCTTTCCTGACAAAAGTAATTACCTATGGTAACTTTGAATTCACTTTGTACTGCAAACGGTAACCTGGTACGTGTACCTTTCCTGACAAAAGTAATTACCTATGGTAACTTTGAATTCACTTTGTACTGCAAACGGTAACCTGGTACGTGTACAGTGACCTAGTACGTGTACCTTTCCTGACAAAAGTAATTACCTATGGTAACTTTGAATTCACTTTGTACTGTAAACGGTAACCTGGTACGTGTACCTTTCCTGACAAAAGTAATTACCTATGGTAACTTTGAATTCACTTTGTACTGCAAACGGTAACCTGGTACGTGTACAGTGACCTGGTACGTGTACCTTTCCTGACAAAAGTAATTACCTATGGTAACTTTGAATTCACTTTGTACTGCAAACGGTAACCTGGTACGTGTACAGTGACCTAGTACGTGTACCTTTCCTGACAAAAGTAATTACCTATGGTAACTTTGAATTCACTTTGTACTGCAAACGGTAACCTGGTACGTGTACAGTGACCTAGTACGTGTACCTTTCCTGACAAAAGTAATTACCTATGGTAACTTTGAATTCACTTTGTACTGCAAACGGTAACCTGGTACGTGTACCTTTCCTGACAAAAGTAATTACCTATGGTAACTTTGAATTCACTTTGTACTGCAAACGGTAACCTGGTACGTGTACCTTTCCTGACAAAAGTAATTACCTATGGTAACTTTGAATTCACTTTGTACTGCAAACGGTAACCTGGTACGTGTACAGTGACGTAGTACGTGTACCTTTCCTGACAAAGTAATTACCTATGGTAACTTTGAATTCACTTTGTACTGCAAACGGTAACCTGGTACGTGTACCTTTCCTGACAAAAGTAATTACCTATGGTAACTTTGAATTCACTTTGTACTGCAAACGGTAACCTGGTACGTGTACCTTTCCTGACAAAAGTAATTACCTATGGTAACTTTGAATTCACTTTGTACTGCAAACGGTAACCTGGTACGTGTACAGTGACTAGTACGTGTACCTTTCCTGACAAAAGTAATTACCTATGGTAACTTTGAATTCACTTTGTACTGCAAACGGTAACCTGGTACGTGTACCTTTCCTGACAAAAGTAATTACCTATGGTAACTTTGAATTCACTTTGTACTGCAAACGGTAACCTGGTACGTGTACCTTTCCTGACAAAAGTAATTACCTATGGTAACTTTGAATTCACTTTGTACTGCAAACGGTAACCTGGTACGTGTACAGTGACCTAGTACGTGTACCTTTCCTGACAAAAGTAATTACCTATGGTAACTTTGAATTCACTTTGTACTGCAAACGGTAACCTGGTACGTGTACCTTTCCTGACAAAAGTAATTACCTATGGTAACTTTGAATTCACTTTGTACTGCAAACGGTAACCTGGTACGTGTACAGTGACCTGTACGTGTACCTTTCCTGACAAAAGTAATTACCTATGGTAACTTTGAATTCACTTTGTACTGCAAACGGTAACCTGTACGTGTACCTTTCCTGACAAAAGTAATTACCTATGGTAACTTTGAATTCACTTTGTACTGCAAACGGTAACCTGGTACGTGTACCTTTCCTGACAAAAGTAATTACCTATGGTAACTTTGAATTCACTTTGTACTGCAAACGGTAACCTGGTACGTGTACAGTGACTAGTACGTGTACCTTTCCTGACAAAAGTAATTACCTATGGTAACTTTGAATTCACTTTGTACTGCAAACGGTAACCTGGTACGTGTACCTTTCCTGACAAAAGTAATTACCTATGGTAACTTTGAATTCACTTTGTACTGCAAACGGTAACCTGGTACGTGTACCTTTGTACCTTTCCTGACAAAAGTAATTACCTATGGTAACTTTGAATTCACTTTGTACTGCAAACGGTAACCTGGTACGTGTACCTTTCCTGACAAAAGTAATTACCTATGGTAACTTTGAATTCACTTTGTACTGCAAACGGTAACCTGGTACGTGTACGTGTACTGTACCTTTCCTGACAAAAGTAATTACCTATGGTAACTTTGAATTCACTTTGTACTGCAAACGGTAACCTGGTACGTGTACCTTTCCTGACAAAAGTAATTACCTATGGTAACTTTGAATTCACTTTGTACTGCAAACGGTAACCTGGTACGTGTACCTTTCCTGACAAAAGTAATTACCTATGGTAACTTTGAATTCACTTTGTACTGCAAACGGTAACCTGGTACGTGTACAGTGACCTAGTACGTGTACCTTTCCTGACAAAAGTAATTACCTATGGTAACTTTGAATTCACTTTGTACTGCAAACGGTAACCTGGTACGTGTACCTGACCTTACGTGTACTTACCTGACAAAAGTAATTACCTATGGTAACTTTGAATTCACTTTGTACTGCACTAACCTGGTACGTGTACCTTTCCTAACAAAGTAATTACCTATGGTAAATTTGAATTCACTTGTACTCACTGGTGTGTTTGGTACGCTTGATGTTAGTAGTCGTTGAACTAGCCGTTGGACATGTCAGTGTTACTCAAATATTATAAAAGTGGGTATTAGTGTCCCAACATACTCATTCCTTACCCCGTGCTCTCTGAATCTGTCTAATTACATCTTGTTTGAACTCTTCACACCTTAATTCCCATTTCGCTCCCAAAATCAAATGGAGTTTCCTTTCTGTTTGCACGTTAATTATGTAGCTACTTTTGGTCGTCATGGAGCACAATTTGATAGAAGAGTGGGGCACAGACGCGTAGAAGTTACTATGCCATATCCTAGTAATCTCCGGGATCTACAACGACGAGTAATTCGAGCACTACAGTCCCTCCTCGGCAGAATAAACATAACAACAATGGTGTATTTGGGGCTGGAGGGCGACTACGAGTGGACTTTTATTCATGTACGAAATGATACATCAGTTCGCCGGATGATGGAGAATTACATGGAGTATAATGATTTCATCGCTCATATTCCATTACTTGTTATTTATGATCCTATTGAGCCCGATGATGATGATTTTCAACACCAAGAACCAATTTATGAGATGAGACGTAATGTAATAGCACGGGGAATAGAGAGACAAAGGTTAGGAAATAATTAGGTTATTGGTTATTGCGTATTTGATCTTGTTAGTTCTCGTGTTGTTATAATTTTCGGGATTTATAATCTTTAGTAGATATTTGGACGTGGAATAAACGTGTTGTTATAGTTATTGAAGTTGGTCACACATCTTTTCTTTCTTAGGAATTTTGACATTTTGATATATTTCATTTCTCGTGACATATACAATCTTTGGTACATGTTAGATATTTCATTTCGACACTATCATTGCTGGAGAACATTCAACGACCAACAAAGAATTTAGACCGCCCAGAAAGGGATTGATCTTAAGAAGCACATTTGTCAAATACTGATCGTTAACTTTGAAGTGAAACAAGCATTGTGAAACGATGCATTTCTAGAAAATTTTTGCCATAGTCTCCCCTGTTTTTCTTATCTCCACCGGTTCTAAGAACCTCCACAAGGTCACCAGCATTGTCAGCAACAATTCCACCATCACCAAGTCCTCCAGAAAAAAACTACAACCAGAAATTGTACTACCGTCTAACACACCGAATGAAAATGAAAGACAACAAACAGTTCCAAGATGATACTAAAGTTTATTACATCCAAATCCAAGATGACAAGCACTAGGGTGCACCATGCTGGCGCTGGTAACTATCCCATATGTACAAAGAGCTGAACACATCCACAAGACCATCAGTTGCAGCCCTTTGTTCTTCTTCTGGCATCCCCTGACGATAGTATGACCAGTCCCATGCATTGTTCTCTTGGTAGTACGGGCGTGCAAGCTCACTTGCCTCAGACAGTAGCTGTAACACACTTGGTCAGGTAAGTACACATAAAAAATAAAAGTGATATTTAATGATGTACTATGACAAAAAGAACTTACTAGACAGGGATCTGGACGATGAACCAGGGTGGTCTGATAAGTCTCAGGGTTTAGGATCTTCGGGTGTGTGTGCTTGGTGTACCAATCTAGGTAGAGTGGGTCACAAGCATGCAACCGCGCATTTGTGCGCGTATACCCTGGAACCAGCAATTTAGGAGTGTTTTCCCAGAAATTATACATGGGGGGGTATACACAGGTGTAGGGTTGGGCTTTTCCTCTTTTTTCAGACCTTGGGTTGGGTCTAATAGGAGGTTCAGGGATATCCTGAATGTAACCAAACTGGCGTAGACAGCGACCAGGCATGTATGGCTCATTTAACCCCAAAATCGGTATGTTACCTCTATACCATGTACGCCCTCCATGAACATTAACATTATCTCGACCGTAGGGCAACCAATCAATCTACAATGAACATTAATAGTAAAATGTAACCAACAACGAAAGACAAAAATAATAATGGTACAATGTGTTAGCAACTACAAACACTTACATTTAGAGCAGTCAAAGCATCTAGATGCTCACGATATCCTTGCAGTGAACGATGATCCTGCACTTGAGAGGTAGATCTCACCCATCTTAGAGCCCAAGGTCTACCATCATTAGCGCCCCAGTCCGGGCTAATCGCTGGTCTTAATGTAGGGAAGTACGCATAAATCCAGCACTGTGCATATAAAACACTAGAATGATTAAGCAGTACCAATTATTAATACTCAGCGAGTTATCATATACTAGATGCACATTAGGACACATACCTCAAGTAACGTCATAGAACCACCTATCCCACTGGAGTCGGCACGAGATGCTATCCCTAGCTGGCGATATAACCATGCAAGAGTACCAGCTCCCCATGCATATTTACGAAGCTTGGTACCTTTCTTCACAGGAGCTACTAAACTGAACAGCTGTGGACTCAGACGACCATTTGATTTTCCAGCTAATATGGTGGTACCAATCAGATGATACAACCAACCACATGCCTGCTTCATTGCCTCTTCATTTTCATCTCTACATTGCTGCAACAAGCTCGAAATTGATACAGCACCGGTATTCCACAGTGCCTCTGTCATACTCTCAACATCTGCCCCAAAATTAAGACAATCAGCCATTACCTCCTTCAACTCAGGGGTGGATGAATTCGCTGTCAATGAACGACCGACGATGGGGATTTGCAGTATCATCCACACATCATGCAGGGTAATCGTCATCTCACCAAACGGCATATGGAATGAGTTTGTATCAGGCTGCCACCTCTCCACAAAAGCACTGATCAGGGACATATTGTTGTATGGCATCGTAATATCCTGTAGGTGCTCTATACCAGAATACTCAAGCATCTTCCTTGTTCTTGGTTTAGAAATTTGATCTTTTTGCCAGCAGGTAAGCATCACCCTACGGGATTTGAAACTCAAAACCCCACGATCCTACATAATGACCAATATTTAACACTTACAAAACGTAGTATGATATTAAATGATCAAATACAGGAGAAGATAGAGAACATACCTTAGCCGAGGTCCATAAGTCAAGCGCCACATGACCCCCGAAGCTAGTGATAACACTAGTGAGTAGTGGACCGCCAGGAACTGGCACCTCTGTCAACTTCCAAGAGGTAGGAATGACTGGAACCATCGCTACGCTGCTTCCTCGTCAGTGTCATCCTCCTTATCCATGACTTCATCATCTTCCTTATCCTGCTCCTCATCCACGTCGGGTGAGTCCTCATCATCAGCACCACGACCATCGTCATCAGCATGTGGCGAACGCTCAGTCATCACATGGTCCTCAACAGCACGGGCAGGTGATGGGCGTGGTGGACGTGATGAACTACCACCGCCTGACGGAGCAGTCTGGTGGCTTGATTGCCCTGAGATATTGAAGCTAGAGCTGTGCATTGATCTGTCAGAAAAAGCACTACTGGATGATGACAACTCTGGCATGCGTCTCCTCGGTATATTGAACACCGCCGAGTCATCCTCCGCTACCATTGGTGGTGCTGGTACTTGAAACGCCGGGTCGTTGGAAGATTGACCCGGATGGAAAGATGAATGGCGTGCTGCTTCCATGCGGGGGGCAGGATTACTCGGCCCTTCACCAGGAACATGTGCACGACGACGGTACGAGGCCGTCATAGCCTGCTCCGCACCCCGGTCTTTATTCTTCCTCTTCGTGACATGTCTCACTGCTTTTTTCAGACGATCCATCACTGCATACGAATATCACACAGTTATATCCCTCATTCATAACATAAAAATTCAAACATTTATAATCATATCATTCACAATATTACAATTCAAAAAAAAATTCAAATATTTATAAATCATTCACAATATTATAATACAAAAATAAACAAATTAAAACATTTAAAAATCATTCACAATATTATAATACAAAAATAAACAAAATAAAACATTTAAAAATCATTCACAATATTATAATACATAAATAAACAAATTAAAACATTTAAAAAAGCATTCAAAATAATAGAATTCAAAAAAAAAAAAATGAAACTGGGTCGAGTAGCACTGCTACTCGCCCGTCTCCAACTCGAGGACCTCTGCTCCTCTACGTCTCCGGCGGCGAGTACCTGCACTACTCGCGTGTCTCCGAATCGAGATGCGCTGCTCCTCGCACCAACCATCAGGCGCCAGCGCACAGAGGCCGAGTCGCAGCGCTCCTCGCCTGCTTCCGGTGCGAGCCGCTCCCGTCCTCGCGCTACTCCAAGTCGAGCACCTGGCCTCCTCGCGTGGCTCCCGGTAGAGCAGAGCGCTGCTCGCCCGCCAAGAAACCGAGCAGAGGCGCTGCTCGACCCAGCCTTCCTTTTTTTTTATTTTTTTGAATTTTTCGAATTTTTAATGCTAGATCTAGCTCAAATGATGTTGAATTTCAAAAAACTAACACCAAATTCATACTCAGGACACTCAAATCTATAAGTTGCAAAAAAAAAAACGAAAAACTCACCGGAAAATTTTTCCGGCGGTGGTTGGCGGCGGCGGGTGGCGGCTCCGGCGGCGGCTCCGGCAGTCAGAAGAGAGCTTCTTCCTTAAGAGAGATAGAGGAGAGAGAGTGAGGAAGTGAGAAATGAATAATCCAAGGAAGGTTAGGCTATCTATAGTACGAGCGTTTTTTACCCGAAATTGACGTTTTCAACAGCGATTTCAATACAACGTTCTGAAAGTGTAACAATGTTTATAATTTAGTCAAACACAACATAAAATGTCATTAACTTATGTGGAGTCACAATTATACGTTTAAATGCGATTAAAAAAGGTTTAACGTCTTTTTTACAATTAGAGCATTTTTCACCCGAAATTGGTGTTTTTAACTATGAATTGAGTACAACATTCTGAATATGTAGCAATGTTTGTAATTTAGTCAAACATAACGTAAAATGTAGTCCAAATTACGTGGATTCACAATTAAAATCATATTGACGCAAATAATACGGGTTTATAATGTTTTGTAACAATCAGAGTGTTTTTTACTGTTTACGCTAAAGAAATTATTTTTTAAAAAAACAAAAGTTACAACACGACATCATTACATGTGTACAACGTCAGTATGAATTAAAAAAATTTTGTACTGCAGTGATTAGTAATTTTGTACTGCGAATAGCAACCCAGTTTAATAAATATTGTGGTATCTTATAAATTAAAAATATTTATGTGGTATACCGTCAAATATATTTATCAACAAGTTATGGATATTTTGGTATTAAAAATTTTGAATTAATAATCTGTGATATCTGATGAATTAAAATTCTATTTTATGATATCTAGAAAACTTTTTTAAAACTTATAATACTCCATGAAAAGGTATCTCATTAATTGAAAAAAAAACATTGCCGTTTATTTTGTTCTACCATAATGTTTGTACTTAAAATTAAAAGAGCCGTCCGGGAATCACAACCATCATAGGAATCAAACCTAAAAAATCATTCCTGGTTTAGCTTTTCCCAACCAGACCAGTTAACTGGGAACAGAGCCTCCAGTCCACCGCCTCTATTTTTCGCTCAACCTTGTTCGATCGTCTTCATCTGAACACCGCCAGTCCACCGCTGTCTGCCAATCCACCGGTTCACCGACTCCAGCCAGATACTCTGCCGCTGTCTCTCTTCTGGTTCTTGTTACCCCCTGAGGTTTTTGTTACCGTCGTAATCCAAACACCCACCCCTCAGTTTTGCTTCTTTATCTTCCGTATTAGGTAGTGCGCATGCCTGCGCCTCCTTCTAGTCTTCACCTGTTGGAGTTGAGACGGTGTGAGTTAGTCTTCAAATTTATGCAGCTTAGTTTAATTTATAATTCAATTCTAATTTCGTGAAGTCTCAGCTTTTATAAAGTTGGTAGTTAAATGGGCAAAGCAAAAAATAGTGCAGTAAATGGGGCTGGAATTCAATGGAAGGTGATTGTTCGAAGTGGGACTGACATATTTATACTCATAAGAGGGCTAGAATAAGCACTCTCCGGATCTGGATAATTCCTCACGGTTTCTTTTTAGTATTCGGAGGATACCCTTTGTTCTCGTTGCAAATATTCTACATGAGAGTTTGTCCTTGATGTGAATCCATTGTTGCATATAATGTTCATTTTATATTTCTCTGAGCGGATTTGTTGGTAATTTTTCTCTGGCAATTGAAATGCGTTTAGCGAAACAGATGAATGAAAGCTATTGCCTATAGTTGGTTTCTGTTTTATATATAACGTGCTCTGTCAATTATGTAATTTGGTTGTTGGTCATTTTAATCTGATAATGCAATTTCAGTACATTTTTATATTACACTGAATGTCGGATGAATGAAAGTAAGAAGCTAAAACTTTTGTATTTTTGTGTACCCGTTTCCCGTGAAAAGTGAATGATTTTTCTGGTTGACTGCAATTAATGGACCAAATATGGATATGAATTTCAGCAAATGTAAACCATCACAAACAACCCTATCGGGACTAGTACGTGATATTAAAAAATGTTTTCCAGTTTTGAAATTGGGTTTGATGAACGCCAAGGTGCTGCCATCAACCAATTTGAAACCATATTTGCTGCTATAGGGCTTGATACTCTTGTTGTTTGAGTGCCCAGTGTGCGACTGTGTTGCAACTTTTTATATTTTGATGACTCTTTTTATTCTACTTAATATATCCTTTTTTTTTCTTTTGCTACTGCCCTGGATTTGCTTTCCTATCCCCCATCTCCATTCTCGTTCAGCACAGGATATTAATACAGATATGAACAAACATAAGACAGGAGTGGCTTCTGGAAGCAAAATCAGATTCCAAGAGAGTGAAGATTATGTGTCCTCGTCTGAAGAAGTAACTTCATCAAAATCAGGCTGTTTGTTTTATATAATATATACATACCTATCAAGATGTGATTTTAGACTGTTTTTAATGCGTACTTCAGGAAATAGAGATAGAACGTGAGCTTGCAGATGTTACATTTGAAGAGTTGCAAAAGGCACGTTCTGATGGAACTTTATCTTTGAACCTGATGTCCAAGTTAGAGAAAAAAACCGGTAGAGCTAACAAAAACAGGTACTAAATGTGCATCATGTATGTTGCTTGTTTACCATATATTGGTGGTTACTGATGCTTGATTGATTAATATTAGGCCAGCTGAAATGAGTAGCAAGAAACCAGTGAGTAGATTCAGGGAAGTGATCCAAGTTCCTAAAAAGGTGAGTTCCACTGTGCCCACTAATATGGACATTGGCGCCTTTTTTCTGTACTAGTACTAGTTTTAGGACGGGGAAGAGAGAATAATGGCGATTACTATATTCCTACAGTGGAAAACAATTCAGTCCAGTCCTATTTCAAAGTTCTTATTATGATATTAAACTCATTATTTGCAATGGTTTTGTTGTTAAATTACTTCAATTTTATGTGCAATGCATCTTATAGCGTACATATTTGTGGTTAGTGATAGGTCTATGATTGATCAAGTGTCCTATTTATTTGGTGTGCAGACCTCATTGGATCCACGCTTTGAAACCCTTTGTGGTACACTTGATCCCGAGGAGTAAGTAGGAATACTAATTGAGTATTCAGTTACTTTTGTTCAAGCTCATGCTACTTTTCATCAAATTCAGCAATGCTATCGACTCAAATTACCTCGATCTGTTCTCTTTATTCATCTTTAAACGCTTACCACCAAATAAGATTTAAGCTACAGTTTCATAATTGTGGATGAGTGAGTCATTTGGATCATCATTGTCCTTTGGCATCTAGTTCCTTGAAAAGAAATACCGGTTTATAGAGCAGCTACTAGTATAATCCGGCTACCCTGTGGCATCAAATGTTACCCTTAGATTTTGTGCTCTCCCGCAGACTTCTGCTTGTGCTTTAAGTCTGATTAATCTATGCCAAATCTTTTTAAACTACTTATTATCACTTTTCATCTGCTTAATCACTCTCCCAGACGTGCACTTCTAATGCTCCAAGTTGCTCTTGGTCATCTTTTTCGATCCAATCCTCGTCATCTCATGGCCCCAGTTACTTCAAGCGTAGCCACATGTTATTGTTTCTAAGGTTTTTGTGCCTTTCAGTATTAGACTTTTACAAATTGTTTTTTTTTCCTTCTCTTCCAATTTAAGTTATAACCTAGCTGACCAAGTCTATAAAAATTGTATTACTTGCCTCTGTTTGGTACTAGAATGTTATTCATTTCCTGCTGACTAAAACTGAATGATTCACTCTTCTTGTTGTCTAGGTTCCGGAAAAGATATGACTTCATGTTCAATGAGCATCTACCTACTGAGAAAGCGGTAAGACTCATTTATCTGCTGGTGAAAGAACTGCTTGGGAATTATTACATTAACTGTTCACATTCTTTGATGTTGACAGGAGTTGCAAAAACTGCTAAAGAAGTCAACTGATCCTGAAGTTGTTGAAGACTTGAGATCTCGACTTGGATGGATTGTAAGTTTGCAAATGAACTTGCTTAATTTGATTATGCAATTTTACGCATATGTTTCAGTTTTCATCCGGTTATTGCTTCTCAATTCATGTTTCTCCATTGTTTGGAATCCTAGGCACTTGATTGTTTTTTGTGGTGATTGATTTTCAGGATAAACAACTAAAGTCTGGCGGGTCAACAAGAAATACTGAAACACAAATTTTGACTGAACATAAGAAGAAAGAACGAGAAGCGGCAAAACATGGCAAAAAACCCTTTTATCTGAAGAAGTGTAAGTTATTTCTCTGTTCCTGTCTATGTATTGCTGACAAAATTCATCTTCACACACGTACACCAAAAGCTAAAGTTTATTCATGTAAACCTTACAATGAATGGTCACTGCTCCTTGTGGCTTCTTCTTTCCATAGCCTTGTATACCTGTTTTGCTTGAGTGATATATTTCATCTCCATTCATTTTGCTTTTTTTATAGCTGAAATTCGGAAACAAAGACTTCTCCAGAAATATGATAGCCTCAAGGTGAGTGCGCTTTTTAGTCTGCGGTTTGTCTAATTGTACCTTCGTCTGTGATTAATAGTATGTTGTTTCATACAACTACTAGGATCAGGACAATCTATGAACTTCTGAATTCGACTAATAAATGCGTTTATTTTTTGGCTTGTTAGGCAACTGGACAGCTTGATTCCTACATCGAGAAAAGGAGGAAGAGAAATGCTGCCAAGGACCACCGATTCATGCCTTATAGACGGTCAGAGAATGAGCAATAGATGTGTAAGCGTTGCCTTGTTTATGGTAGCTATTTCAAGGACAAAAATTAGTACGAAACACGAGAGAAAAGGCTAGAGCTAAAATGAAAAATTGTATTGTTTTATGTTTAAAGGTGATCGCGGTTCGGAGCAAGTTCAGGTTCTGGTTCCATCACTTCGGAAGGAATTGTGAATGGACCAGTTAGGGCTGATTCTGGTTCCGGTTTTTCTAAGGTGAGGGATTGGTTTGTATTTGTACCCAATTTTTTACCAATTCAATTCTTACCTGCTCTATATTCGTTTTGGGACTGGTTAACTAGTCCCCAACAAATTTGGTCCTGATGTATGGTTCAGACTTATTTTTAAGACCAAAATTACATATACTAAAAACAAGGTGTACTTATCAGTATTTAATTATCTAATCAAATTATTATCAAGTAAAAATCTAATAGAAAAACATTGATACAGAAAAAAGCTCAGCTCTCGGATACGTGATAATTGATACGCCCACATTCTACAAGAGAACAACTCCTAGAGTTCTCACACAAATCATGCTGTGTTTCATATTGTTGTCTTTCTTGGCGATGTATTTCACCTAAATCTCGATTGTATATTTGGATTTATAATTTGCGTGAATTTTTTTATAGTGAGTAAACTCGCAATAGTATGCAAATGATATCAACTAGGTAAGTCGCATTAAAAATGATAGGTTCTTGAACTTAAAACAGGCTAAGCCACAATTGATATTAGAATAAGTAGGATGATGTCTTGTGGAATTCTTTTTGTTTTATATATGTGGAAAGTTGCACCCGCAGCGCACTCAGAGTGCACTTTGGGTAACCCACGGGTGATGTGAGTGTTTGTAAACCATGTCAACCAGGTAATTACATAAAACGTACTCTATGTGACAGATTAGAACTTTGGATGAGAAAGTCGAGGTTGAAGAATTAAGTACCAATTGATTTCCTACTCATTTATTGGGTTGGACGTCTTGTGGAATTCTGACTAAGACTCAAAAACTTGGTTTCTAGAGTTTGTCATCATTTAGGAATATTTATACCAGTTTTTTCATCAAAACTATAATTCAAATTAAATTATGTGTAGTATCTAGAAACTAATTGACTAGATTTTGGTCTCATCAAAATATTAGCTATTGAAAAGTTACACTTATTATCGTGATGTGATGGTTTATAACTAAAAGATGAAATCACTACTGTCACTATCTCTTGTATGTAAACCCTTACTTGGATGTCACTTTGTGGCATAAATATATTGTTTATTCGTATTTCTTTACATTAAGTTTTGTTTTGATGTGGAGTTATTGTGTAGTAATAGTCAAGTGACTTGGTTAAACCATTAAACTTCATATTAATTAACATTTATAGCAGATGAAATTTTGTAAAATGATGTATCCAATTGCATTTTAATCCTATTTATGAGTTTATGTCTCTCAATATATAAATGTGTAATTGATTCACAAAATCATTGAAAAAATTGTGTTGACTATCTAAACCTTAGAAACAGTTATATCAACATTCTACAATTATGAGGTTATTGATGGACCACTAGATGCAACAACCATAAAATTATAAATTTGTGACAAAATAGTACTATAATCTATTCTAATTTTATCAGCAAATCATTAATTGAGTTTCAACTAGTGAAAGTATCAGTTGTAAAATGACGAGGTTTCAAATTATTTGTCTTACGTAAATTTGTACTATCTCTTAATGACATGAGCTCTTTTTAAAATAAATAAAAACAAAGTGTTTATGAGAACCATCCATAGTTCTAGTATAGTAGTTCACTTGTGCAATCCTTTTTCTAAACCAAAAGTTTGGAACACACTTGTTCAAATGTTATAAGAAATCTCGTCATTTTGCATTTGATATTCCCGCTTGTTGGAACTCAATCTACGATTTAGTTATTTAAACTAGAAAAACACAACACTATTTTAGAAAAGAAAAAAATGTGTAACGATCTTGTTATGCTCTCACAATCAAGGTATAATGCATTTTTCTTCTCCCAATCCTTTGATTTATAAATGAAAAGGATCAATAGCGGCTAGTTCTTAAAAGAGGTTTTCCACTCCAATGCCAAGAAGGTCAAATCTAAATCCTAACACTATGATATTCTCTCCCAAACTCAACTTACTAAGTGAAAAGAGGATGCATACTGATTCACAAAATCATGGAAAAAATTTGTTGCGCATGACCTTAGAAACAGTTATATCAACATTCTAAAATTGTGAGGTTATTGATTAGCCACAAGAACCGTAAATTTGTGACAAAGTACTATAATTTTATTCTACTCCCTCCTATTCTAAATATCGTCGTTTTAGGCTTTAGAATATATTCAAATTATAAGTCGTTTTAGACTTTTTGTATCTATTTTCTACTTTTACCCTTTCTACTTTTTAATTATTATTATCATTGCACTCTACTTTTTATCTTACCAATAAATACTTACTTTTTTTCTCTCAATACAAAAATAAGGGTATGGAAGTCTTTTTTCTCTTTCTAAAAATGGTGAAAAAAGTCTAAAACGACTTATAATTAGAACAGGAGGGAGTAGTTTTATGAAATAATAATTGAGGTCCAAACTAGTGAAAGTTGATGACTTTTGAAATAACAATGGTTGGGGAACTTAAAATACACTTAGTTACGTGAACACACCTAGATATGTTATAATAGATTGTTTCAAGTTTGGGTTGTTCAACTGAAATGACAGGTATAAGTTATCATGATATGACTAATTGTTTTATTATATTGATGAAGCAATATACATAACCATTGAATTATCTTAATTGGATTTCTTATAGATGAAAATCTATAATGGAAAAAATACACAAGCGTGTTGTCAGAAATAAAAATGCAACCTACAAACTTAAAAATGAAGGTTATTGCACAATCTTTACAGAGTATTAATGAAGAAGCATAATCAGAACGAGTGTCTTATGCAGTTCCATTTGTTGGTGTGATAGACTTTAACATAGTCCCATATTTTATTAAACTAAGTACATAAATGAGCTTATATCAATATAAAAATATTGATAGTTTTAATATATATGGTGGAGAGATTGCTTTAGTTTTGTGACGATGTACAAATGAATTATTAGGAATCATTGATGGATCATATAGTAAAGGATTTTGTGTTGAGATAATAATGAATCATATAACTGACTGGATGATCCATTTAGCTAACTAAATGAATCATCTAGTAGTCTTTAAAGCTAGAATTCAACAGATAAGTCACACTAGAAAAAATTGTAGTACAAAACATCTTGAGAATCTTTGTTGTCAAGTTCGTAGCAAAAGCACTAATAGTTTAAAATATATGACCTACATAAAAATCAATCCCTAGAGTAAGGCATACTTCATTTGAAACAAAAGCACAAAGAATAAACATAACATGACCAATGGAAAGAACCAAACAGAAAAGTCTCAAATATTCTTTTCCCTTAATGCCATTTGAAGATTAACAACCCTCTTATTCTTTTTTGTCTACATCAATTGAAGGCATACTTAACATGAGCCTTGTTATAAGGTTTTATGTTGCTTCACCATACTTGGTCTTGTTGGAATGTCTTTTTTTGTTACAACTTTCTTCCTTTTTGAGTCATTGAGGGATTATTACTTGTGCCCGCAACTTTCTTTATTTGAAACTTTGGTTAACGGATATCTGTTTTAACCGTTTGCACACCCCTTGAATATTCTTACCGTGATTGTCCACTTTTCATCACTTTTTGCTTGGTATTGCCAAATTTCAAATATTGTTCATAAATTATCATAACTTTTGATCTATATTACTCCCTTCGTCCCATTGTCAGAGTCCACTGTCCATCTTTTATTTGTCCTAAAATAGTGTCTCTCACGGTGTATAATATTTCTATCTCCACTCTACTTTTTCACATTTCCTTAATCTGTATGCAAAATAAAAGAGGACTCTGCCCATGGGACAACAGAGGGAGTATAATTTTGATGTTTTTTGAAGGAAGAGAAACTACCGATCTAGTTTCCCTGCACTGAGCCATGAGAATGTTAATGCTTGGATATCCAATTAAGATCAATGCTTGGATATCCAATTAAGATCAAGGAATTGCTAAGTTTGTTACACCTCGAGAAAGCGCTAATGTGATCCCTTATTTGCGTACGGCGACCAATCAACACCCAAAAATTTACCATGCTGGATCCCATACGACGGTAATGGTAACTGGTAAGTATCACACCAGCACCTCAGTCAGCGATGTGACCCGAACCTTCCAAACCGATTATATAATAACCATTATATAAAGTTACACATACTATAATTCTAATTAAAAAAAACAATATAGGAATATCTTTTAATAGTTACCCGTTGTGTGTCCCGCACAGATCCCCCCCGGTGAGCTCAGCTCTCCAAAACTAATACTGTCACTCACTCTGCCGTAGACTGGAGTAGAAAACGCCTCGTTCCAATTTTTTTCTCTGTGCGCGCACTCCCGCCCTTCTGTCGAAACAGCGTTCGTTCACTCCGCCCTTCTATAAAGCGCAGCAGCCTTTTCTAGTTCTTTCCTCCCCCTCTCATAATGCAGAGGAAGCACCAGTCCATGGATAATCTGGACGATCTCTGAGACGAACGGGAACCGTTCCTCCTTTTCCGCTCTATTCTCGAAGCTGTCTGAGTTCATCTCCACCTCCTCCTTTCGGTCCGTATGTTCAATCTTCGGAATCATATCCGCTGCTGCTGTTTTTTTAATCTTCACCTTTCCGCTTCGATTAGTTCATAATGAAATGGATAGATTCTTCTGTTTTCTCAACTGTTTTTTACTACTATATTAGATTATTTTTGGTGGTCAATGTTCTGCCGATTTTGCTCGGCACGTCTGTGTCTACCTCTTCTATATCATCTTTTCACTGCTCTCGAAGTTGATCCTTGCATTTTTTTTCGAAAATGTGTTTATTTTTCCGACTACGTTAGTCGATGTATCTCGTTAAAAGAAGATCGTAAAGATTACAATCGCTATAACATATGTCGATCGGAATATAATTTATCGGAGACTGTTCTATTTAGTGTTGGGAGTACATATTGTTGCTCTCAAAGCTGTGGGGGATCAAGAGAAATAACCCTAGCCTGTCGGATTCCGTATCTCTTTTTATCTATGGCGACTCCGAAACTGCGCGATTTAAGGCATGTCCCCCGTTTGCTTATCCTGAACCAATTCAATTCGAATGGTTTGACGATCAGTGATCAAATTAGGCTTATGGTCGTCGGGTTTTCTTTTAGTACTTAATAAGGGACTATCGGTTTGTGTGACGATGTTCATAAGAAAGTCGTGCTGATATTCTGTCCCACATCTCTAATTTTTTCTTCTATAAAATGTTGGGTACGTACGACGGTACGAGTAATGTTCCGGGTGGGGTGCATAAATCGGCGGGCCTTCTAATTAAAATGAATAATGAACGTCGGTTCCCCAAAAAAAAAACAAGAATAATGGAGATCGGACATGAACAGAAACTGAGAGTGATATACTGCCGGCCGGCGGGGTATGTCTGGGTCTTAGGTAGGAGTCGCTGTCATTAATTTAAGAATTGACAGCTGTTTAAATTTAGAAAGTCAAGAGTAGTCCCCTGGAAGAAAGTTTGCATGTTCTTCTACGTCGTTCCAAATTCCAATTGCTTTTCTTTTTGGTGTTACTCTTTACACCCAACTCGTTTTTAGTATTATTTTCTACTTGTTGCTACCATTTCTGTTACTAATACCAAAGTTTCTTATCTTGAAAGTATATTCTCGCAACCTTAAATGTCGGCCTTTGAAGAGCATTCCGAATTCAACCACCACCCACTACTGACTGAGCCACCAAGGTCCGTGATCTTATTCGGAGATGGGTCCCCTTCTTTGATAAGCCCATTACATCTCCCCGCTTATGATTCACATTTTATCACCAATAATGATATGTTTATGAACCCCCGAACCTCATGGGGATTTACAAACTTCAGCTCAGGGACGATCACTCTGGAATCCTCTTTGATCCCGTATTCCAATGCTGCACTACTTCCCTACGGTTCTTCGGTCATCAAGGAAAACTCTTACCTTAACGTAACATCTTCATTCATAACATCAAATAGTTCAATAATTCCAAGCTCCTCAGCAGCAAACCAGTTGTTTCATTCTCAGCAGACTACCAAGAGGCCTGACGATCAGACCAGGCACCCTAAACGGCAGCGAGAAATGATAGAGATTGCAGCTACCCACTCCCTGGATGGGGATCATTACTTTCGGTATGTGGTACAACAGCTAATGCTAGGTGAAAAATTGAAGTATTCGCAAAAGCAGAAACCCATGCTTCAGATACCAACCCCACAGTGTACTACCATGCCAACTGAGCCACTGCAATCAAAGAAGTTCCAATCTCAGCTGGCGCTTCCTTATAATGTCGACCATCCCATCAGTGTACCTAGGATGCCTCTCACAAAAGGTGGTGCATGTGCCCGAAGAATGATGTACTATTTGTACAATCTATCGCACCGGCCTCAGGTTAGTCAAGCTTGTATATATAATTGGTTATTGGAGTTTCCTACGTTATAGTGTTCTTTTTTGTCTTGTGATGGGGATCTTCTTGCTCCTTGTAGAACAATAGCCTTGCTTACTGGAGAAATTTTGTGAACGAATACTATGCTCCTGCCGCGAGAAAAAGGTTCTGCTTCTCTCTCTACAAAAATGTTGGTTGTTATGCCCAAGGAATTTTCTCCGAGAATGCTCTGGTATGTATCATTATTTAATTATGCGCTTTACTATGTAGTATTTATTCTTTATTCTTCAAGTGCAAACTTAATCATGTATGTTTCCTTGAGCATTTATGAATGTGCTCTAAGATCGCTCTAGATATGAATATTAATTGAAGCTTATCCTGTTTTGATCTTGATTATTATACAGGGTTCTTTGCCGTGCGACATTTGTTCCAAACCAAGAAAAGGCTTAGGTACATAGTTTCTTTGCTGTTGAAACTATGACAAGTTCTTGCTCTATCTCTTGAAGCATAATGATCTAGAGTAATAATTCAGAATTTCACATGCGTGGCGCGAGCCGCGAGACTATTGCAGATTGGCATGCAATTTTTTTTTTGACCATGATTTCGAACAATTTGTTCAAGGGTATCTCTCCACTACTACCGACCAAGCCGTTGGTAATTTGGCATGCATATATGATCCATATGTAGCAGATGCTACTAATTTATACTGGTTTCTATAATTGATTTCTTGATTCTATATAAGATCGTGTGGGGGTATGTCTTGTTTATTTTTCTCTTCTTTAATTGTGACATTTTTGTTTTGGCATTTTCAGAGACAACATTTGAGGTTCTTCCTAGGTTCTGCCAGCGAAAATTTGAGAATGGCGTTAAGGATGAACTATTGTATCTTGATTGTCCCGCTGAGAGTCACGAGTTGACCTTGGGAAACATAATGCTGAAGTATGACAAAGCTGTAATGGAGACAATCCATGAAAATCTCCGTGTTGTTCATGAGGGAAAGCTTCAAATCATTTTTACCCCGGACTTCAAGGTTGAACTTTATCTGTACATTTCTATTTATAGGGCTCTGCTTGCATTAATTATGTGAATGTGATTTACTGATCAAAGAGTAATGTGCCTGGTGAAATAGATAAAGTCTTGGCTGTTCTGCTTGCAAAGGCATGAGGAGTTTGTGCCCCGTAGAGTGGTTGCGCCACAGGTGTGTAAGCTCAGATGATCATAAAACTGCTTTCCCAATCTCACATGTTTGGTCTAAATGGTTCACATGTTTTATTCCACGCATGCTTATGATTTTTATTGAAATTGTTTTCTTTAAGGTGGAACATTTGCTTGATACTGCCGCCCAGTATCATAACAATATTTATTGTAGTGATTCTAGTGAAGAACTTAAACACACATTAAGCAACAACAAAAGGTAAAAAGTATCTCTTTGATCTACTCTATCTGGTATCAGTTCTGTCTAATCTCCTAGTGCGATAGTGTACATACTGTTTTACATATTGTCCTATAATGCATAAAAGAGATTTCTTTACTGTTTATGTCAATACAGGGTCAAGCAAATAGTAGAAAGAAAGATACATTATGCTTAGCAGTATCATTTTCATCTCACCATTGCTGTGACTGACTACACTTGTGAACCTCTTTGTCATTGTATTGTCTAATAAGTCTATACGCAGCTCGAGTTCGCTTTTTTTGTGGAAGAGATGATGTATTAGCTAATGCCGGTAGTAATTATATCATCAAGTGACCAAGTGAGGCTTAATATTGTAGGCCCATGTATTCTTTGGTTTTGATATCATGTCTGAACATTTATAATCTTCTGGTCAGCCTGTTGAAAGCTGGCAAACAAGTTATTAGGACTTTGGGGAAACCACGTCTATGCGAGGTGGGATTTTCCAGTCCGTTTATCCGCTTCATGCAGGTACGTCATCTATCTCTCTATTCATCTAATTTTGTTGATCTTGTTTCAAAGCCATAGTTGCTTCTGTCTGAAATGACACATTTAGGTGCTTTTTCTCCCGCTGCAGGTATCTGAAGTGGTCGACTCGATGAAGGATTTGATGACTTTCAGCATGAGCAACCACGACTTTGGTCCCATAGGTAACTTTCTTTCTCTCTTTTTTTTTTATTTAATTCCAATACGTTCCTCCCTCCCTATTTGACCTTCTGGTTTACTATTTGGACTTGTCGTTTGACTTCAATATTTAACATGTAAGATGACATAATTTTACAAATCTAAGTTTTGTAATGGAATTTTTATGTCAAAAACTACATGTTATAGAAATTTGTTTTATAAAATTATTTTATCTTCTATGTTTAATATTAATGTGGAAAAATGTGTCAAAAAGCAAACAGGAAGGTCAAAATGGGACAGAGGTAGTATAAAAGTTCTAGTATGACAATGCAAAATTACATTTACAAATTATGTGAAGATGACAAAAAAAAACTTTAAATAAATGACACGAGAATTTTACATGAAAAACTTGTTTAATTTAGAGGAAAAACCACTCTCTATAGTAAGGGTAACAATTTTAAGCCTCTTTATGATAGAAAATCACCCACACTTATACATAGAATCTCTAGGGGAACATAATTTTCTCTCTCCCTATCACTTCTCTCCCTTGGTGAGCTTCTAAGGCCATCCATAGCAAAGTTTCTTAAAGATTTCTTACTCATACAAGGAAACAAAAATAGAAGGAAATTGTGAAGTGGAGACACATTTATATTCAAGGAGAGAGATTGTGAGAGGAGAGAATGAAATATAATGTATAAGAAACCTCTTACCTTTTTACTGTTGTGAACGTGGCTTAGTTCTCTCACTCTTTTCGAGGAGTTGATGTTACTCCCTCTTTTTGTCTAGCTTGCATCAAGAGGAATTTACTGAGCCATTGAAACGGCTCATTATAATTAATCTCATAAGTGTCCATACATAAAGAGGCTAAGCTAACATAATTTCTTTCATAAGTGCATTTAACGCACCCCAACTTCTTCACCTTCAAGACGGTTGAAATTCTTAATTAAAAAATGTTCATGAGATGAACAGTCATTTAGCTATATACATCAAATGATGACTTTGATTTGGCAGAGAGCTTGAAGAGGTATGCTAAGAATGAGAAGGAGAATATGAACAGCAACGTTGCCAACTCTCGGATGATGTACTCTGGGAAGATAGCGCCCTACAATCCACAAACTCAGTATGAGGGTCCGTTTTCTACCAGTGGAGGCGGTGGAGGTGGTTTTATGACCGGAGCTGGAGCAACCTGCCTGAGTAGAATATCTTCAGACCCCAGTTTTTATGCCACAGATGGTCCGGGATCCAGTGGGCCTGTTGGAAGTATCTCCAGTAGTATGCTTGGGACAATGACCAATATAAGCCCACCCAGTAGAAGGCCCAACTCTTCAGCCTCAACCGGGGCCCAGCGTTCATCCAAGAGCACTAAAGGGACTGAAGCCGGTGAAGCGGGCGTAGACCCGTTTTACCTTGCTCTACTGCAGGTGAAGTCTGAGCCCGTTGAATATTAGCCTTAGCCTAGGTTGTTGCCTTCTTGACATTAGCGCTGGTGCGTTACTAATTAGAAAACTGTAATGAAAGTTGTTTTTGATAGAGACAGGACAAAGTATAAGGCCCCGTTCTCATTTTCTTCTATTTGGGTAGATTATATGAAATGAGATGGAACGCTCCTTCAAGTAGCGTCCGAATTAGAGTTGAAGAAAATCTTGAGCTTTCATTTTGTGGGGCCATAAAAAGGAAAGCTTCATCTCCTTCGGTAATCTAGTACTAGAAGGAAGCCTAAATAGGAATGACCTTGAAGAGGTTTTCTAGTGAGATATTTAGGTGAAATCCTGAGATGCTAAATATGAGAAAAATGTGTTCCATGCATGTGATGTAAGTCCAAATTTACATTTGTGTTATCCGAAGATAGTTTACAGAAAATAAGGAGTTGTGTCTAGTTTGTGTCTGAGCTCACTTTGCGAAGTAATCTGTAACAGATCCCAGATGCATATTTAAGTATATTCACCCGCTGCTCTAAAACATTTTAATATATATAAGTAAACTTCTTTGATAATAGGGAAATTTCATGAAATGTCACTATTTTTGGCTAATTTATGAAATACCACTAAAAAAAGAAAGTCATGAATTGTCACTATATTTTTGCAAAAATCCAAGAAATGTCACTATGTCATTGACCAGAAATAAACAAGATAAAAATATCCATACCAATTAACAAAGTATTTTAAAGTTCATAATATGTCCCTTAGTATTGAAATTTTTTATAAAATTCACTAAAAATCATAAAAAAATTCAAAATATTGTAAAATTACAGATGACTATAAAGAATATTTAAAATTGTTTGAACTGTAGAATAAAACGTTTTATATAACATACAATATTATTCTGAAAAAAATTTATTCTACATTTCAAACAAGTTTTACTATTTAATATTGTATATTATATATATATATATTCTCAGTCGCTCTATTTCAAATAAATTATTATATTTAGAAATTTTATTTTTAAAAATTTATCAGCAATATACAAAAAATTACGTTGAAGAAATAAATAATCTAAATTGATAGAAAATAATAATTAAAAAATGTATGATACAAATTATGGTACTATATAGGTAGAAAAATTGGTATAATTATTTTAGAATTTAATATTCTTTTTATGATATTAAATAAAATTTTAAAAAGGAAATATTTAATTTTTTAATATTTAATGACATTTTATGTTTTATTTTTTATTTTATATATTTTTTATAATTTTTTTAATTATTTATCAACTTTAAAAAAATTTATAATTTTTTATATTTTTATTGTATTTTGAGATTTATGTTATTTTTATCTTTTTTCCATCTATAGTGGTATTTCGTGGATTTTTCAGAAAATATAGTGACATTTCATGAATTAGCCAAAAACATAGTGACATTTAATAAAATTTCCCAAAATATTATAAAAATTATAAAAAATATAACAAAATATCATAAAATATTGAAAAAATTAAAATTTCTTAGATTTTTTAAAATTATTTAGTATCATAAAAAAGAATGAAGAGTTTTAAACACATGATTAATTATAATAATTTTTATCATACATTTTTATATTATTTTACCAATTTAAATTAATTATTCAAAATAATATATATTTAGTTTTTAATTAATATTTGGAAAATTATTATTTTTAAATTTATATTCTATTTTACTGATCAATTTATGACATAATATATTAATTTTGAATAAATAATTTAAATTGATAAAAAATAATTTGAAAATATATGATGCAATTTATGGTAATTAATTGATACTAGTCATAGTATTTTTGTAGAAAAATTGGTATAAAATGTTAAAACTTAAGACTAGTACCAATTTTCTACCAATTAATCACCATAACTTGTACCAATTAACAACCAGAATTTGTATCATATATTTTTAATTATCTTGTTTTTTTATCAATTTTAATTATTTATTCAAAATAAATCATATTATGTCATAAAGTCATCTGATTAAATAGAATATAAATTTAAAAAATTCCAAATATTAATTAAATATTTAAAATAATTTTTATGAATAATAATTTTAATTGGTAAAAAAATAATTTAAAAATGTATAGTAATTAATTGGTATAATTTATGGTAAATGGTATAATTTATGGTATTATATTTGTCTAAATTTTTAGAAAAATTAGTACAAATTATGTGTTTAAAATCTATATTCTTTTTTATGATGCTAAATAATTTTGAATAAAATCCAAGAAATATATTTTTTCAATGTTTTATGACATTTTAAGATATTTTTTTATGTATTTTTATAATTTTTAAAATATTTTTACAATATTTTGATTTTTTTTAATTTTAGTGAATTTTTTACATTTAATGGCATCTTGTGAATTTTAAAACTACTTTGTTAACTAATGAGCAGTCACATGTTCATTGGGTCCCACAGGTCACATGTGAGCTTAAAAAACTTCAAATTTGATATTGGACCAAAATATAACACTTTAGCATCATCCATGTAAAGTTTCATCAATTTTGGACAACATTTAAGTATGTTTAAAATTGAATTATGAAAATCACAGAGGTATATTATGAATTACGAAAGAAAACAGGGGTATCTCGTGAATTTTCCCTTCTTTTTTTAGTGGTATTGCATGAATTAGCAAAAAATATAGTGACATTTCATGAAATTTTCCATTATAATATATGTGAGCTTTGAGGTAGGTGTGTTTAATTATAAGTGTTAGCGTTTTTTTTTTAAGTTAACAATATTTTTATAATATTATCTACAAAATTTCTCACCAGATCGGTGAACCCAATCAATGTCGGTAGGAATAATAAAAAAAACCTACTCGGATGGAAATTTAAAAATCGAAGTTCATACATGGAAAATAAATAATGTTAAGCGATGAACGGCATATGAGAAAAATAACAAAAACAAAGAATTTAGAGAAGATTAAAAAAATTGTGTAGACTCATAAACTAGAATCACATGCGTATTATCAACAAGGTAATAAACCTAGTCAAATAAGATTACTTACAATATAAATAAAGTATAATTATATTATGAGTCTGACACACAATGCTCAACAGTAGGTCCGCCACCGTAGTGAGATAGATTTTGGCCTCAATTTCTTTTTACTTATTTGAATATACTTTTATAATACTATAATGCCGTTTTAATTTCTTTACATCTGAGAATTTGTTTTATTATTTAATTAGAAAAATTAAACTCTATCAAATCCTCCAGTATTATTATTTGTAAAAATATATTTGGTTTTTTTTTATCTCTTTTATTGTTTATTAATATAAAATTGCTAATAAAATCCTTTGTTAATAGAAAATAATGGTTATTACTCTTTTCATATCTAACCTCAGAAGAATTTATTAAGAATAAGCTATTGAAAATGGTGGGATATATGATTTGTTTTTAATGTTATAATATATTCTTTTTTAATCATCAATTTTTATTGAGAAAATTCACAAGATACCACTGTTTAATTTTCTAATTCACAAAATATCACTGTTTTTTTCGTAATTCAGCTTTAAATATGCTTAAACGTTGTCCAAAATTGATGAAACTTTACATGGACGATGCTAAAGTGTTATATTTTGGTCCAATATCAAATTTGAATTTTTTAAGCTCATATGTGAACATCAACACAAAAACAAAATCAGAACGAGAGTAGTAGCAATCCACTATATCAAAAGCATACTCGCTGAAATACCCGTGAATTTTGGCATAGGAATAAGTTAATATATAGTCGGAGTGGATATGACTCTATAATATTAATAGTCGGGAATGATATTAATAGAGGCCCAGAGAAGCTATATATATATATATATATTCATCTTATTCCTAACTCAAACAACATTACTATGTTCTCCTAGCCTTGCGAGTTCAAATCAGATTTTACTACCTTTTATAAATGAGTATTGTTATTAGCATTGTTATTATTATTATTATTGTATTTGTTATATCCAAGAGCACAAGTTGAATTTTGCTTCTTCCTAAATATCTTCCTCCTTTCTAAATCATATTAAATACCAGATGTATTTCCACTCTTTCACGATCTCCACTTATCCTTATCCATTTATTAAGTAATTAATTATTTAACTTGAAATCATCTCTCTCACAAATACTTAGTTATCTTCATCCTTTCCTAACAATCTACTAGTTTTCCTCTTATTTTGACTATTTATTTAAATAACATTTCTAATTCTTTTAACGCATTGAATCTAGATCCTTCTGCAGTTTACAACGTACTACTTTTGAGTTTCTATTTTAATTGTAATTTCTTTTCCCAAGTTAATTTGTAAAACTGGTTTTTAGTTCTCTCTTCCTTAAACTGAGTATACCAAATAAATTATTGTTATAATCTTTCTATCATTCAAAATGTTTTCTATGTAATTATCTGATCGGCTTCACGATCGTCTTCATCCTCAACACATCGCTTCCACGCTCCTCTCTATCCTCAAGACCTCAAACCTTCTCAATTCACGTTCTTAATTTTCCCTCACCGTTAGGCTGCTTCTCTGGTGCCGGTTTGGGTAGAAGGGTAAGGGAACTCTACTGGTAAGGTTAAACAATTGTTTCGTTGTTATCCAAATAGTTTCTGATGGGATCCCTACATGTAAATCTAGACCCCGAGTTCTCTGATGGGCGCTACTGTTGAACTAGCTGGTTGATTCCCTTGTGGTGAGCGTATCCAGGTAAATGTTGTGCTCAACATTCTCTGTCTCTGTGTTTTTACGAAATACGGATGGATTGGTTTGAATGTGGTTTTGATATAGTGGAAGTTTAAGAATTATTTTCCCCCGCGTATTCTGGTGCGAGGAGTTTTATAACTATTGTGATTAAATGTTTTGGGAGACTTTCTCTGGATTGATTGTTGGCTTGTTGGTGCCTTTTGGTGCCTCGTGTATATTGTTGGTGCCTTTAAGGTGCTCTGTGAATTATTGGTACTGTGTACCCCGTGAATATCATATCAATTTTTGCCTGCAGACATTACTTGCAGTTAAGCTCTAATGATCTACTCCTTTGGGTCGTAAGTTACCTTCTGGGGGGTGTGCACACTTAAGGACGTAGAGTGAGGTGGGAAATTCTATTTGTTGCGACCCCGAGTTGGGTGTCGTTCGCATACCAATTAATCTGATTCTTTGGAAATTCTCCCCTGAAATGCTTTGTTAATGGAAATTTGGAATTGATGAAGTTGTTTACAAAACGGTGTGAGATGTTGTTTTATAAATGTAAAATGAGTTTCAAAATGTATTTTACAAGTTGAGGCAATGTTTACTCAGTTCTGCTGATTTGCGCGATCCCTTCGCGTTTTCTATTGTTGTTTTATGATCGCAGGTACTTGTGGCTGATTTGGGGATTGGGATGTGCTATCACTTGCCTAGGATGACAGATTTCAGATTGTTAAGTTGGTTTGTATTGCTGGAACACTTTTGGTTTACATTGTTCGAAATGTTTTGGGTTGTTTAGTTGTTTTAAGCCTGAGCACTCTATGGTTAGGGTGTGGCGGTAACACCTGGTTGGATTTTGCATTTCCGCTGCATTTGTTAACTTTTCAGATGGATCGATTTTGTTTAACTCTCTTGGGAGTTGTGGTTATGAATAAGTTTTTATATAGTGAGTTGTTGACCTTGGATTATGGAATAAACTGGTTGGAATGGCTTTCTGTCATTTATGACACTTTTATGTTGGTTTGTTGGTGATTCTGTTCTATTTCGGCACTTTAAAATGCATTTCAGGACCTGTCCGAACGTCTGTCCGGACATCCATGTTGGGACAGGCCCCGAGAGTTCAAGTAGTTTTTCTCTGTTTGGCATGTCCGAACTTCTGTCCGAGCATCAATGTTCGGATAGCATGCAAGGACGGGGTTGACTTGCAAGTCTCAACTTATGTCCGAACTTGCAAGCTCGGACCAACGTTCGAACGCGCGTAAATGATTTTTGGACTCTTTGAAACTCGACTTGTGTTCGAACTTTGAAGTCCGGACACAAGTTCGGACATCTTTGGATTTCAGACTTTTTAACTCTTGACTTGTGTCCGAACGTCAACGTCTGGACACAAGTTCGGACAAATGGTTTTCTGTAGTTCAATCTTCTCGGCTTGTGTTCGAACTTCCCATGTCCGAACACAAGTTCGGACTAAGCTTAAATTGCACCTTTAGGACTCGTTTGGGGTCCGTTTTCGAAGCCGTTTTCACCGTTAGATTTGTAATTTAATAACCTATGTTTTAAGGCAAAATCCAGGGTGTTACAAGGTGGTATCAGAGCTATGTTTGGTAAATAAGATAAAAATTGGATTTAAAAGGAATTAAAATGTGGGGTAAGCCGCTTTGGGGAATTACAATACCTGTGATATTGTGTATGTGGTATTATACTGTATGGATACTGAATTACATACTCTGTGTGTGTATTACAATATTGGTGATGATGAAATACCCCAAACCTTAATATGTTAATTAATTATGTAATTATGATTTTCTAAGGATAATTAAGTCCTTAAGATCATTGGTGAAGAAATAAAAACCAAAAAGAAAAAGAAAATGCGTAAAAGTCACAAAACGTGAAAACGTGTATTTAATTATTTTAGGAGGTATATAACCTTCACTAGGGTTATAAATATATTTTTATACCCTGATTACACACTAAGAAAATGTGGGAAAAATTCCAGAAGAAAACGGATCCAAATAATGCGTTAAAACGCTAACGGAATCTTAAAGCGCGTTTTTCGAGGAAACCCGAAAACGTGACTTTAAACGGTCAAATGACCCCGTAAAAATTATAGTTGACTACATAACTATAAATAAACATTAATGGGAGTTTAATAGCAATAAAAATTAAATAAACAAGAAAATCCTGGAAAACGGACCCGGTTAGTGAATAGCGCTAAACCGGGTAAAATAACGAGCGTTTTCTGTAATAGACGAGAAACGCCCCAACTTATATGGCTACAGTGGGGGCCGGTTTTAATATACTAGCCTGCTTCTCACACACTCTTAACTAGCTAATTAATATAATAGTCAAAAAAGCAAAAAAAAGTGTAAAGTAACTTATATCCCCTTTTTACTCTCTCTCCTCTCACTTTTCCCATTTCTTTCCCTCTCTCACGGTGGTCTCTCCCCCAAGCCAGCTCTCTTCTCCCTCCTTCAGCTGGTACGAAATGGAGCTCCCCTTCCATGGCTTCTCCTCATTCTCCTTCATGCTCTAGCTACATACAAGCTCCAAATCAAAAATAAAATACATATTTGAACTCCCCTCATCATCCTCTACCTTTCTCTCTTTTTGGAATTTCAAAAGGATGAGTTTCATCTCCATGGGTTTTCCCCATTTGAAGAGAAAATAGCGTCAATGTGGAGCTTGGAGTCTCCTCTTCCTCCTAAGGTAAAAATTTCCAAGAAAAAGTCATTCTCCCTTCATCTCTTGGTGTAACCGATTTTTCACCATTTTGATACCTTGTTTTTCTCCTTGTTCTTGAGCTCCAAATTAACCCTTCAATGGTGGAATGGTCCCATTCTTGATTCAAGGGTGAGAACCCCTCATAAAAGCTTCAAAAGGTAAACCCTAACTATGGTGATTTAAGCCCTTTGATTGAATTGAGATTTTCTAAGGGTTTAGGTAATTAATTGAGTATGTTTTGTGTTCTTGAATGTTGGGATGGAGTTTGGAAACTCCATGCCCTCTTGATCGATTTTTGAGAAGATGAGGAGCAAGAGGAAAATTAAGGAAAGACTTGTGAATTAAGGTAAGAAAACTACCTTGAACCTTATTGTAATTGTTTTAGAGTTTGGGATGGGTAAACAAATTAATGAACCCAAGTTATGGATCGAAATCTGTGTTGGAAATGTGTCTAGTTGATCTTGGAGAGGTTTGTGAATTAATGGTTGAATTGAGGGCCTTAAGAGCCAAATGTTTGAGTTTGTGATTGATATTGTGGTTTATTGAAATTATGGTGATTATATTGTAGTTGATGGAATTTGAGGATTTATTATGTGCTGGTAGGACCCTTGTAAGGGTGTGGCTAGATTAGGAATGAAAAGGATGAGAATTGGTGAGAAGGGATGTGTTAAGTTTATGGGGAGGTTATGGTGAAATTTTGGTAGAAAATGAGTGTGTTGATGATGGCTTTGTGAATGGGAGAACCTTGGTGTTTGTAATGTTGAATAGAGTGTAGGTGGTAGACGGATTCGGTTGTGTGCGTTCGTCCATGGGGATTTCTGATTTTGTTTGTTTTTCGTATATGATTGTTTTGACTCTTTGATTTGGTGATGTTTTTGGTTGATTTTAATGTGTGTATGATGCGTTAAAACCCCGTGGAAATGTGTTTTCGAGTGGCTAATTTGCTACAATAAATAATGTATGTTTTGTGGGGGATTTGTGGCTTGGTTCTGGCTGTTTCCCGTAATTGATTTTGCAGTTTTTGGTATGTCCGAACATGTGTCCGAACATTGAAGTTCGGACATCATACGTCGGAAGATTTTCAGACTCTCGGCTTATGTCCGAACATGCAAGGTCGGACGCATGTTCGGACCAGCCTTTGTTTTTGCATAACTTTTTCGTTTGAACTCCGTTTTGAGTGCCGTTTGCGGCGTTGGATTCCTCTTTTCGAGTACTATCTGTTTTGACATGTTTTGGCATATGTTTATGTATATTTTGATTTGAAAATGACCAATAATCTTTTGAACTCTATTTTTTTTTGCTCTATAAGTGTGCTTCAGCCTTCTAATGATGGGGGATTGAATGGTAATGGTTTTAGATGATGTTTAGGCCTTGTTTGGTGACTTTTAAAGGTCCTAATAAGTATAAACAAGTGTTGGAAGTGATTGAGAAAGTTGTGAGTTTGAGTACACAAGTTAAACCGAAATAACGGGATAACAGGATAACGGGGTAAATACGGGAGTAGCAATTATGTACCTACCGTAACACTTTAATATTAATCGAACCATTTGACATGTAAATAGTGGTTCAAGAGTAAGACATGAAGAACAAGTGTGAACCGAGGCACGTGAGAACACCGGTAAAGTAATTCCCCGCGGTGACAGGTATGGTTTTCTTGCAACCTGTGTCCTACCGGGTTACACCGGCTTGTATGCCAACTTGTTTTCTGTGTATTTGCCACCTTGCAAGATAAAGCATGAAATAAGTTTATAGTAATTCATTAATGTGGAGTAAATAATTCTGATACCGTTTAACCTTATTTATGTGTTAAACCGTAGCTAACCGTCTCTAGGATCACATAGGAGTTCGGTATCCAGATTAAACGTCCCAACCCACGGGAACGTACTAACTACGGCTATCCGTGCTTTAGTTGTACATTGTGGTTATGTGTGTTGTGTGTTGCCCTTGTTTAATGTATCGTTGTTTAACGAATGTTGTTGTCCATGCTTGTCGAATGGGATGATACATCCCTTGTGTGTGATTAACCAAACTTGTAACACCAAAAGGTGTATGTATGTGATAAGTTCCATAAAGGAACTTCTAACTAATATGTATATATTATGGGGGGTGAGGAATCCGGTCGTTCCGGTCGCGCGCGTTGTTTGGGAGTTGATGTATATATTTGAATTAACTCCCACTCTGTTAAGTTATGGTTGTTTTTCCTTCTTGGATTACAATCACCCACTAGCTTAACCAAAGCTTACCTACCTCATTGTTATTCGGGGCTAGGGGGACTAATGTTATGTTAAGGTTGCTTTCCTTCCTTGGATTGCAACCGCCCACAAGCTTAACCAAGGCTTACCTATCTCATCACTATTGGAGCTAGGGGGAAATTGTGTATTGGTGTGATCGGGTCTATATTAATACCGACACATCTAGGTATGTTATGTGTATTGGTGTGATCGGATCTATATTAATACCGGCACATCTATGTAATGTTATGTGTATTGGTGTGATCGGATCTATATTAATACCGGCACATCTATGTAATGTTATGTGTATTGGTGTGCTCAGGTCTATATTAATACCGACACATCTATGTAATGTTATGTGTGTTGGTGTGCGGACCCATATTTAATCCGACACACCTTAAGTAAAGTGTACATAATCTAACAAGTGATGATGTGTTGACTTTGCTGGTTGTAACCCATTAGTCGGTTGTGTATGCTTATAAGCGTTTTATGTGTTTATTGTTTTCTTGCATGATTTAATAAAATAAACTACATGCTCACTCGACAATTAGTTGTGCGTGGCCCGGTAGCATGCGGGCTGCAGGATTACCATACCAGCAAAGGTGCTGACCCCCTTTGGGGGCCCCCATTACTTTTCAGGTACAATGAAGCTAGTAGCCGTTCGAGAGTAGGACGGGGTAACTGTTTATGTATGGGTGATTATTTAGTTTAGCGTGATATCGATGAAGGAATGTATTAGACTCGGTACAGTTTGGATTGTAGTTGTATTTGTATTCAGTTAATAACGGATGTGTAAATGTAAAGTGTAGTGCTCGGTAATCTTGTCCATTAGACCGGTACGTTGTGTATGTAGTAGCCTTGTTAGCCACGTGGGTGGCTAACGGCGTGTAACACCCATTGGTTTGACGGTGTTTATGATGTAAGTTCCGCTGCGATTAATGGTTAAGTGTCGTATTTGTAGTTGGGGGTGTTACAGATGATGTTAGCGTAATTGGATGGGTATTGTGTACTGATATTGGAGCTATTATATGTGCTAGCTTCTATCATGGGGTAGGACTTAATATACAGGCATATGGGTGGATAATGCTTACACAATTTAGTACTTATAATCAGGAGTTCGCATAGAGCTCTAGGAGAGTGTAGGACTGGCTAACAGATTGAGTTTTCCATACCACCCAAGGAGCAGGAGTCGTAGAACTCAGATGGCAGCCAACGACCCCATGAGAAAGTTGTAGAAGTTGACTCTCAACCTGGGACAGATAGTCCAGAGGCAGGCGCAGAGAGATAATGTACCGGAGGACTATACTAAGAGGATTGCCCATTTGAAGCCCACATCCTTCAAGGGAGAGGAGGACCCGGTGCTACTCGAGGACTGGATTAGACAGTTTGACAAGATTTTCGAAGCAGTCAATTGCCCAGCTGACCGAAGGGTAAATGCAGCAGTCTACTACTTCAAGAGTGAGGCAGATATCTGGTGGTCCGCCAACAGAGATGTGCTACTAGCTGGGCCTGATTTTGGCTGGGATGGCCTGAAGGAAGCCATGAGGAGGCGCTTCTATCCCGAGCATGTCAGGATGCAGAAGTACTTGGAGTTCTCAGAACTCAAGCAGCTGTCATTGAGCACCAAGGAGTACCATTCGAAGTTCCTGGAGCTGGCCAGGTTTGCGCCTACGATGGTCCCCGACGAGGCGTCGAAAGTGCAGAGATTTGTGGGGGGGGGGGGGGGTGAACTGGAGTTTGCAGGAGGCCCTCAGTGTGCTGACAATCCCGACACTCCAAGATGCGTACGGGAAGGCTGCTAACCTGTACAGGGTGCAACAGAAGAGGAAGGAGGTCCTGGCTGGCAACAAGAGAAATATGGAGGGAGGAGATGAGCCCCGGGGACGAGAGAACCAGTCCCACAGACATCAGCAGGAGAAGAGGTAGAAGCCTCACTCGGACCGCAGAGATGGGAGGCCGAGACATGGGGGAGACCAGAGAGGTGATCAAAGGCGAGGTGACCAGTCCCAGCACCAGTCTTAGAGGGCAGAGCCCAGGCAGGAGAGGCACTTTTACTGTAAGAGGTGCAACAAAGATCACCCAGGGAAGGATTGTGAGGGGAACCTGGTCACCTGCTTTCGCTGTGGAAGGCGGGGGCATCGAGTGTTCGAGTGTTTCCAGAGCCCCCAGGGAGGCGGTCAGCAGAGAGGTTACAGTGGCGACCGCTCTTTCAGGCAGACCGACCAGCAGGGCGGAGGCCCGAATCAGAATCAGCGCAGGGATACTCCTCAGCGTGGTAGTGGAGAAGGCGGAAATGGTGGTAATAGAGGCCAAGGGGAGTACCGAGGCAACCAGCAGCGGGCTCCAGGGAAGATCAATGTGATGAGTCAGGCCGAAGCTGAGGCCGAGGCAGACGTGCTGACAGGTACCTTCACTGTTCTTGGTACTCCTGCACGTATTCTTTTTGATTCTGGAGCTACTTATTCATTTATATATGATAGCCTAGTTGGGAAATTGGGGGTAGATATTTGTGAGACTTCTCCTATAGCTGTATCTATACCATCGGGAAGGGTAATTACTTGTAAGCATGTAATGAAAGACTTAGGTATAGACATCAAAGGGGAAAATTTGTAGTAGACTTGATCCAGTTTGCCTTGACCGACTTCGACATAATCCTGGGGATGGATTGGCTGAGCAAATACAAGGGAAGGATAGACTGTAGTGAGCAGGAGATTATTCTTAGAGGACCATCGGGGCGGAGAGTCTCGTACAGAAATGTGGAGGAGAAGCCCGGAGTGAAGATTGTCTCAGCAATGACAATTCTCTCCCAAGTAAAGAAGGGACAACATGCATATCTTTGCTACATCCAAGACCTGAGCCGGGAGTCAGACGAGAGGAAGAAGATTCGAGTAGTAAGTGTATTCTCAGATGTTTTCCCAGACATAATTCCAGGTATGCCGCCAGACCGAGAGGTGGAATTCAGCATTGACCTGGTGCCAGGCTCAGCGCCGATTTCAAAAGCTCCTTATCGGATGGCACCCTCAGAGTTGAAGGAATTGAAGACCCAATTGGAGGATCTTTTGGATAAGGGATACATTCGCCCGAGTGTATCACCTTGGGGAGCCCCGGTCCTGTTCGTGAAGAAGAAGGACGGGAGTATGAGGCTATGCATCGACTACAGGGAGCTGAACCAGATCACGGTGAAGAACAGATATCCCCTGCCAAGGATAGACGACCTTTTTGACCAGCTGCAGGGGGCAGGAATTTTCTCGAAGATCGATTTGAGGTCGGGTTACCACCAGCTCAGAGTGGCAGAGAGAGATATCCCGAAGACAGCCTTCAGGACCAAATATGGGTACTTTGAGTTCTTAGTGATGCCCATTGGACTGACCAACGCCCCAGCTGTCTTTATGGACCTAATGAACCGCATCTTCCACCCTTACTTAGATCAATTCGTGGTGGTTTTCATAGATGACATCCTCATATATTCCAAGGACGAGCGGGAGCATGAGGAGCATTTGAGATTAGTATTACAGACACTAAGGGAGCAGAAGTTGTACGCAAAGCTGTCCAAGTGTGATTTCTGGTTAGACCGAGTGTCATTCCTGGGTCACGTCATCACCAGGGAAGGTATCTCAGTAGATCCGTCAAAGATCCAAGCAGTGAAGAAGTGGCCGAAACCGGGCAACCTGACAGAGGTGCGTAGTTTCCTGGGTTTGGCAGGATACTACAGGAGATTCGTGAAGGACTTCTTGAAGATTGCCAGACCTCTCACCAACCTGATGAAGAAGGTGGTCAAATTCCAGTGGAGCGACGAGTGTGAGGCAGCGTTTCAGGAACTGAAGGAAAGGTTAACCACAACCCCAGTGTTAACCCTACCTTCAAGGACGGAGGGCTTTGAGGTATTCAGCAACGCTTCCAAGTATTGCCTGGGATGTGTCCTGATGCAGAAGGGGAAAGTTATAGCCTACGCGTCGAGATAGTTGAAAGAGTATGAGACCAGATATCTGACTCATGACTTGGAGTTAGCAGCTGTGGTTTTTGCACTCAAGATCTGGAGAAATTACCTCTATGGTGTCTCGTGCAAGATCTTCACCGACCACAAAAGCCTCAAGTACATTTTCACCCAAAAGGAATTGAATATGAGACAGAGGAGATGGTTGGAGCTGATTAAAGATTATGATCTGGAGATCCTGTATCATGAGGGGAAGTCCAACTTGGTAGCAGATGCGCTAAGCAGGAAAAGGAGTCATTCAGTGAACTCCATGTGGGTCCTTCCGGACGAATTAGTTCGTGACTTCCAGAGATTGGGCTTGGAGGTAATGGAGCCCGGAGGCGTCGAGCGAAAGGTGAGACTGTTCCAGATGAGCATCTCCTCCGACATTTATGGGGAGATACTCAAAGAACAACCTGGCGATGTTAAGTTGGAGCGAATTAAAGGGAAGTTTAACAAGGGTAAGGCGGAAGGGTTCGAAATCCACGAGGATGGCAGTCTTAGATTCAGAGGTCGTTGGTACGTTCCTCAGGGTTGTGCAAATGTGAAGGAGAGACTGATGAAGGAGGCCCATAATACTCCATATTCAGTCCACCCAGGCGGGGATAAGTTATATAAAGACCTGAAGAAGTTGTTCTGGTGGCCGAAGATGAAGCGAGAGGTAGCGGAGTTCGTGTCTAGATGTCTCACTTGCAAGAAGGTGAAGCTTGAGCATAAGAGGATGGGAGGATTGTTGCAGCCCTTGGAGGTACCCAAATGGAAGTGGGACTCTATTTCTATGGATTTCATAGTTGGGCTACCACCGGCGAAGGGTGGAGTCAACTAGATATGGGTGGTCGTAGATCGACTCACCAAGTCTGCTTGATTCATACCTATGAAGAGCACTTGGTATATGAGCCAGCTAGTGGATGCTTACATTAAGTATGTGGTCAGATACCATGGTGTACCACAGACTATAGTATCTGATCGAGACTCGAGATTTTTGGCGCATTTCTGGCAGCAATTTCAGAAGGCCATGGGTACTAAGTTGAAGTTGAGCACTGCTTTCCACCCAGCGACAGATGGTCAGACAGAGGACCATCTAGACCTTAGAGGACATGCTTCGAGCATGTGTTATGGATTTTCATGGAACTTGGGCAGACAAACTTCATCTGGTGAAATTTTCATATAATAACAGCTACCACTCCAGCATTAAGATGGCTCCCTATGAGGCTTTATATGGGAGGAAGTGCAGAACCCCTTTATGTTGGAGCGACATCAGTGAGACAGTGATAATGGGACCCCAGCTGATAGAGGAGACGATGGAGCAGGTTCGAATCATCCAGAGCCGAATGAAAGCAGCCCAGGATAGACAGAAGTCCTATGCTGACTTAAAGAGGAGACCGGTTGAATTCGAGGTTGAAGATATAGTCTTCCTGAACGTGTCTCCTGTGAGAAGGGTAACCAGATTCGGGAAGAAGGGGAAATTGAGCCCCAAATTCGTGGGTCCCTACGAAGTCTTGGAGAGAATTGGAGAGGTGGCCTACAGGTTGGCACTACTTGGTGAACTGGAGAGAGTCCATAATGTTTTCCATGTCTCTCAGTTGAAGCATTATGTTCCCGACCGTCCCACGTTCTACAGCCTGAGGTGCTGGAGTTGCAGCAGAACCTGTCATACGAGGAGTACCCCATTAAAGTGTTAGACACCAAGACTAGAGAGACATGATCGAAGTCCACCCGGATGGTCAAGGTGTTGTGGTCAAATCATGGGACTGAGGAAGCAACGTGGGAGGTCAAAGAGGAAATGAAGAAGAAGTATCCTCAGCTTTTCGAGCAGGTAACAGTTTAAGATTTGAGTCAAGTCCAGTTGTTTTCAGCCTTTAGAATCAGCCTTCTGGTTAGGGTATTGTTGGGCTTAGCTTCAAGGGCGAAGCTTTCTTTTAAGGGGGATGAGATGAAATACCCGTGAATTTTGGCATAGGAATAAGTTAATATATAGTCGGAGTGGATATGACTCTATAATATTAATAGTCGGGAATGATATTAATAGAGGCCCAGAGAAGCTATATATATATATATTCATCTTATTCCTAACTCAAACAACATTACTATGTTCTCCTAGCCTTGCGAGTTCAAATCAGATTTTACTACCTTTAATAAATGAGTATTGTTATTAGCATTGTTATTATTATTATTATTATTATTATTATTATTATTATTATTATTGTATTTGTTATATCCAAGAGCACAAGTTGAATTTTGCTTCTTCCTATATATCTTCCTCCTTTCTAAATCATATTAAATACCAAATGTATTTCCACTCTTTCACGATCTCCACTTATCCTTATCCATTTATTAAGTAATTAATTATTTAACTTGAAATCATCTCTCTCATAAATAATTAGTTATCTTCATCCTTTCCTAACATTCTACTAGTTTTCCACTTATTTTGACTATTTATTTAAATAACATTTCTAATTATTTTAACGCATTGAATCTAGATCCTTCTGCAGTTTACAACGTACTACTTTTGAGTTTCTATTTTAATTGTAATTTATTTTCCCAAGTTAATTTGCAAAACTGATTTTTAGTTCTCTCTTCCTTAAACTGAGTATACCAAATAAATTATTGTTATAATCTTTCTATCATTCAAAATGTTTTCTATTTAATTATCTGATCGGCTTCACGATCGTCTTCATCCTCAACACATCGCTTCCACGCTTCTCTCTCTCCTCAAGCCCTCAAACCTTCTCAATTCACGTTCTTAATTTTCCCTCGCCGTTGGGCTGCTTCTCTGGTGTCGGTTTGGGTAGAAGAGTAAGGGAAATCTACTGGTAAGGTTAAATAATTGTTTCGTTGTTATCCAAATAGTTTCTGATTGAATCCCTACTTGTAAATCTAGACCCCGAGTTCTCTGACGGGCGCTACTATTGAACTAGCTGGTTGATTCCATTGTGGTGAGCATATCCAGGTAAATGTTGTGATCAACATTCTCTATCTCAGCGTTTTTACGAAATACCGATGGATTGGTTTGAATGTGGTTTTGATATTGTGGAAGTTTGGGAATTATTTGCCCCCGCGTATTCTGGTGCGAGGAGTATTATAACTATTGTGATTAAATGTTTTGGGAGACTTTCTCTGGATTGATTGCTGGCTTGTTGGTGCCTTTTGGTGCCCCGTGTATATTGTTGGTGCCTTTAAGGTGCTCCGTGAATTATTGGTACTGTGTACCCCGTGAATATCATATCAATTTTTGCCTGCAGATATTACTTGCAAATAAGCTCTAATGATCTACTCCTTTGGGTCGTAAGTTACCTTCTGGGGGTGTGCGCACTTAAGGACGTAGAGTGAGGTGGGAATTCTATTTGTTGCGACCCCGAGTTGGGAGTCATTCGCGTATACCAATTAATCTGATTCTTTGGAAGTTCTCCCCTGAAATGCTTTGTTAATGGAAATTTGGAATTGGTGAAGTTGTTTACAAAACGGTGTGAGATGTTGTTTTATAAATGTAAAAAGAGTTTCAAAATGTATTTTACAAGTTGAGGCAATGTTTACTCAGTTCTGCTGATTTGTGCGATCCCTTCACGTTTTCTATTGTTGTTTTATGATCGCAGGTACTTGTGGCTGATTTGGGGATTGGGATGCGCTATCACTTAGCCTAGGATGACAGATTTCAGATTGTTAAGTTGGTTTGTATTGCTGGAACACTTTTGGTTTACATTGTTAGAAATGTTTTGGGTTGTTTAGTTGTTTTAAGCTTGAGCACTCTATGGTTAGGGTGTGGCGGTAACACCTGGTTGGATTTTGCATTTCCGCTGCATTTGTTAACTTTTCAGATGGATCGATTTTGTTTAACTCTCTCAGGAGTTGTGGTTATGAATTAGTTTTTATATAATGAGTTGTTGACCTTGGATTATGGAATAAACTGGTTGGAATGGCTTTCTGTCATTTATGACACTTTTATGTTGGTTTGTTGGTGATTCTGTTCTGTTTCGGCACTTTAAAATGCATTTCCGGACCTGTTCGAACATCCGTCCGGACATCCATGTTCGGGCAGGCCCCGAGAGTTCAAGTAGTTTTTCTCTGTTTGGCTAGTCCGAACTTCTGTCTGAGCATCAATGTTCGGACAGCATGCGAGGACGGGGTCGACTTGCAAGTCTCGACTTATGTCCGAACTTGCAAGCTCGGACCAACGTTCGGACGCGCGTAAAGGACTTTCTGACTCTTTGAAACTCGACTTGTGTCCGAACTTTGAAGTCCGGACACAAGTTCGGACATCTTTGGATTTCAGACTTTTCAACTCTCGACTTGTATCCGAACGTCAACGTTCGGACAAATGGTTTTCCGTAGTTCAATCTTCTCGGCATGTGTCCAAACTTCCCATGTCCGGACACAAGTTTGGACTAAGCTTAAATTGCACCTCTAGGGCTCGTTTGGGGTTCGTTTTCGAAGCCAATTTCACCGTTAGATTTGTAATTTAATAACCTATGTTTTAAGACAAAATCGCATTTGTCAAAATTATAATTAACATATCACTTTACATATCAAAGTAGGTAATCAAACAAAATACCATGGGGTTTAAGCGGAGTGAAAATGTAAATAAAAATCAATCCAGATTCACATTGAAATCAAATATCAAAGCAAACACATTTAGAGACAAAACAAGATCTAGAATCCCCATGGGTGAACATACCTATACCGAATCCATCTACCACCTACCTCACATCCGACGTAAAACAAATCACTTCTACAGACTCCACACTTCGCCCTTTTCGAAACCCTTATTGAAAAATGATATCTCGACTGAACAAATCCCAGAATTCCCAAAATCAAAATTAGAAACTGAGGGAGAAGAACTCAACAAGAAACGGAATCGAAATCAACATCTACAAATCTCGAAAACCACTGACTGGTGAACGGATCCACAAGTAAATAATTCCAACATTTTAGACTTGAGAAAGACTGGATGAGAAGGATGCAAGGGAGGAAGTTTACTTTGAGAGAAGAAACAAGGAGGAGAGGGAGAATGAGCGTGTAAACTGTCGCCAATGCGTCAAAGAGGGAGATGAGAAAATAAAATAAAAAAAACTAGAAACTCCCTTCCTTAACTTAAAATAAATAAGATAAAAGAAATAAGTAAGAATAATTAATTAAAATAAGAAAGGGAAGAAAAAAAGAAGTTAGTAATTCTTTTACTAACTTAACTAAAATAGAAACAGAAGACTCTATTCTAATATAATAACAATTAGAATTATCATAAACCCCCTTTGTAAATAAAAAAAATTGAGGCATAACAATGCCTGAATGCCAGAGCCGACAGCGTACACTGCTGGAAAAAAAAGAATAAACAACGCCCTTTTAAAAACGGTTATATTTGTAAATCGTTTTTTTAGCATATTAAAGAACGATTATAAAGTAAGACGTTGTGCTTATGGTTTAGGCCGGACATTTTAAAAAACGCTTCACTTAAGAAGCGTTCTTTATTGTATCGCGCCCAAAGACAAAAAAACGCTTGGGAAATAAGCATTCTTTATATGAAACATATAAAGAATGCTTCATAAAGAAAGCGTTTTTTATGTCCCTGGAACGCTCTGCATAAAGAACGCTTCCGTTTAGAAGCGTTCTTTATGTTTTTTTACTCTCAGCATAAAAAATGCTTCTTAAGTGAAGTTTTCTTTATGTTGCTTGAATAACACACCACTTTCCTAAAAAATTTAATCTCTCCCGCGCTCTCTGTTACAACATAAACCCTCTAGCTAGCTACCTCTCTCTCGACTGAGCTCACGAAATACGTACCTCAGTACCGTCGGTAAGCTACTGCCATCACCGACACTTCCGTCACCGCCACGCGCCGTCGCCTGTCCGTGCCGCCACCGCTTTCCGGCCGTCTCTCGCGCCTGCTATATACGCGTTGGCTCCTGATATTTGCGCGCATGCATCTTCTTCTCTGATCATCGATCGACCCAAATAGTATGCATGTTTGTCACCTCTGTTTCGGTAATTTCATCATCAAATCTGCGAAACAGGAACATATATATATATATATGTCTGCTCTTTCTCTTATTAATTTTGCAACCTACGATTCAGTACGTAAGTTCTATTATTGATCATCTGCAGTAATTTTACAACCCAACTGGCGTAACATCGATCCATGCTCTATCGCCTCTATTCTTGATTCTGCTGGAGGTAATTTTGCTAACCAAATTAACTGATCGATCAGAACATATAAACATGTTGTGGTTGGGATTAATATCTTTAACTATTAGGATTAAGTGTTTGGGATTAATTAATTTTACAAACCAAACTGTCGCCTCTTGTACATGCTCTATTGTGGTGAAACCCTATATTTCTAGGGGGATTCTATCGGATTTCCCAGAAAAATTTGTCAAATAAACTATTCAATTATTGGATTCGTAATGTAATTATTGTTGTGTACAAACTATCTCCTGCAGGCATTGGTAGTACGTACTTTTCATTGTCTCACACTAGATACCGGCTGGTTGATTGAAGTCTAGCTTTTTCACATCGATCAGGACTAAGCAGACTACTCATCAGATTAGGTTAGTTTATAATTTTTCTCTAATTACTTCTTAATTGTTTATATAGTGTTTCTCTGAATAGCTATTAAATATACTCGAACATAGTCACCCTACCTACTAGAGGTATATCTTGGATAGTCCCCATCGGGACTGTCCAATCACGTTTGATCTCACCTTCTAGGTAGTGAACAAGTTTATAAAAAACAGTTCATTTAAAAATTCAGTAGCTTTTCCCTTTTGTTCTTCGAGTGTATACATTCATATATACACTAGAAGAACGGAAGGGAAATGCTGCCGAAATTTTCAATGAATTGTTTTTTATAAACTTGTTCGCATGTGAGATTGAACGTGATTGGATGGGTTTAGGTTGTAAATTTTTAAAAGTAACTGGACTAATATCTGCCAACATATGAACGATATCGATCAGTTGTAAAGTAATACATCGATCTTACAGAAAGAGATGGAGCGTTCAAAGATGTACAATGACAGACTTGACAACGATTACCTACAAGGGGTCGATAGGTTCTGTAACATCCTAGTCAACAATCTTCAACCGAGGGATAAGGGTATATTTTGTGTCCATGCATCGACTGTAAAAACGACTTCAAGTATAGAGATATTGAGAAAATTAAGGACCATTTGATTCGTGTGGGTTTACAAAAGATTACGAAGACATAGCATTATGGCATGGTCAGCATGCAGTGGATGTGTTTGACTATGATGCAGAAGCTTCAGTAGAACAACCAGAATTGGACGCACTGAAAACTTTGGGGATGACACAGAAAACTATGGGAGACACAAAAACTTTGGGGATGATGACAACTGCACGATTAATGACGAGACAGAAGATGCGAACCTTGACACACTATTGGAAGATGTAGAACAATACTTTACCAAAACCGAGTACACATGAAAACTTTATGCAGTCATGTAAAGAACCACTGTACGCTGGATGTGATGCACTGACGCTGAACAAATTAAGTGTGACCCTGAAACTGTTTAATGTCAAATCGAAACACGGATGGAGCGATGTAAGTTTCACGGAACTATTGCAAATTATTAAGGAGATACTACCAGCGGACAATGTCATGCCTACAACTACTTATGAGGCGAAGAAGTTAATGTGTCCAATGGGTATGGAGTACAAGAAAATACATGCTTGTCCATCGGGGTGTATTTTGTTCTGGAAGGAGTATGAGCTACATGATTGTTGTCCTAAATGTGGTGAATCACGTTATGTAAAGAAAGATCATCAGGACGGCAACAAGCCAAAGGTTCGTTCCCCAGCGAAGGTGTTATGGTATTTGCCAATAATCCCAAGGTTTAGGCGGTTATTTGCAGTTCCGAAGGATGCTGAAAACCTTAGGTGGCATACAACACATAGGGTGGACGATGGTAAATTAAGACATCCTGCTGATTCACCGCAATGGAGAAACATTGACAGAAATATCCTGAGTTTGGTATAGAATCAAGAAATTTAAGACTTGGCTTATGCACGGATGGAATGAACCCGTACGGCACTTTGAGTAGTGTACACAGTACTTGGCCTGTTCTGTTGACTGTATACAACCTCCCACCATGGTTGTGCATGAAGCCTAGGCATATTATTCTATCAATGTTGATATCCGGTCCAAAACAGCCGGGGAATAATATTGATGTGTTTCTGCAGCCGCTTATTGATGACTTGAAACTCTTATGGAATAAGGGAGCAACAGTATATGATTCTTATGCAAAGGAAAACTTCACACTACGTGCTATGCTATTTTGTACGATAAACGACTTTCCAACATACAGAAACCTATCTGGATATACAATCAAAGGAGCATTAGCGTGTCCTGTTTGCGGTGATAACACATGCAATATCCGATTGAAATATAGTGGAAAAAATGTGTACATGGGTCATCGAAAATTCCTTCCAAGACATCATAAGTACCGAAAGATGACAGATGAATTTGACGGGACGACTGATCATGCTGTAGCTCGGCAACCTTTATCAGGTGTCGATGTTTATAACCAGGTGAAAGATATTGTGAACAACTTTGGTCCTCCAACTAAAGCTACAGAGAAGAGTGTTTGGAAGAAAAGGTCGATATTTTTTATCTTGAGTATTGGCAACATTTGCAAGTAAGGCATTGTATTGATGCCATGCACGTCGAGAAAAATGTGGGTGAAAGTCTTGGTGGAACGTTGCTAAACATTAAAGGGAAAACAAAAGATCATTTAAAGGGGAGAAAAGATTTAGTAGAGTTGGGCATACGAATAGAGCTCCACCCCAACAAAGAGGAACACGTATCTTCCTGCCTCCCGCATGTCACACTCTATCCAAAGAGGAGAAAAAGAGTTTCTGCAGTGCCCTTTCTGACATCAAAGTACCATCAGGGTACTCTTCCAACGTAAGAAGTTGGGTGTCCATGTCTGAACTCAAGTTAGTAGGGATGAAATCTCACGACTACCATGTTTTGATGCAACATTTGCTTCCCATTGCAATTCGTGGGATTCTCCCACATGATGTCAGGAAAACCATTACAAATTTGTCCGTGTTTTTCAATGGAGTTTCTGCCAAAGTTCTAGATGTGCAGACACTGGACAAGTTGCAGGCTGAACTAATTGTCACTATGTGCCAGTTGGAGATGTATTTTCCACCTTCATTTTTTGATATTATGGTGCATCTGCTTGTTCATTTAGTAAGGGAGATCAAGGAGTGTGGCCCATTATATCTCAGGTATATGTATCCATTCGAAAGATACATGGGTGTGCTTAAAAAAAATGAAAAACCGCAGACGTCCAGAGGGAAGCATTGTTGAAGGATATGTAACTGAGGAAGTGATTGACTTTTGCACCCACTACTTAGAAGGCGTGGACCACATAGGACTTCCGAGATCAAGACATGAGGGCAAGTTACAGGGTGTAGGTACAATCGGGAAAAAATGGTAAGGCCTGATTTTGCTGCATTGTGTAAAGCACATCTAACCGTGTTGAGCCATGTTGAAGATGTTGAACCATACTTCGTGTCACACTTAAGCGCTCTCAGAGCACAACATCCGTCAATGAGTCAAGTGAGATTAAAGAAGGAGGAATGCTACATTCGTTACATGGTTTAAAGAAAAAGTTATGCATGAAGATTCAGGCAATGTAACTGAAATGGTTAAGTTATTAGCGCTCGGTCCGAATCTTGATGTTTTATCGTACGAGGGTTTCGATGTGAATGGGTTCTCTTTTTATACTGAACGCCAAGATCGTAAGTCAACAAATCAAAACAGTGGTGTTCATCTAACTGCTTCACAGGAAATATATCAAGATGCAGGTAGTAAGGGAGTGACAATGAGGAAAGAGTATTATGGTGTGATTCAGGAGATTTGGATCCTTAACTACACCTGTTACGAAACTTGTGTCTTTAAATGCAAATGGGTAGACAACAGGCGCAGTTACCGTCAGGTGGAACACGGTATGAAGTTGGTTGACCTAAACGCATTGACATACACAGAAGAACCGTTTATAGTTGCTTCTAAAGCTAGACAAGTGTTCTACGGTCGTGATCAATGTAATCCCAGATGGTCAGTTGCATTGCAAAGTAAGCGACAGATAGTTGGTGTTGATGGTGTTATGAACGAGGAAGATTATGACTGTGAAATGGACAATGTTCCCCTTCAAATGCCAATGGAAGTTGATAATGTGACCAACTTTCAGTGCACAAGATCAGATCATGGAGAAGGGTTGTGGGTGGAAAAATGAACAAAAAGTAAGTCTGGCATAAAAGTGAATGCTCAACACATGCGTGTACAATTTATGTTTGTTTATGACTCTATTTATGACTCTATTTATGACACTGACTATATATTATGATATTGTGCATATTATGGATGTCAACGATCATGAGATGCTCATACAGTGTGATGAGGAGATAGAGATGGAGATAGATTCAGAGATGCAGTTAGCGGAGCGTACACAGATCGTCGATGCCGCTGATGCTCCTACGACCTCTCAGGACCCTCCTACGACCTCTCATCGCCCTCCACGAAAGACACGAGGACCGTCACGTGGTCTAAATGAGAAGAAGGAGAGTGGCATGATTGATCTGGTGTGGGATAGGTATATGTTACACCTATATGTTATTCTGTTTTATTTTTTCATATATACTGATATTTATACATTTATATGTAGTACTATATAATTACGTATGACTAACATATATACTGTATATATTACAGGTATCTTAGACCCACTGGCGGGAAAAGCAGAAGTTTGCCAGCGCCATGGGTCGATTGGTTAAGACCCATTGCTGTATCAACAAAAACTGGAGGAACCAAGATCCGGAAATAAAGAGATCATGTGGACGAGCTTGAAGAAGAAGTACCAGATCCCAGAAGAAGCATATGATAAAGTGTTGTCACTGCTTGCTTTGCGTATGCGAGCGTTCAAAAATAGGCTGGTGGCTGGTTGGATCAATACGAACAACCCGAAGCAGGTGCCTCCCTATGAGTTGTACGCTGGCATGATCACTGAGGAGTGGAAGGAATTCTATGAAGCATATATCACCCCTGAGTTCAGGGTACGTAATTGTTTTCATAGATTAACTTTTAAGTTTATGTTGTTAATATAACAGGACAAAGTTAAAATGAATTGTATTAATTCTTTCCACAGGCAGTTCAGGAAAAAGCCCGACAGAATCGCTTGAAAGATCAGAACCCACGCTACATGGGCCGAGCTGGGTACGCGGGGCGTATACCAGGCTGGATTGAAAAGGGGTTATTGAAGCGTGTGCGTGAGGACGGCACAATTGAGCCGATTTAGAGTCCGGATGAGGTGAATCGGGCACAAGCATACATGCTTGGCCGCCAATTAGAGAAGGACGGCGAAATGTATTATCCGTGGAAGGAGACTGCAGACTTAGTTGCAAAAATTGTGAGTGTCCTGAGTAATATTTAATAGTTTATAAATTTTTCTTACAATTTATGTATGTTTTATTTATTTGATCTAATTCATAATTTACATGTTTTTTTTGCATGTACAAGACTGCAGAGGGTGCTGATTCTTTTCTTGGCCAGCCTCATGGTCAGGATGAGCTGTTGTACAAAGCGCTTGGCAAGAAGGATTACCCTGGGAGAGTTCGAGGATTTGGATCCGCAGTGCGTCAGAGAGATGTTTTTCCTCGCTCCCAGCGGATGGGGAGAGAGGAAGAAATGAGGGAGATTGAAAGGAAGTTGTCACAGCAATTCCAATCTGATTTACAGCAGCAGATGCAATAAATGGAAGCAAGATTGATGCAACAGCTGAGTCAGGGGCATCAATCTTCTAGCTCATCAGTGTATGCCCCTGCACCCGTTTCCACCCCTGCACCTGCTTCCATCTCAGCACCTGCTTCCACCCCTGCACCTGCTTCCACCCCTGTACCATCTCAGGTTTCGGTTTCTTACACTGTACTTGCACCTTCTGATCCATTCCCATATGCCAAGCTTCAGGTATGCATGTGTGAATTTTAGTGCTTTGTCGTTATTTATTTTTTCAATTAATCAAAAGCATGCATGTTGTAATGTATGAATCTAATTGTTTGTGTTCGTTTATTAGGGAACCAAAAAGTGTCGTCTTCTGCAGATCAATGAACATGGCACCTTTGTGGTTGCAGTAGGCACAATTCTACAGACTAATTTGGCGTAACTGTATCATTTTAAGCGAGTTCCGGCCTGGTACGTCTGTGTGACGGTCGACAGTGTCTGTCAAGGCTGTGATCACATTCCACTACCGATAGCGTGGAATGATTGGAGCATTATCATTGAAGCACGTGGCTCATAAGTACCTTGGCCTTGTAATCTGGTGGATTTATCTGGTACGGTAAGCAAAACAACTTATATAAATTTGTTTACTAATTATCATTTCATATAAATGCAGTTTTGGGAGAATAGTTTTCTAACGTATGCTAACTTGTCATTTCTTAGACACCTGTTCCTATTGTTGGCAAAGGTAAGCGAGTCAGTGCGTCGAAAGGAAAGTGACCATCGGGTCAGCAAGATGATCACTACATCAGTCCTCTTCGACGCGATTTCATTCTTATCCAAAATTTGGTGAAAACACTAGGAAAGCATCAGCAGATCTTATATGACTTGATACTCGGGAAGGGTGATGATTTCATTCAGTTCATCCTTAGGGTTCCGCCGTCTGTTCCACAGTGAAGAACCCCAGGAGTTGCTGATCAGTATTAGCGATGTCAAGGAGCTGCTGCTTGGTGATATGCTGAACATCTCGATGATTCAATCCTACTGCTTGTAAGTATCACATTTTTTCTCTCTCAAAGTTAATAGTAAGTTTTATGTATATATAATTTTAATTTAATGCCTTTGTCATCAAAGGCCCTTACTATCGAGGCTGGTGGGAAAGAAACGGGAAAATACGATCACCTTCCTATGTCCACAAATCATGTCTTCTGAGGAAGCTATGAGAGACGGTGTTGCGTGTCAGAGCCATATGCACAATGCCATAATTGAGGCGATAAAGAGGAAAAGCCGATTTGTGCTCATACCATATCATCAGATGTAAGCGTGCTTGACCACCTTATGCTTTTATCTTTATTGTTTTATGTTAACTCATATATATTTTGAATCTGAAGTTGATTTGTTGTTGTTTGAAACTTGTAGCAATCATTGGTTGTTTTTAGTGGTGTGTACTTACTCATCATCCTGTATAGTGATTGACCCTATTGGTGGAATTAGAAGAAACATCGTCATTTCTGTTCTACTGACAAAGTAAGTAAACTGTGCATATTTTCATTTCAAAAATAAAATTTTATACCTTTTTTGATGACTTGTCACTTAAATGCTTGTTTTAATTAATTTTAGTGGTTTTAGAGATGGTATGGTCAATGCCAATGCTATGAATTTTCCTTTGAATATACAGTATTTGAAAAAGGTAAACAAATATTCTATTTACTCATGCATACTTAAATATATTTTGTATATTAGTGTGTATATATAATAATATAATTTTATTGAAAATAGTGTCCCAGGCAACCGGATAGCGGCAGTTGTGGATATTTTGTGATGCGATACATGTTCGACATCGTGTCCAAAATCGACAAAATCAGTAATGACATTGGAGTATGTGTTATAAGTTTTGTGTTTGAATTGGTAATTTAACTATTTCTGCATGGTTGGATAAGTTTAAATGGTGTACTTAATTGCTTTTATGATTCTTACATGCAGCTTATTAACTTCTTTGAAAAACAAGGAGCTACTTATTCAGCTGGTGATCTAGATTTTGTCAAGGAGCACATGTGCGCTTACTGGACGAAAGCAATACTTTTAAAAGATGAACAGAGTCATGATCAGTTGCCCACTGTTTGAAGTTTTCTGAACTGAACCAATTTGCATCTGCAAATGCAGTTTGTTGCATTATATATGTCAAGTACACTTGCGTTGTGTTGATGAAAAATGCAGTTTCTGGCCTACATTATCAAATTTCTACAGATTGTAGTACAACATAAGTACTTAGTAGCTTCCATCTGTGTTTGGATTTTAACTGTAATTAAATTTTGTCTGCATGTTTGGTACTAATACTGGGCAAATCTCTGTTAATGTACTGGCTGATTTGTACGTTGCAATTGGCTTGGAATTAATGTTGTAAATTTAATTCATAGAGATTTTAATTTCTCTGTTACAGTTTGTTGTGATGGCTTCTGCTGTGTTGAAAATGCAACAATGCATTGATCTGTGATGTGATGATATCTGTAGCATTTGTTGGAACAGAGATTTCTGAAAAAAATAAAAAATAAAAAAAGAAGATATAAAGAACGCTTATCCATATAAGCGTTCTTTTAAACTCTCCCGCCAACCATCATAAGAAACACTTATATGTGAGAAGCGTTGTTTTTGGTCGAGCATAAAGAACGCTTGTTAGGCTAAAACGTTTTTTATGTTCCCATCGTTTTCGCATTATAAAGAACGCTTTGCAAATAAGCGTTCTTTAAAGATAGTATAAGGAACGCTTTGGAAGGGTCATTTAAAATGTTTTACCATTTGCGCCGCTCGAATAAACTACACTAAATAAACGTTCTAAATGCCAAATTTAAGCGTTGTTTATTCTTTTTTTCCAGCAGTGGTAAATGGCAGCGAGATATGATTGATGTTGCAGCAATGAATTTAAATCGCACAGAACAGTCATATTTATGATACTTCGCGTGAAAAATTCGTTAATTCCGTATTCACAAGAGACACACGGGGCATTGTCTTAGGTAATCAGAGAGTGAATCCAAATGAAATTATCCAAAAATCTTTATCTTGATTCCTCATCCTTATTAGAGAATGAGATTTCATTTTCCCTAATACACTTTGACCGGTGACATATATGACCATTGAATGGTGACTGGCGAATGTTGACCAACATTTAATGGCAGTTGACAAGCAGTCAGTAGCCGTTGACCTGATTATTTATTTCATTTCCTCAGCTTAAACATACAACTGGGAACATCATAGGGAATTCTTTTACATTCTCTTTCCTGATTCCATTTTGTTTCCCTTATTTGAAACAAACATTCCCTTAAACCTCTTGATTTTTTATAAGTGGCGCTGCAAAGACAACTAAGTTGATGTAACTACATGAGAAGGCACATCCTAACAGGCCAGTGCAAAAAAAAAAAAGAAGGAACGAGAATAAAACTAACTTTTGGACTTCCAAAACCGAAAAATTAGAAAAATTCGTTAATTTTTTGCATTTGTCCTAAATTGTAGCTTTAATAGCTGACTCATGACCAAAGAGTGAATTCGGCCACCATGATTGCCGCCTGGATAACTTGATTGCTCTTATACTGCAACTTTCATGCCCTTGTGACTGAAATCCATCGCTCGTTTGGCTCTTGAAAGTACAAAACCCTCACTTAACGAGTGTGATGTTTACTGGTGTCCATCACTCTAGATTTCTTGAGTCTTAGACGATGTGGATCCCCAATATTCCACCCGTTCTTTTGTTTATTCTGCTTAGGGACACGATCACTGCGCTAGAGGATACGGGCAAAATTTTGTTTGGACTGCTCTGGGAAGGGAATTGAGCATTTTAACCTCCTACCATACACAAGACATAGATCTGGGAGCTTATCTTCAATATCGGCCTCGGAGCTAACTTGTTGCGGCTTCCTTTGGGCTTGGGTGTCAGGTACTTCCGGGACAGATCCACGCAAAGGTTTATTCCTTCCAGCGACTCTACAATTACCGGTGAGGGCATACTGTTATTAAGGATTAATGCTGAGCCGACACAGTTCTGTGTAAGCACACTCTTCTCTTCCTGATGATGAAGATGATGGAGAGTGAGAAACTAAAATATTTGCAAAACCAGAAATCCATGCTTCGGGCACCATCCCCTCAGTATAGTATACCAAACGAACTGCTGAAATAGAACCACATTTCACAATCAAAGAAGTTGCAATCTCAGCTGCGCCATCCTTACAACCATGCACCAGCCCCAGCCCATTAGGGTACCTAGGATGCCTCTAATTAAAGGTGGTGCATGTGCCCAAAGAATGAAGGCCTATTTGTGACATCTATTGCATCTACCACAGGTTAGTTGAACTTGAGCTTGCATTAGCACTACTCCATGCAAAGTGGTCTATTTTCTTGTGATGGGCCTCTTCCTATTCCCTGCAGAGCATTAACCTTTCTTATTGAAAGATGTTTGTGAATGAATTAATACTATGCTCCTGGTGCTAAGAAAAGATACTGTTTTTCTTTGTACAACGATGTTGGTTTTCATGCTAAAGGAATCTTCTCTGAGGTCTGTATCATTTTCCGATTATGTGTTTTTATGTGTGTTTATTGTTTATATGAGTTGAACAGGAGATTGCAATTGTATGCATATAGAGGCTTATCCTGCTTTCGTTTAGGCAATGTTTGGATACTATAAGGAAATGGGAAAGGGAATGGGAATGGGAATACAAGGAGGATGGGAAAGGGAATGCGAAAATATATATGTTGTTTGGTTATGTATGAGAAAGGGAATGGGAAAATATGATAAGTAAATGTTCAAATTTTTACACTTTTATTATATATCTACAAATGTACATCAAATTAAAAGTTAAGTATTATTGTCTTTCAAAAAAAAGTTAAGTATTATTAATCAATTTGATAATTAGTCATTATTTTAAGATACTGTAGCACTTAAAAACTAATTTAACATATTAATCACAGTTACCTTATTAGGACCACACCAAAAATAATTCAATGACAACTTATTTTTTTTTGGAAATTCAATTAACAAATTAGTTATATATATATATAACAAGTATACGGCAAAAAATAGCTATATAAAGCATGTACATGCACATGCTGTGGGTTAGAGTACTGGAAAGAAAAATAAATCATTCCCGTAAGTAAAGTACGGGAGCGAAACATCAAAAGCGCAGGGGAATGTTTTGGGAATGAATTCCCTTCCCTATTCCATTTTATGTTCATACAAACAAAAGGATGGGAATGATTCCCAATTTTTCCTCCCCTTCCCCTCATTTCCCCTTAAAACAAAGGGTGCCTTAGTCTATAATTCAGGTTTTTTTGCAGTGCGACATTTGTGGATCAAACCCTAGAAAAGGCTTTGGTATGCACAGATTCTTTTTTTTTTTTAAAAAAAAAAAAACCTTGGTATGCACAGATTCTTTCTTCGTGAAACTATGACAACTTTCTGCTCTATTTATTTCCGTATAAATATGAGACTATTTCAAAATTTGACTTGCATGGTCAATGTAACCAATGTCGCTAGTATATATAGTGGCCTGTTAAATTGATTTGTCAGATGTATTGTGTTTCTTTTTAAAATGGAAAATTCACGAGATACCCCTGTTTTCTTTCGTAATTCACAATATACCCCTGTGGTTTTAGTAATTCAACTTTAAACATGTTTAAATGTTGTCCAAAATTGATGAAATTTTACATGGACGGTGAAAAGTGTTATATTTTGGTCCAATATCAAATTTGAAGTTTTTTAAGCTCACATGTGACCTGTGGGACCCAATGAATAGTCACATATTCATTGGGTCCCACAGGTCACATGTGAGCTTAAAAAACTTCAAATTTGATATTGGACCAAAATATAATACTTTCGACTCGTCCATGTAAAGTTTCATCAATTTTGGACAACATTTAAACATGTTTAAAGTTGAATTACTAAAACCACAGGGGTATATTGTGAATTACGAAAGAAAACAGGGGTATATCGTGAATTTTCCATTTTAAAATTGAGTTCTTCTTTTTCTTCCATTTCTATTTTTGAGTTCATTAGGGTTCTGTTCGACATGACTGTTTACCAGTATATTTACAGCATATTTGGTAGCAGGTTTGTGCTGACATATTTGTAGCATATTTGCTGACAGGTTTACGCTGGTATATTTGCAGTTGTTTTGAAAACTACTGTTTGACAATGCGGCATATATGCTGCATATTTGGTTAAGTTAGTTATATGTAGTGCGTTTACCGTTTCTGTATTACAATTATAATTTATTATATTACACTACGTAACTTTATTTTGTTAGTAAAAATAAATAGAAAAATTCACAAATAATATATTACTATGAGTATTTAACTTATAATAAAAAATATGAGAAACCAAAGAAAATAAAAATATTTATATAACTAAATAAAATTTTAATTTTAATTATTTAAGTAAATATTGTAACTTTTAAACAATATATAGTTATTTTCTTAATTTTATAATTCTTACAAATATAAAATGTAAAAAAAGAGAACAAGGGTTTCAAATTTTCTAATAATGTTGTGTGAATTTATTTAGTGAAATTGGAACTTTTAATAATATATAACATTTTTGTAACTTTGTATGTTAATAAATTTATATATTCATATTTCTATATACTTTTTTAATATTTTAATTTATATATCAACAAGTGTGTATATTTATTGGTTTTTGAAATTTTATTAATCTATGTGGTATTTCAAATAATATATTGTAAATTAGTATTATTAATGTGGTTTTATTTTTTCAAATTTGGCTAAAGAAGTAGTACTATTTTTTATCAATTATTTGAAACATTGTGTAGCTTGTAACAAATAAAGTAACTTGTAAAAAATGTCATAAGATAAGTAGCTTTTTTTAATCAATAGTCACAGTAATTATATTGTGAAGGGAGAAAAGAAGCGGAAATGAAAGCGCGAAAATAAAAATGTAGTAGACATTTATGTTGACATTTATACTAGTTTAACCGAATAACAAAACAAATACTCCCTCCGTCCCTAATTGACCTTCCTGTTTACTTTATGACACGTTTTTCCACTTCAATATTAAACATATAAGATAAAATAATTTTAGAAAACAAATTTCTACAACATATAGTTTTTCATATAAGGATTCCATTGCAATACTTAGATTTATAAAATTATATTATCTTATATGTTAAATATTGAAGTCAAACGGCATACTCAAATAGTAAAGGGGAAGGTCAATTAGGGACGGAGGGAGTAAATGAGGTTAAAATAATATATGTCACAACATATATGCTGATGACATTGACATATATGTTACATTTATGTTACATTTTTTGTTAGGTGAACGCAACCTAGAAGTTTCTAACAAGTGGCACTTTGATTTGGCAGAGAGCATGAAGAGATATGCTCAGAGTGAGGACAACAATAACATGGGCACTGCGAGCAATGAGTTCCAGATGAGATGCTTTGACGGGATAGTAATAGTAGCACCTTACCATCGGCATCTTCTCGATATGGAATCTGTGCCTCTTCATAGCACTTGGATCGTGCTCTGAGTCTGAAACGAATAAGTACCAGAAACTTATGCCAGGAACCGGAGCAACTCCCTCGAGGATAACCCCTTCAGAGCCCATTTGTAATAGGTCCACAGGCCCGCTGGAAGAAGCGGTGCTACCAGTAGGCTTGAGACAGCGGCACCGTATATGAGACCCTAGCCTACTGTTGGTGTCAGTACCCATTTTACCATGCGCTATTGCAGTTACAATCAGAGCCTCTCGAATATTAGTTTTTTTTTCTTAGAAATATTCATTTTTTTTCATAATTTATAATATATTTTTATTATTATTCGTAATTCAATTAATATTAAAATATTATATTTAAATTCAATATCAGCCTAAAAAAAATTAACAATTTAGTATTATCTATCTAAAGTTTTATCAATTTTAGATAAGAACAATTTTCCCTTTTTTTTCTTTTGCATTTTTTGACCTATACTGACTGACCAACCAGGAATCGGTGGAGAGAATTGTGTGGTTGAGAAAAGATAGAACAAGATAGAAATTCACCAGGAAGAGACTTCAATCCTAGAGGGAGCTTTGAGATAAAGGGAAACTGTGTTTGTTTTCAATGCAAGTCACAATGCAACTGATCTGACTGTGACTGGTTGTTTTTTATGAGCTGGCTTTATTTATTAGGGACATGTAAATGGAAACGGTAGTGGGTGGGTTGCCTATTATAATTCCATTTCCTGTGATCTGCCAATCAAAAGGGTAATGTTTTGGACAGATGTGATAGGATTCTTCAAAGTCACACCGAAAGTAGAAGAAACATGACCATGTGCTCATTATGTGAGCAAGATCTATACAGATTACATTCTTCACACCCCCCCCCCCCCCCCCTCCCTCTTTCAAATCTAACTTACGCTACCCATAAAGCCAGAAAAAGTAAAAAAGAAGGAAAAAAAAAACTTTCCCTAACTCTGCTTCTTCCTCTCCTGCCATGCCAATTGCCAATACCAAAGCACATTCTCAGACCTCTACTACCCCACACTCTGCTACATATGTATATATTTCACAAGAGAAAAAGGGACTAAAAAACCCTTCTCCTTGTTCAGTTCTCTCTAACAAAACCAAAAGCTAACGACAAGGTCAAAGAGGCAAACGCGTAATTCAAAAACGCTTTAGCTTCTCCCTAGAGCCAGTGGGGTAAATCACTACAGAGTCTAAACACAGCCCACCTTTTATGTGAGTGCAATCGATCTGCGTCATCGAGAACTTCAACTTCACAGGCTTCGCGGCATTCTCTACCACAAAATCTCCAACATGATAATGTACCCATTTCCCTGCTCCTTCTACAAAACACTGTGACACTGCGCGTTGACCCTCTGAGGTTGAAACCTGGAAGTGAACCGGCTTCACATTCCACCCGTGTATGTGCTCCATGTTGCACTGTTTCCGTCCGAACCTCTTGTATGTTCGCCCCAGTTGGACACGGAAATACACACTATATGACCCCGCAGGAAAGGGAAAGTCCACTTCACCGTTGACCTCAAACCACCATATCTGTTGCAGGTATGCAGCTGACCCAAATCTGCAACCAAACAGAATCAAATCAATTGTACTATTATAGGAGTATAAAATTAGGATAGCCCTAGGGATACATTACATTTGAACCATGAACACAAGAAATCTAATTTGACTGAGTCGAATAAGTAGGAGCAATCTACCACCAAACAAAGCTGATTGTTCCCACTAACAATTTTCCTATCTCAGCAGCGACTATTAAAAATAAAGCAAAGCCTTAATTCTTCCGCATACCATTAATTGAGTGGTACTGGTACAGATCTCTATTTTTCAAGAGATTGAATTCTTTGCTCGATGGCCTAAGCACAAGGTTTTTGAAAATAGTAGTAGAGACGGAACATAATTTGATTCTGGTGAAAGCTATGGTAAGGAGTCAGTTAGATAGTTCACCATCCACATGCTCTTCAAACAAACAGCTCAAGCACTCAAGTCCAAGAAACTACTTTCCCTTCACACAGAGACGTATACGTGAGAATCAAATTTAGGACAGCCAAATGCACACAATCTAGTTAACCAGGGCAACCGGAAAACAAAAGGCTAGCTACCAGTGAAACCAGAGAATTAGATCACAAAACCAACACCACAAGAATTCCAGCACAGATTCCGAAAATCATCACCTTTCCCCGCATTCTCAACTGCGATCTATGACAGATACGGATATAAAACACACTAATAATCCCACAAGATATATAATACGAGTTTGAAAGGATGGATACTCCAACTTACCTTGATTCCTCGCAAGGTATGTAATTCCAGTATCTTCGATCATCAATCCCGGTTATGGTGAGCCCTCTAGCTGAAATCGCCATACATATCCCCCCAGTCATCTTGTCCAACCAAATTTTCTGCACCGGATCCAAAATATCCATCAGGTTAGTTCAAAACACCAATTGCAGAATGATTCATATATGAAGCCCTAAAAATCATCAAACAATTAAAACTGTGAACTCCTTGGAGACACAACACAAGTTATTAGAGATCAGACAGAGGAGGAGCCTTCTTCATCTCTAGTGAACCGCGAAAAAAACATATCGTTGCAGCACCGAACAATTCAATATATACGAAAGGAGGAAAAATGCTTCATCAGAGGATATTTCCAGAAATTGGCGAAAATCAAAGGAATATTTTTCATAGAAACCAGAAATTCAGGAGAAATCTCAACAAAAAAAAAGAACATAATAGGAAAATTGAAGACACGAAGAGAAAAAATTTAAACACAGGAATCAATAAAACAGAGAACAAACAAAACCTCAAAACAAGTTCATCCATACCTTAGTACCACCGTCGACGGTATTGGTCCGACACATAAGTGCATACATATCCTTCTTACATAGCGAAACTGGAAAAACACCAAACACCTTCTCAACAAGAGCCTGATAATTAGACGGAAGTTTCGCATCCCATACAAAATCAGCAGAAGAAGCACCACGAAAAGCCCGATTAAGCTTAGCCATACGACAGATATCAACTGGTTCTAAATACATCATCACAGACGCCACACAGGCTTCCGGCAGATCTCCAAGACCCGTCGTCGTCGATGAAGATGATGATGAAGACAGGCTACCGATAGAAGATCTACATCCTGCTGCTTCGTCTCCGCGAAGCGTTGATACACCTAACCCCATAATCGGACGCAAAATGAAGAGAAGAAAAAGAGATCTGCAAGGCGCTGGGAGGAGATAGAAGAGTCGCGAAGAACCGGGTGGTTAAAGGATTAGAAAATGGAAGTAGAGAGAGGTGGGAAAGGAGAAGACAAAGAGAGAAGGAGGGAGGAAGGGAAAAAGAGAGAAAGAGGAGAATAGAAATGAAAAAAAAAGATATTGATTTAAGGGAAAAGTGAGAAATGGCACCGTCGAGGTTTGTTATAAGAGAGGAGACGCGTTAGGAGAAATATGGAGGAGCAATTTCCGGATTTTAAATTAAAATGAGATTTTTTTTAATTTATTCTTGCACATACAGAGCGGCAGCGGCAACAATAGCAAGACAGAAATGAATTTTTAAGTGAGAAAGAGTGTGGATGGAAGAAGATGAAGGAGGGAGGTAGGGCAAGTAGATGAAGGAGGGAGGTATAGAGGGCAAATAATACTTTATATGGTATAATTGTTTATTTTAGATTTAAATATTATTTAAATTTTTATGTTGACTGTTTATATTAATAAAAGATTACACATATCAATATAAAAATTGTTTAACTTTATACAATATTTATTTAAATTAATTATAAAAATTATTTAAAATTATACATAAATATCTTACAAACGATTACTCCCCGTCCCTGATTGACCTTCCTCTTCACTATTTAGGTATGTCGTTTGACTTCAATATTTAACAAGTAAGATGACATGATTTTATAAATCTAAGTATTGCAATGGAATCCTTATATGAAAAACTATATGTTGTAGAAATTTGTTTTATAAAATTATTTTATCTTATATGTTTAATATTGAAGTGGAAAAACGTGCCAAAAAGCAAACAGGAAGGTCAATTAGGGACGGAGGGAATATATGATAGTCCGTTTAATACCATGGCAACTCCACAAAATGATAAAACGAAAATTGTAATTAATGGTGACAACTGTAAAATCAAGGAAGATGAGATTTTTGCGATATTTCTTTCTTTAAAGGGTAGGGGATGGGGTCAAGTGGTTGGTTCGTTTGTCCTTGTCCCCTGTCTAGTAGTACTACTTACTAATGCTATGTCACTGTTGCATTTAAGGACGAGCGATGCTTATATAAATCATTTACATTGCAAGTTCACGTCGTTTGCAATTCCCGGGAAAAAATGCAGGAGATTCTTTTTAGACATTTCCTTGTTTTTCGTTGTTGGGAGTGACGTTTCCTTCCTTTGGGATAGGATTAGTGAAATCTGTCTCCGTAATTTGTGTAAGTTTGGTCTATGGTTTATCCACAAATTTTTCTTTCACTAGGTTGTAATTACATTTAGGGAAATTTCATGATATACTCCCGAGTTTAAACAAATTTTACAAGATATCCCTGAACTTTCATTTTTATTATAAGATACTCCTGAGGTTTTATTTTTTTTTATGATATATCCCTAAGGTTTCATTTTCATTATAATATACCCCTGAAGTTTCAATTTTATTAGAAGATACCTCTCAGTTAGATTCTGATTTATTATATTTTTTATATCCTCATTTTACCCTCACACTATATGCCCCTAATAACCTAAGGGATATATATATATAATATACTCAAAGTTTTGTTTGAATTTGAAACTTAAAGAAAATACTCAAAAAAATTAAAGTTCATATAAAATTTGACATCAATATCAAAAAATGAATATAATTAAATAAACAAAAAATGAAATAAACGAAAATGACTAAAAAATTAAAATTAAATTATTTTAAAAAATAAACATAACTTGTTAAGGAGTTACCTAGATATTTGTTAAAAATCTAAAAAATATATAACAATAATATTAAGAATATTAAAAGCAACAATTTCATATAGTACGTAGAAAAAATTATCATTTTAAATTAGAAAATAAAGTAAAAAACCATAAAATATAATCATTTCCCATGTGATTATTGATATCAAGTAATATATTTGTTAATAAACTCAAGCTATAATTAATAAAATAATTTAATAATTTCTTCTATTTAATATAATTGTTATAAAAAAATTATGATTTTAAGTCACCACTATAATATGTTTTAAATTATGTAACAATATAAGTTTTCTAAATAGATTTTTTTTTGTTGTTTAGTCATTTCTGTTTATTTTAATCTTTTTATGATTCTAATTTTTATACTTTTTATTTATGTTTTTTAAAATGAATTAAAATTTTAGTTGATCTTTAATTTTTATGTGCATTTTATTCATATTTTAAATTTGAAAAATTTGACCATAAACCCTTAGGTTATTGCGAGGCATATGGTGCGAGAGTAAAATTAGGATATAAAAAATATAATATATTAGAATCTGAACTGAGGGACATCTCGTAAAAAAATTGAAACTTCAGGGGTATATTGTAATGAAAATGATACCACAGGGGTATATCGTAAAAAAAATGAAACCTCGGACTATCTCATAATGAAAATGAAATTTCAGGGATATTTCGTGAAATTAGGTTTTCGCTTACATTTATCATTCCAAAACGGATAAAATTGATACAAGGATGGATGTGTATTCATATTTGGCTAAAAGTCACTATTTTTACTTGATCTGTTCATTTTTATGACTATCTTACTAATTAATTTATTTTATTTTCTACGTAGTTGTATTAGTACAAAACTTTATATAAAGAACATTGTTTTCAAAATATTAGAAATATGTTAAATTGACCCAGATCGACTTTAAGAAAGAAAAATAGTAGTTTTCGTGATTTGATTAGTGGATTGGCATGGAATTCGCATCATGTTATTTTGAACTGGTCGAATCGAAGGATAAGTAGTAGGCTTTATCCTAGTATTACAGATAGGATTAGGAACCAGGTTGCAAAATGGGAATTTGCTATGTGATGTGGTAGAGTTTCTACAACATAAATCTCTCTTATAAATATTTCATTGACCCTTTCAATAATTCTATCCTAAACTGACTACATACGAAATTGGGGCCACTCTTATAATATCCACAGGTGGTTGATGTTATTCATCAATTATCCATAATCCTTAAATACCGTGTATCTGTTGACTTGACGCCACTTCATCTTTGATTGATTTCATTCACTAAAATGTAATGTATAACAAAAAGGATAGGGGCCGCGTCTACGTAATACTACTACTCTATTTTTAAAAAAAAAATCCACTTACTACCGCGTACTAATTACGAAATAAATATGTCCACGCGAATAAAACAATGAAAATGTTAAACACGAGAATTGGAATTTTAACTAGGGATGTAAAGAAAATAAACATAATTTTGCGTTGTATGAGAGAGAACAAAAATGGAACGTATTTTTTAGTTTTCTTAAAAAAATTCTATAAATGTGTTGGTTTTTGAAATAAAACAAGGTAACTTTAAACGGATGACAGGTAGGGTGATAAACGGATGACGGATCGGGTGACGGATGAAAAAAATTCATCCGTCACCCGATCTGATCCGTCACTCGATCATCCGTCACCCGATCCGTCATCCATATATTTCAGGTTTTTATCCGTTTATTTAAATCGGATGGATCGAGTTAACGAGTATCCATTTAAAATTGTCATCCCTAATTCTAACAAAAATATTTGCCAGCGACTTGATCATCCGATTTACCGATACGATCGCATACCGTACTGGTCAATCAAATGACTGTCTGGTTTTGAGTTTTTGAATTTTTTTTTTCATTCACCATTAATCTGATACTATAATAGTATTCCTAAAAAAAAGATACTATAATAGAACTTTGAACATAAAACGATTACTGCACATCATCTTAGTCAAAAGTCCTAAAAGGTAGATACTAAGTGAATGTTCTAAAATTCACTGTTCAAAAGATTGTATCCCCTCTTTTTGTTAAATCCTAGCTAGTCAAACGGTTTTTATTACAAGAGACTTTGGAAAATATCTTGGAGTTTATCTGAAACATGGTAGGTCTGCCACCCAATCTAACAATTTTCTTTTAGCTAAAATTCGCAACAGGCTTGCTGGTTGGAAAGCGAAGTCTTTATCTATGGCTGGTCGTATCTGCCTTGTTAAAAGCTGTGTGGCATCAATCCCTATTCACACGATGCAATGTCAAATGTTACCTGTTAATGTTTGCTCAAAAATTGATAAGCAGTGCAGAGATTTTATATGGGGCCATGATTCTAGTACCAGGAAACTACATGACATAGGGTGGGATACCTTGTGCAAGCCGAAATCCAGGGGTGGTTTAGGGATTCGGAAAACTAGAGTTATGAATCATGCATGTTTCGGTAAAATTGCATGGAATCTGGTTCGGAAATCAGACAAACCATGCTTTAGGATCCTCAACAAAAAATACCCAAACCCTGATTCGCAGAGGGGGTCTAGTAATTGGAAAGCTATCCAAAAATGTAAGCCCTTAATTACTGATGGCTCTCGTTGGGTGGTTAGTAATGGAAAAACTGTTAAATTTTGGAAGGATAGATGGATTGCAGGTTTTAGTCTGGAATCAATGGCTACTAATCCTATTCCAAGTCAAGATTTAGACAGAACAGTAGCGGAATACTGGGATAACAACCTTGGATGGAAAATGGAAATCCTGTCACATAATTTACCGGCTGATGTTCTCAGTTTGTTATCGAATCATTTTGTTTATCCTGAGTCTGATAATGATTTTCTTTCTTGGTGGCCTGAGAGCGATGGTAATTACAGTGTTAAATCTGCTTACAATTTATTATCCATGAACTATGGTGTTACTAATGTTGAAAAATCTGTAGTTTTCAAATCTGTCTGGAAACTCCCAGTCCAGGAGCGCATAAAGGTTCTGTTCTGGCGTATTCTATTAGACAGATTGATGACAAACTCAAGACGATTTATGCTGGGTTTCACTTTTGATAGATCATGTCACTATTGTGGCAATGAGGAAACAACTATCCATATTTTACGTGATTGTATTATTGCGAAAAGGATATGGTTTAAAATTATTTATACCAGTGACAGGTCTAAATTCTTTGCTGGAGATGTGCAGGAATGGATCAGAAATAATTTACTTCATGGAAACCGCTGCTTAATTAACATTAAGTGGAGTATGGTCTTCCCCATCATTTGCTTTATGCTATGGAACTGGAGAAATAGCAAAGTATTTGGCGAGGAGGAAAGGATGTTTCTTCCGTTACGATATGTGATCCTTAAGTGCCATCAGAATAAAAGAGCTCATGCTTACATTAGGGAACTGGAGAATTTCGGGCCAAGAGTTTCGAATCATACTGACAGGGAGCTCACTAGTCTAACTTATGATCCTAATGCTATTATTTTTACTACTGATGGGGCTGTTTGCTTAACCTCAGGTAAGGCTGCTGCTGGAGGATTGTGGAGAACTGCACATGGTGACTGGATCGGGGGTTTCTCTACAACTTTTGGTTTCCAGAACATCCTGCACACTGAAGTCATGGGGCTGCTTCAGGCCAGTAGAATTGCGCTGGACAGGAATCTAAAGGGAGTTTGCTTCTTAACGGATTCACTTCAGCTAGTTAAGTTACTTGATGATTGCCCACCCACACACATTCTGAAGCCGCTGATCGAGGAATGCTCCTCCAATATCCAGTCTATTAGTGATGCTGTAGTTGCACATATACCCCGTACATATAATAAAGTCGCAGATTGTATTGCTAAACTGGGTCTTGATGATCCTTTTGGATGTATTATCTTTAGGCATCCCCCACCCTGTATTTTGTCCCAACTTTCTGAGGATAAATCCTCTATCTTCTCAATTAGAGAGGAGGGCTAATTAGCCCCCGGCTGTTTCGATCAAAAAAAACGGTTTTTATTAAAGGGAGCTAGGTTAATATCTTAAGATGTCATCTTTGTTTCATCTTAATGAAGCAAGCATCATTAGATGGCACATATATCCTCGATCGAGGTGTATAATAAAAGTGGACATTAGGCGTTTGATGGGAACTTTATCTAATGTGCCTTAAGATTTCTAAGATGTCCCAATTTCGTTCATTACTTTTTTTCTAAAGGTAATTGTAGGTTTCGTCAAAGGAATCCCTCCTCTTCATACTTATGTGTTATTATCATGACATACTCTCATGTCTCCTTAACCAACTCCATTGCACAAAAAACTTTTGCTACCACCCTACTTATAGGACCGTGCATCTTTCACCTTTCTTTGTTGATAATTCTTTTATTTTGTCTGGAAAGACTAGATTCTAATTTCCTTTTCCTCATCACGGTAAAAATGTTCTCCAAAACCTGATGGATCAAGCTTTAACTTGTCCAAATTTCATATGTTCCTAGGAGAGACACCCCCCCCCCCCCCCTAAGTAGTAATCCGGCTAGTTGCTGGTACAATAAGTTTAAATTTTACTAATAAGTGTGTTTTACCCGTCTTAATGTTTCCCAGTTCGAATTATGGACTACCCGAGCTAAGTAGTATTCCAGCTCGGGTATGCTTCTTTTCTCCCGACTCGCAAGTGCTAGGACACCTCAAATAATGGGTTAATCCCATGACACAACAACTACTACTAATTTTAGCTATAAATAATAGGGTTATCTTTATGAAAAGGTTACACTTTTTGCATGAGAGAACTAGTACTATCACAAAATCATTCTTTAGAAAAGTTCTATTGTACTCACACCATTAACTAGGTCTTTTGACTGAACCATATAAATCAATGTGTTTCTCATTCTTTTCAGTCATAAGCACTCACTAATCATATTAAAGAGTTGATCAACCTCAAAACAAGTACACACTCTAACATTGGTATATTCGCGTAAAGTACCTTAACATCCCGAATCATAACCAGGAAGCTAAAAATGGTCGAAATCAACCCATTTGTGGGTAGTATTTGTAGGAAGATCTTTATCTGAGGAAGCTAGTTCATTTTCTATGGAAGTCTATTCCTTATACTAGGTGTCTAACATCAGTCATCCTAATCCCCCAAAATGTCACTGATTTTATGAAGAAGCTTATTTAGGTCATTCCTTTGGCCTGAAGATGTAGAGTGCAAAAACCTTCCCTTTTGGCATCGAGCACAGGATGTACAAAAAAAGAAGAATAAGAATGTGAGCGTTGGGATGAATGGCATATATAAATGAAAATTTTGCTTCCTTCTATAGTCCATCCTAGTTCATAACTCGGGACTTGTAATTAGGTGGATACACAATATCTACCTAACAAGTTCTGATATGTAGTTCACCTCAATCAAGGGGGATGAGTATTGCACATGGAAATTCATCCTTCCCAAACAATGTCTTCTCCCTTCTTAATTATTATGATTGCTAGCTATTCACCACCTATAGACAACTGTTTTTTGCTCCCCCCTCCTCCCCTTTCCCGTCCCTCTATTCTTTTTGTTAGTTGACATGGACCATGCTAAGTCAAGTTCATTTTTGGATCTGCCTGAGAGGTTACCTAAAGAATATTGACAAACATTAATTTTGGGTTATTACTTTCGCTAATAGATGTTGACCATGTACATCTAGATAGAAGTCTAGTTGCCTTTTTTTTCTCTTGTAATGTAACACCCCTACCGTAAACTTAAACAATAAACCGAAACTGTAGCGGAAATATATAACTTAACGATAACTAAACGAGTTGGTGTTACATGTCGTTAGCCACCCACGTGGCTAACAAGGCAGAATACATACAATTGTATCGGTCTGATGCACAGACTCCCGAGCATAGTACTAAAACCATAAATACAACCAACTATACCGAGTATTAATATTTACAACCATCATTGTATAACTGTCATTCCAAAATATATCGCCACGGGAGCACAGGCGCAGCCCGGGTCCAACATCCAAAAACTACCAAAAGTATTTCATAACACCTAGGATCTAAAGCCACTCAGCTTCCTCGATCCTCATCCTGCAAAATAAAACATGGTGCCCTAAGGGGCTCAGCAACCCATGGCTGGTATGGCTAATGTGCAGCCCGTCGGCTACCGGGATACACGTAACCAATTGTCATGATAACATGACATTGATTTTTAACATACAACTTACATAACATAGCAATAAGCATTGCATCGCAAACATAAACACATAACATAACGGGAACGGTTCTCTTTAGGAGCCGAACCAAACATAGTTAGTCAACTTGGAGCCTAGAGAATGATGTCAAACTCATGTTAAGCTCGTTACATAGGTCGTTACCGTTCTGTTGGATGAACGAATAACTTAACCCCAGGGTGCGTCGGATATAGTGATCGAAGCACACCGTACATAAAATTCCCCCTAGTCCGAACATTGGTCAGATAAATAGCCTTGGTTAAACTTGAGGGTGATTGTAGACCAAGAAGGAAAACAACCATAACTTACAGAGAGAATTGAACCTGATACAGATATCAACCCCCGTACATACACGCGTAGCCGGAACGACCGGACTCCTCACTCCCCGGTTAACACTTGTTAGAAGTCTCATTATTGGAACTTAATACATTAGATCACAAGTAGATGTTTAGGTCCAGTTAGACACACAAGGGAGATGAGATACACTTTAACAGCACAAACCACAACTAGCTCATACATAGCCGTAGTTAGAACGTTCCTTAAGTTAAAACGTTAAAACCGGGTACCGCTCTCTTACGTATCCTATTTTGGATAGCTAACGGGTTAGCACGTATGAGAGGTTAACGGTACCTGTACACTCACGTCACAATAATAACAACGACTGTAAATTTATTTTATGATTTAAGTCATACAAAGTCATAAACACACAGAAAACAAACAACACACAAGCCGGTGTAAATCGGTAGCAAACAGACTGCAAGAAAACCATACCTTGGTCCCTGCTGCGTTTGTTTTCCACCGTAAGCAACTCCGATACACATTTAGTAATGTCGGTTAATTACTGTACTCGACCTTGATTAACTTATTACTTCACATTTCTAGCTTGTTTTATTTTCACACTTAATTACAACTTTTCACCCTCTTAATTGTCATTATAACTCACCTAACATGTCTTAAACAACCTTATAACATCATTACTTATCAATCACCATCATTACAAGTCATTTTCTAACCTTAAACAATAATTTTAGAGTGGTCCAGGACATGGTCCTTACCTAAGGTCCCGAACCAGTTCATGGCTTATCTCTCGGACTGTTTTAATAGGGTGGTCCGGGACTTTATATGGGACTTAAGTCCCGGACCAATAGTTACGCTACTCTCGGGGGTAAATTAAGGGGTGGTCCGGGACTTAATACCAGACCTAAGTCCAGGACCATAGTGCAGTATGTATTCTCGGCCCTTATTTTGGTGTGGTCCGGGACTTCACCCTGGACCTAAGTCCCGGACCATGCTACAAATTTTACAATTATGCATTTTTCAAGTCTTGTTATACTTGTTCTCCTCATCCATTGTTTATCCAAACTTCACACTTGATCTTAGGCATATTCTAATACCAAAATAACATCTCAAACTTGTCTAATTCCTTTTCCAACTTGTTACTCAATTTTTCACAAAATTTTCCTGACAATTGTAATATTTTCCTTAAGTTCTTAAATGGTATACCATACCTAAAATCTCAACTAACCAAATTGCTTCCTTATCATCACTACAATTCCTCCAAAAGCATTATTTCTCAATAAGACCTCCTTACACAAACTACTCAAGACTTTTCCATAAGTTCACACCTAATTCTCCTCAAGGCTTTATTCCTTTCTTGTTTACCAAAATTCGTACAAGACTTAACCACACTCCTACCATGACCTTGGTGTATCTAAATCACTTATTTGCACTCTAAATCCTCCAAAACAATGCCCAAGTCATTTTAAACCCTCAAGAACACCTTAAATCATTTTAATGCTTATAAACACTCAAATTCCATTTCTTTCACCAAATCAACTCTTAACAATTCCTGGTACAACCTAGGTCACTAAACTTCATTCAAAAACACCTGAACTTCTTGGTTCCTACTCAAATTTTGACATAGCTTTGCTAGCACTTTCTTACACCAAAACACATAGTTTTTCACCTTTAAACAATCAAGAACATTTATCCACACAAGAATGTTCTTTACACACAAGTAAACCTTAAACTACACTACATCACAATATAGTGCATAATTTTAAATTGCTTGGCACTTAGGCCCTTAAATAACATGGCTCTTAGGCCCTTAAATAACATTAATCATAAACACTGAATTTCCCACATAATATTTGTCTTTGACCTTCAAATACATACAACATCACATATGTCTTTAATAACCTCCTTGAGGGTAGTTTTCTAGCTCATTTACCATTGCCTCCTTAGGTAGTTTAATAAGCATTTTTAAAGCTCAATTTCCTAAGACACATTAAACCACATTAAGTTAGGTTATTTACCTCTTCTCTTCAAGTTTTCTTTTCTTGTTTTCTTGGATTGAAGCTTAGCAAGGAACTTGATCACTCGTTAACCTTCTATCCATACACAAATATAAGGGTAATGAGCTTTAAGATTCATACTTAAACTCATATATAAACCCTAAATTCACATAAGTGTTTTAAAACACAAAAATGGAAGTTTACCTTGGAATTGAATGAGAATTGGATTAAGTAGCAAGATAGGACTCCACCTAGCCCTTTGAAGTTTGAAATGAAGCTATGAAAGATCAAAGGAAGACACCATTAAATGGTGATTCTCGGCCATATACAAAAATGAGAGAAAACTTAGTTTTTCTTTGGTTTTCCTTACCTTGAAGCAAAGGAGAACAATGAGGTGTAAAAAGATGAGTTCTTGCTCCTTCAATGGTGAATCTCCATGGCACCAAAATGGAGCTTTTGAAGATTTGAAAAGACAAAGTTGTAGAGCTTGATCAAACTAAGAGAATGGTGGTCTTGGAATTAATTTTGGAGCATGGAGCTAGGGGTTATAAGCATTCAAAGATGGAGAATGGTATATTGCTGTAGCAAAACCAATTTGGAGGGGGAGGAAGAGGCTGAAGATGGTGGGAAACAAGAGGGAAATGAGAAAGTGAGGTGAGAGGTTTGCTTTTGAAAGATATTTATACATACAGCAAATAGTGAACTTACTTATTTATTATTTCTTCCTTATTTGGCTAGCTAAGTGTGGTGAGTCACACTTAAAAACCGGCCCCTTTATCCTCCATGGGATATTTATGGTCTTTGTTGACCATTTAATTGACTTATGTTGACTTAATGCTAAACTAGCACTATTTGCGCACTATTCACTAATTAGTGCACATAATTGTAAAATTTTTTATTTACAATTGATTTAGACTTCCTAATGTGATACTAAGTAGTACACATGTTGATTAAAGAGTAATGTTTAGCCACTCAAAACCCATTTCTAAGACAATTTTTCAAAAATGTGCTTTAAGACTCCTTAAAGCATATTTTGTGTTTTAACTTGTTTTCAAGCTTGGTTTTCTTTAGTAATTGGTTTAACTTGTCCATTATCATGTTAATAAGGTCTTGGTAAGCCCTTTGGGTCTTAACCAAGGCTATCTCAAGCTTAGAGCACATTTTTGCTCTAATTGTCTTTATGGTACTTTATTGTGTTTTCTATGGTTTAAATTGTTCATTAATGTTTCTAAGGCACTTTTTAGCCTTAATATACCATAGTTTAATATTTAAACAACATATAAAGGTTTGAGGTATTTCATGTAACTTCTCATGTAAGGATAAAAAACGATTAATGACTAGGTGGGAATCCATACAAACCACTTAGGTATTCAAAGTAGCAAATCCTGGATATCACACTATAAGTAAAAGAGACTATCAATGACTACGCCTGGTGAGCAACCCTTACATCCACTGTCTATGCATCTGGATCAAAAAATGTGAATGCACCATAACCAACTAAATAGATGTCGACTCTAGCTCGGAGTTATGCCCTCCTTTTCCTCTCCCTTCACTCCATTGTTGCCTGCTACATCCCTTGCTTTTTCACCAGCGTGCTGGTGCTCACCTCCGCCTGTCTGCTCGCCTTCCCTCCAGTCCCGAGTCTTAACTCGCCCCCAAACCTCACACTCGAAAGTGTGGAAAGTCATCATTAAGGCGGGTCTTGGAACTTGAACCTAATGATGATTTTTTACATGCATACAGAAGCTCACGCCGAGAAACTACCTTGCCAATGATTTTCCTCTTCACCCTTCTCCTCCCCCCTCCCGACCTCTTGAACAGTGCTTGATGACCCCATCTCAACATTTATATTGCAATGATCTTCATTTCGAAGGACTGAATCAAAACACCCTTGCAGGCCCCCACAGAGGGCCTCCCAGCGTAATGTGTCAAGCTCTCCCTCACCAGAAAAGAGGAGGAGGCAACAAATTTGCAAGACATGGATAACCATTTGATTGCTTTACCTTTCAAAAGATGTCTCATCTTTAGATCTCTTGCTTCCAAAAGCCTCGACCTCCGAGTACTTGAACATACCTTCGGACAAGCATGGCAGCTCAAATTCACCGTTCAATTCACAGTGAATTCGAGAAGACGAAAATGATTCATGCCATCATTTCTAGAGGACCTTGGTGTATTGATGGAGCCCTCATTGTGTTTGATTGACTCGATAAAGCACAAGGGTCTGCGGCATCATGAATGTAACTTCATTCCCATGTGGGCTCGTGTTTATGATGTTCCTTTTACCTATCATGCATCCCAAGGAATTTCCCCGCAATCTTGGTAACGAGCTTGGATGTTCCCTCGACTATGAAGAGGATGGAAGGCATCTTGAAGCAGACTACTTGTGTTTAATCGAGTAATGCAATGTGTTGTTGACACAAACCTCCATGTTACATATGAGCGCATGTATAGCCTACTTTTCCAGTCCTTTGTGTTACCTTCTCCTCTTTAGGGTGTTGGGATCTTACTCACCAACGACCATGTATAGCCTACTTTTCCATGTTATGGAGTCTTAACATTTCGTAGACTTTAATGTATAGCTTGAACATAGAAGCATACTCATACCATGCAACTCTTATTTTTGTTTATACATGTATCTCATCATTACCCCTAAAACAACAATTACACAACTGACCTACAAAAAAGAAAGAAAAAAAGTTGCAATCGGGATAGATATGCCCGGCCTGGGGGTGTGTGTGTGTGCTTTAGTAAATTTAGTGTGGCATGCACGTGATTAGTAAGACCGATCGATATTAATTTAGACGCGACTCCACGGCATGACACACACACTTCTAGAGAGCTTCAGTAATGTACTGTCGTCATTTATAACGTGATCAGCATTGGAAAATGGCAGCAGCAACTGACCAGTATTTATTACAGGGCACGAGTTGTTTAATTGGGGAAACAAGCAAGTGGTTTTGGTTGGGTTGGGAGGCGGCGTCGCCTGCTAGGCTGTTATCTAGGGGTTTCGATTGAATCCCTAACCATGCGTACGTACGTGCGTGTGTGGGTGTAATCGAACTGAAGAAATTGAAGGTTTGGACTTTGGGAGAGGAAGCACATGGTATGTTCAGGGTACGTTTAACGGGAAGATAAGGACGACAAGATGTGATGACTAGGCTATGGTACGATTAATTTATGTTGAAAAGCTGAACAAAATTATTGCGGTTTGGTATAGCTAGCTAGCTACTGAAATTTAAAAACCCTTGAACATACATAGAAATAATAAAAAAAAACAAAGGAATAGAGGTAATGAAAGTTAAAAAGCCTAATTAGTAAAGGGAAAATTCACGAGATACCCCTGTTTTCTTTCGTAATTCACAATATACTCTTGTGATTTTTGTAATTTAACTTTAAACATGTTTAAATGTTGTCCAAAATTGATAAAACTTTACATGGACGATGCTAAAGTGTTATATTTTGGTCCAATATCAATTTTGAAGCTTTTTAAGCTCACATGTGACCTGTGGGACCCAATAAATATGTGGCTGTTCATTGGGTCCCACATGTCACATGTGAGCTTAAAAAACTTCAAATTTGATATTGCACCAAAATATAACACTTTAGCATCGTCCATGTAAAGTTTCATCAATTTTGGACAACATTTAAGCATGTTTAAAGTTAAATTACGAAAATCACAAGGGTATATTGTGAATTACGAAAGAAAACAGGGGTATCTCGTGAATTTTCCCTTAAATCTATTTTAAATAGACATGGGTCGATTTACCATTTCAAAATATATTAAAAATTGTATATAACATGTTCTACTATACTCTCTTTATCATATCTATTTAGGACAAAGCTGCTCATAACAACTTAGCAAAAGTAACATAAAATATACTACAAAATTCTTCAGTTTTACCATAACACATTTTTTTTTTGATAATTGGCTGGTTGTCCAGCTTACATAGCAGTACTGAGGCATGAATGCCTTTCCCGCTTAAGGACAATTTAGAGAAAATACAAAGAACAAAAAACATAGTGAAAAAACGTTACTGAAAGGGACAAAAGTCAAAGTAAGAGCAGCTGGTTAGCCTTCGCAGACTAGGTGAGCTGGCAGACTATGAGTTGAAAGTGGATCTTGCTCCAATCGCAGGCCAGTCGCTTGTTGGTAGCTGCTGTATTGATCTCCAATCTGTATGTATATCCTTTCTAGCCCTACTAATCTTACTAGCTAAGAGGGACCCTTAAATCTATTTAGCCTTCTTCTTGCCCCGCATGGCCACCTTACTAACTCGTGATAACTTACTAAAACCTAGGGGTCCAGCCCCACGAACTCTCTTGCCCTTTTCTTTAGATATACTCCTAGAGCATCTATCAGACTCCTCTTTTGACTCTTCACTCTCGATGTGACATCTCCGGCGAAAGCTCGCTTTCTGTTCTCGAATGATCTCTTCAAAATTGGATTGGGCAAGCTTCTCGTTAGGGACGGTGCATCCGAGCTGTTTGGTAAAGATGAGAGTTTGTCTTGCTTCCTCTTTAACAGCTGTCTCCTCAGGGTCATCTCCCAAAATGGAAGGACCTCTAGCTGGTTCGAACCTAGGGGGAAATTCCGGGTCCTCGAAAAGGCTCCTAAGGCCAATATCATCTAAGTCATCCTCCATCAATTGAGCCTGAGGGCTAATCGGCTCAGACCCCGGCCTACTAAAATGATCATCAGAAGCCCCACCATTCGGGTCAACATTGACCCCCATATCCTCGCCATTACCAAGCTTGTCGATCCACTGGATATTATTCTCCACCCTCCCCTGTCATTGTTGATGATATCCTCCATAACTGGATCAGGTCCCGAGTTATTACCATTAGGTGACCGGATGATTATTGGCGCCCGGCCACCACTCCACATAGTCCCTTGAACAGGGTCCTCGCATACCCCAACATTCACATTTTGTGCATGAGTGACAGGTGCCGACTGCTCCCGCCCTCCTAGATACCAGCCCGCACCGGGATTGTAAGGCCAAGAGCCCCAGCCCTGCAACTGACTACACCATCCGTACGGATCATAGCTTTGCATCGAGTAAGTCGGCCAATAGCCAACAGCTGGATACACCCAGTTTTGGGATGGGCAGGGCACACTGCTCCAGTGGCCGACAGGCATCCCATACCAAAAATAACCTCCACTATCAAAGGCACCACCGTAATTAACACATTCTGACTTTGCTTTATCCTCTTTAGTGCACGCGTGGGGAGGCGTAGCGGCACAACCAGCTGGAGGTGGCTCCTCGGGTGAGGAGCAGCGTGGCCGACAACAACAAATAACCAGAGTTTGGGGCTTTGCTCGACTGTCCCGATTCCCCAAGATCGTCATCTACGCATCGCGCCCCTCCAAACACGCGCCACCAGCCACCACTTCAAAACCCTCCTGAGGCACCGCACCATTACCTCCTAAGGCGCCTCCATCTTCACTAACACCTACATCTGGCGATGAAGACTCAGAAACAGGGTGGCCCTTCTAGATTGTCGCATTTCCCACAGGAGTTCTCTGCTTCGACGAAACTCCAGCACCATCCGAAGAGGCCTTCTCCTCGTACTTAGCTTGCCTTGCGAAAATTTTATGGCCCAAGAATATCCGTCTATGGACCTTGTTCACCGCCTGCTTGACATGGAAAGGGCTGCTCATCTTTACAAAAGCAAATCTCAGCTTGTTGTTAGGCCGCCGTTTCCGCGAGATGAAGATGCGTCTAATATTCTTGTCCATTCGAAGCAACCATCGGAGGGCTCGCGCATCAGTATCTCTGCGAAGATTATCTATGAACAGAGAGCATTCATGGTCTTCGTCATCGGCGCGCTTCCCAGCCGACACCTTCTCCACTTGACTGCTCACCGGGTTGCGCAGGGGAGTTCGTCGGGATGATACCGCCGGGTTACTGCCCACCTTCAGGGGAGGACAAGCTTCCCACCATCGCCTCGGCGTCTCTCTCCGCCTCCTCTCGCAAGCACAGCTCTTGCTTCTCCTATTGCTCTGGTGTCGATTTCTAGACTCACTACCAGAGCGGTCTCGCGACGGGCGACTCCTCCGGCTCCAATACCCGTGGCGGTTACGTTGATGACGCCGTCTATAATGAGAACGAAAGTCTCGTCTTTTCCGTTCCTCTCGTTCCTTCTCCCTCTCTCTCTCTCATTTTGTTTATACAAATCGCATGTGAACTCAACATAGTAATGGATTCACAGTTCTGCACAAACACAAAAACAGGAGGATTCACAGCTTTGCACGAACGACTATCGATAACCCTAATCTAAAAAAAGAGGGGAACCATGCTAGATCTAGTGCTAAAACGTACCCGTCACCGAAATTGAACAATCTGGTGGACAACCTTAAGGATGGAGGAAGAAGACGAGTGACTTGCGAAGATGGCGAGTGACTTGCGAAGATTCAGTCGCTACGAGAGAAGGGTGCTTCATACCGCGGTGAATGAGTTTTTTTTTTCAAAAGGAACCGCGTGAGTTAGTGTAGAGATGTGAGTTTTTCTGAGATGAAATTGTTTACTGACTTGTTTTTTAAAGAAAATCTTTTACTGACATATTTTAAAAAATTATTAGTTATAATGACAATATGTATTGACTCATATTTTTATTAGTCAGTAAAGTTTTAGTTAATTTAAATTTTCAGTCAGTAAATATAGTGTTATATTGACATTTGTATAAAAGAGTCAATAAAAATTAAAAAATCTTTAGTAACACATATATGTGTCAATAGAAACTATCTATAGTGACACTTAATTAGGTGTCACAATAAATGTGTGTCACTATAGTGCTCTTATTCTAGAATATTGTTTTTTGTTCACTTATGGAAAGTAACAATATGTGCTTTGTCATTCTTTAGAAAGGCTAAACGGAAGCGAGTCAGAGTGATATCTATCAACAATGAAGCACAACAACCGCCTACTGCTCAAGAGAGTTCTGTTCAATTCGTGGAATCTTTTCATACTGGTCCATCTAATGCTTCAGATCCACAGGAATCAGAGGGTACCCTAGCTTCTCATGAAGAATCACATGAGATTGAGCAAGGTTTGCTAAGAAATAATGTGTTATTATTTTTATTACTCTATAATTTCTCAATCTTTTATGTTGTTGAATGTTGTCTATAGATGTTGAATGTTGTCTGTAGATGTTGAATGTTGTCTATAGATGTTGAATGTTGTCATTGGATTTTGAGTTTCCTATTCATTTTAGCTTTTTGAAATGGTTTTATTGGAATTGGAAAGACTATAAAGAGATGAAAGGGACTTGTTAAGACTTAGACTTTATACATGTGATTTGTAGAAATTAAGAAGGTTAGAGGTCCTACTCGAATGGATGATGTGTGGAACTTAGAAAGTGGACAACGGGTTGATGCTAAACTAAATGAATTTGGGCTGCCAATTGGAGACGAAGCATGCATGTTAACAAGATTTCTTGGGACACTTGTGAAAATGCCCCAACATGTGCCTATCAACTTCTCTGATTAGAGAAAGGTTCCACGAGGAATAAAAGATGATCTTTGGAGCATTGTGAAGGTAATTTTCTTCAACTTTTTTTATATTAAAATAATCCTTATGTTTTATATTTGTAATATCTATCTCTTTTGTAGGAGAAATTTTCATTTGACCCAGAAACACCAGCTACTAATAAGTGGGTCATTGCTGACTTGGGAACAAAGTGGAAATCCTGGAAACATGAGTTGAAATCATGCTATTTTGATTCTAGCCACACTGTTGATGAAATTCTAGCAAAGGTGACGGACAGAAGAGTTAATAAAGATCAACTGAAGGATCTTGCAAGTTGTTGGGTCAACCCAGATTATCAGGTAATGTTTTCAGCAAACTCATCTTACATTTATCTGTTATACACTTTTCATTTGATATTTAGTTACTTGTGTTGTTTCTGTCATAAAACATGTAGAAACTTTGTGAACAAAAGCAAATGAACCGTAACAAATTGGAAGAGCGTCATTGCACTGGGACAAAAACTTTTGCAAGACTTAGGGATGAGGAGGTATGTAAGGTGAATGTTGTCTGTAGATGTTGAATGTTGTCTAGAGAGAATCTGTCCTTTTAGCTCCCCGATGATCTGTTTACCAGTAACTAACTAACTATATATATATCAATAACTTTTACTACAGAGGAAAAAAAATAATGGTGTCCCATCTTCACGTACTCAAATGTATATGAAGAGTCGTACAAAAAAACTGGGCATATTGTAAATGCAAAAGCTGCTGAAGTCATGGTATGATTTTGAACTTTTTGTTTTTGAATTCAATCATACTTTACATTGGTTGTTTTTCTAATATAGTTAACTGTTAGGAAAATTTGAAACTGCACATGGAGCATTTGAACAACTCAAGTGGATCAGTGGGGGTTAATGATTGGACAAATGACGAGTTCTCTAAAGTCAAAGGACCCGAAAAGAGAGGTTACATTCGATGCATCGGAAGAATTCCAATTGTAAAGACAAATGTTGGTGCACCTTCGGAAGAAACACAAGCATTGAAATCTACAGTTGAAGAACTTAAAGGTACTCTTGCTCAAACTCAAGGGGCCTTGGCTCAAACACAAGGGTTGTTGGTCAGTGTTGTAAATTCTCTAAAGTCTCATCTACCAGAAGCAAATCTATCTTCTATTGTCAACAACCTTAACCTGCAGGTAACATTCTCATTCTTGATATTTAACAAACTGTCTCCCATGCTTCTTTCTCTCTCAATCAGTCGCTCGATTTCAGATCAAATAATATCTTGATTAAACTTGGATGATGATGAGAAAAGGAATAGAGTATTAATTGCTCACACCCTCTCCCACTTTAAATACGAACTCGAGTGAGACAGATTATGAGCGAATTTGTTTGAAGGCAATGTCCTTGTTTTATCACTGCTGAAAATTAAAGTTAGTAGTCTGATTAAGTGGTAATATTAGTAGTATTTTCCTCATTTTGCCTTTCATTCTCAAGTTCAGGTATTTGTGTTTTGTTCAATTACTAGTGTTGTATGTACATTGATTTTATAAGCTGTTGTAGTAGTATTAGTAGTCTGATTAAGTTTTTGAATTCAGGTTCCAAATGATCTTGTCAGTGGCACAAATCAATCATCCAGTGAAAATGAAGTTGCACATGGACAAGGACATTGTGGGCAAGGTTAGAAATTCATTTCAGATTTTTTACTGTACTTATTAAGTTTTTTTTGTTTTGCTTTGAGTTATTTGTATGTTAGTTCTGAATTACAAAATATATGCATGTGGTTGGTAGGTATGTTACTTTGAGTTATGCATGTACAGAATATGTGTGGTTTGTATGTTGCGATCTTCACCTTCTGTGTGTTGTTCTGTTGAGTTTTGTTACTTGATCTACTTTGCTAGCTAGCTATGCTTGTCTTGAATGGATTGATATCTTTTTTTGGTAGCTACTAGTTATCAAGTTAGGATTGTTTTATATGGGGTGGGGGTAATAGTAGTCATCATCTTCTTTTGATAAAAGTGACCATTCAAGGAAACAGAAAAAACAGCATGTCTGACCACACCCTTCCTTACTCTTTTTAACTTGATATCCTCATCAGTAGTACATGTTGATTCCTTTTATTGTACTAGCAGCAGTAGCTGCCAGATTTGATTGCTTTCTATAACCAGATTTTGATTCCTTTTATTGTACTAGCAGCAGTAGTATCTCTCTTTTCTCTTCTTTTATAACCAGACTTTGATTCCTTTTATTGTATGACTATAGACTGTATAGTGAATGTGCAAAAAAGAAAAGAATGATACGTGTATGAGTATAGACTGTATATTGAATGTGCACATGCATTTGAATTTATAGTTGATTGGTGAGAAGGGTGATAGTATCCAGTCCAGAAACTTCCTTTTTCTGCCTATGTATGGTTTGCATTTCAGTCCAGAATTCTCCCATCTCTAGTTTGTTAGTGTATTAATATGTGGTTTGTGAGAGGTTTTAATATTGAGTTTTTTTGCCAATTGCAGGTTCATCACATGCATGAATTTGTTGATTGAAAAATGAAGCAAGAGCTGAAAAGATTCAAAGAGAATGACTACTTTTGTTACAAACTTTGACCACTAACTATTTAGTGTGTAGTACTTTAAAACTATGGGCTGGTTTGTGAGTAGGTTTGAAAACATACATGAAACCAAATTCTATCTCCTTTTGTGAAAGTTCCAAGTACATTTTGATACTTTTAAGTGCTTGGAATTAGTGATGATATCAAAACTATGATGTTGTTGAATTGGTGAATTAATAGAAATATTTCAATTCTCACTATTTGATTACAAGATCTTTCATATGATGAATATTGTTGAAACAATGTATGCTGACACAAAATATAGTCTATACTGACACTTGTTAGTGTCACTAAAATGCTGGTTAGGTTGTCTGTTAATAGGCTCTAAGGACACAAAAAAAGTGTCAGTAAACTATTTTTACTGACACAATAGCTTTGTTCGACACTCTTATTCAGCTGTTGAAATAGTGTTCACTGACACATATATAAGTGTCAGTATAGAGTTAACTGACACATAAATATATGTCAGTATAGGGTAAACTGACATAAAAAAAAGTCAGTATAGCTCTACACCTTTCACCGGCATTTCGTTTTTGTGTCAGTAAAGACCTATAGTAACTATGGTACCACCGACTTTATTTTTGTGTGTCGGTAAATCCCGATACACCCTATACTGACACTTCTTTGGGTTTTACTGACACTTTTTTTGTGTCAGTAAAACGCTTTTTTCTTGTAGTGAGCTACAATTAGATTTGTTCAATATGAAATTTGATGGGCATTAATCAGTGTGATTTTTTTTCCTTATATTAAGTTAAATCTAAATTCACGGATTGTAAAATAAAAACTAGATTAAAATTTACATCCTTTATAATAGGTTTTTTTTAAATAGTTATTGACAAATCCAATACTAGGAAGCGATGCAAAAATGAAAGAACGATACTTAAAGACGTAAATAAAAACGAAAAAGAAAAATTAACTCTAGCTAACCCTGAGATAGGGATTACATGTAGATTTTCCAGTTTCTTTCTTTAGAGATAATTTGAAGTTCTATCTTTTACAAAGGAGCGCATTGCAGGATCGAGAAATAAGTTCGTCCAGGTGCCTCTGGAGGATTGGCAGCCAAGGACATCCGATGAATTGTAAAAAGCCTATAAATAGGATTGTAATTCTCCATATCCTAAATACGTTACGCAATTTTGAACTCAAAGTCCAGGTTGATTTTGAGACTAGCTAAAGATTGACCAAGATAGGAAAAACAAGGGAGGTGCGCCGTGAAGGACGGAGGTGTGGGGGAAAGGAGTTTACTCTCCGATTACCCAGCCTGGAAGAGTCGTCAGAGATGCAAGGGAGGTGCGCCATGAAGGACGGAGGTGGGGGAAAGGAGTTTACTCTCCGATTACCCAGTTTGGAAGAGTCGTCAGAGATGCAAGGGAGGTGCGCCGTGAAGGACGGAGGTGTGGGGGAAAGGAGTTTACTCTCCGATTACCCAGCCTGGAAGGTAGTAAGAAGAGGTCAATGAAGAGGTCCCTAGGACAAGATTTCTAGGCTTTATAGTAAGATGTATGTGTAAGGTAAGACTAGAATGGTTATGTAAGAGTTGAGTCGGTTATCCTTAAGCGGGAAAGGCATTCATGCCTCAGTACTGCTATGTAAGCTGGGCAACCAGCCAATTATCAAAAAAAACTTGGCGATACACCAATTTGGGATAGAATATTAAAGAATAACATCCATAAAAAAACCCATTTGAACTCTTGCAAAAAAGAAAACATTAATCACAAACTTACTAACCTTACAAACCATATCATTCTATCAAATCACGCTACTAATGAAAAACAACTATGTGACTACCTTCAACTAAGTGACTTCTTCCCTTTCTTCGTCCGATCAAAGCACTTTAAACCAAGCATATTCTCTATTGCGCGCTTTTCCACCTTTCTTATACATCTTTTTTTTTCCCCAATGATGTGGTCACCATATGATTTCATTTACACTGATGATGGTAACGGTTCTGGTCCGATTCGATTATGGTTCCCAAACAAAGAATTTGGATTTGGAACCGGTTATGACAAGTTTCGGGGAGATTCCGGTTCTGGAGAGAGGATTCGGATTTGGAACAGATTTTCTACTAGTTATGGCCAACTTTGATCAGTTCCGATTCCGGTTCTGGCTTCAGTTCCAAATCCGGTTCTAGTTCGGTTCTAAATTCGGTTCCTGTTTTAAGATTTTCTTTTGAAAAAATTTCTTGTTTCTTTGCTCAAGTGTTGACGAAGATTTAAGATGTAAAAAAAATTCTTAAAATGTAGAATAAATTACTCAGAACCGCCTTGAGGATTTGAAATATTACAATTAACCACCTTGTGTTTATCATAATTATTGGTAACCACCTCAAGGTTAAGGTATATTTAACTATGTGCCCCCGAACTATAACTCTGTTATCAGAAAGTTAACTACGTGTTAATCTATCAACTTAATCACATTAATAATACGAGACTGGACAACAAAACTGCTTAATCAACATCGTCTAACTATCTCTCATCCCACTTTAGATGCATTTCCAAGGCAGGCTTGACATTTTTAGGAAAATAACAATGCTAATTAAGTAGTGTTTTTTGTCCAACCTGACATTATTATGATTAAGCTGATAGGTCAACGTAGTTAACTTCCTAATAACAGAGTTATAGTTTGGGGGCTAGCTCGTAGTCAAAGATACCTTAATCTCGAGGTGTTACCAGTAATTATGATAAAAACAAGGGGGTTAACTGTAATATCCTAAATCCTCAAGGGGCTTCTGAGTAATTTACTCTTATTTTATTTAAATTGTAAACGAGACATAAGAGAGGCGGGAGTGTAACAATCGTTTTAACCGGTTCTAAGCGGGTCCAGCTGTTCCAAAACCGTGAATCTCAAAAAGGAGATCTGGAACCGTTTTGATAGAGGGTGGATTTGATTCCAGCCGATACCAGTTGATACCGGTTCCCAGCCTGCTTGGTCCAGCTGGTTCCGGTTAGAGCCGGCAACGTTGGTCACCATTAATTCACACTAATCCTCCTCTTGACCTCCTTTCTTTTGCTATCTTTACTTTCACACATAATTATTTTTAAACTCAGGCAACACAGAAACCTCGTTATAAGAACTCTACATCTCAACTTCTTACCGACTACTAGCATATAATAAGCTTGAATATAGTTTATCGATCTCCTTTAAAAGAGTATTCACTACACCCTTCACCTTTCTTAATTCCTTGCTGTATGCAATTTACAAAACGTCCTTCTCTTCAGAAAAATTTAACTTAAAGCAAATCCTAACCGTATAAGTGCATCGGACAATTCTTATCTTGGACTTTTCCATTCTCCCTTGTCATTGGACTTCTTTCCCATCCTAAACAGATACAAGAGATTACGGTAACTCTAAGTATGCTCATTGATTTACCATCTTAATGTTTATTTAAAACAGTGTTCCATTAGCCATAACTAAATTCACTGTTTATTGATTAATAGTACAAATTTATATGTTGAATAAGAAACATTTTTTATATATTAAATGTATACTTTTTATATATTCATTAGTACACATTTTTATTTACTATATATATATATATTCATGTAAATATCTTTGATTACATATGTAGATATTCAAAATTTATTCAAATTGTAAATGCACATATCATAAAAGTGACACTAGTGATTTTCAAGAAAATGAAGTCCATGGACTAGGAGCATGATTATTGGTGGTTCTTAAGGATTCTTAGTTAAAAAAAATTAAAATAAAAATATGAGGTGTAAATAAAAAAGAGGAGAGAGATTTAGAACCCATGAGAGAGAGTTCTTCCACAATAACTCTTAAAAATCCAAATGTGGGGCCCACAATGATTATTATTCCAATCATAATGCTCCACATATATGAAAGAGAAACAAATTAAAACTAATTTGTGAGTTCTCTGATATTGTTAAAAGTTATTTATAATTCTTCAAATGAGATAGTTTAAAGAGAAATATGAGATAGAATGTTAAAGAAGCCAAAAATCCTCTCTAATGCAGTTATCAACATCCCATATTTGATCCCAAGGCTATATTAATAGAGGAGCTGTACCTATAATGAACTGATAACTGTCAACTGCTCACACCCATATTCTATTCCATTACTCGTTTAAGTGAATTTCAGCGGCACACCTGGCTGGATCCATGTTAAATTGTGGACTAGTTGACGTGGAAGTCCTATTGTTCTTCATATGAAGGGAGGAAAGATTGATGATTACTCGTTAAAAAATATCGAGTGGGTGATTTATACTAGGGAAATTTCATGATATACCCCTGAGGTTTGAGCGAATTTTACGAGATACCCCTGAGGTTTCATTTTTATTACAAGATATCCCTAAGGTTTCATTTTTTTTACGATATACCCCTGAGGTTTCACTTTCATTACGATATACCCTTGAGGTTTCAATTTTATACGAAATGCCCATCAGTTCAGATTCTAATATATTATATTTTTCATATCCTCATTTTACCTCGACCATATACCCCGCAATGACCTCACAGGTTTCTGGTTAAATTTTTTAAAATTTAAAATATAAATAAAATACACATAAAAATTAAAGATCAATTAAAATTTTAATTCAATTTAATAAATATTAATAAAAGTATAAAAAAATTAGAATAAAAAAATTAAAATAAATAGAAATGACTAAACAACAAAAAAAATAATTTATTTAAAAAATTTATATTGTTACATAATTTAAACGGTGGCTTAAAATCATAAATTTTTTATAAAAATTATATTAAATGAAAGAAATTATAAATAATTTTATTATTTATAGATATAGTTTATTAACAAATATATTATTTGATATAAATAATCACAAGAGAAATTATTATATTTTATGATTTTAAGCCACCGCTATAATAGTATATATAAAAACCATAAAAATTGATTTCAAGAATTTAATTATTTTTCTAATTTAAAATATTGATTTTTGATATCAAATAATATAATCATTTCTTTTGTGATTATAGTAATCATTTCTCTTGCAATTATTGATATCGAATAATATTCGTTAATAAACTCTTACTATAATTGATAAAATTATTTCTTCTATTTAATATAATTGTTATAAAAATTTTATGATTTTAAGCTACTGTTCAAATTATGTAACAATATAAGTTTTTTTAATAGGTTATTTTTTTGTTGTTTAGTCATTTCTATTTATTTTAACTTTTTATGATTCTAATTTTTTTATTTTTTATTATACTTTTATTAATGTTTTTTAAATTGAATTAAAATTTTAATTGATCTTTAATTTTTATGTGCATTTTGTTTATATTTTACATTTTAAAAAATTTGACCATAAACCCGTGAGGTTATTACGGGGCATATGGTGCGTGGGTAAAATGCGGATATGAAAAATATAATATATCAGAATTTGAACTGAAGGGTATCTCGTATAAAATTGAAAACTCAGGGGTATATCGTAATGAAAGTGAAACCTCAGGGGTATATCGTAAAAAAAATGAAACTTCAGGGGTATCTCGTAATGAAAATGAAACCTCAGGGATATCTCGTAAAATTCTCTCAAACCTCAGGGATATATCGTGAAATTTCCCTTTATACTATAACATGCGCGTACGGCCGATCCGTCTACATATAGTAGCTGGACAGGCATGGCGAATTTGTCGTGGGAGTGACAAGTGACAAATGGAAGGACAGGGACCACTTTTATTGCTTCCTTTTGGCCTGTTTGGTGGCAAGGCTGTTTTTTTTTTAGTATGTAGATAGATTTTTTGTTCGGTAACTATATATTTTAATATTTGTTTTAGTTGATTTTTTTATGAAAGGTTATAAAACAGTTGGAACTAACTAGGTATATATGGAAACATGTATTACATTAAGTGAAACTTGAAAATAAATATTTAATTTATGAAGTTGAATAAAGTTATAATGCAATAGTTAATGTTTAACTTTAAATATACGCATAATAAGGAGATACCGTCTTTTTTTTTTGAAGTATAAAGGATGTGTATATATATAAAGAGAAACGGTAGCGTTAGATACATAGCAGACCTATATATCTGATAACAAACTAGGGGTATCACTCCTGGGGGGAGTGATTTACAACAGATCTCTTTATAGGAGAACAAAACAGCAAATGGCTAATACAAAGAAATTCCATCTAGTGGACAAAAGCATAGTGGTAGAACAACCAACAAACAAAAGGCAGATACAACTATGATAAAGGAGGATGCCCCTAGGAGCAGAGCACTCTGTCCAGCCAATCGATGTCCGAGCTGGGACGATTCATTTTAGTCCACATGAGTGCTTTAGTTGCAGCTTTTATATCGGCAATAACACGAGAGGGCGTACTAGATTGATTGGCCATAGCTCGCTTGCACCGCTCTATTCAGATGTAGTAAACAACATTTGCTACAACTGCCCTTCTCACTAGGTCAATCGGTCGGTGCCTTTTGCAGTAGCGAAGGATCCAGGATGCACAGCTACGAAGGCTTCTCCGGTTGGTTGGGATTCCCAGCCAGTCGCAGATATTCCACCAAACCCTGCAAGAGAACCTGCAATGGAAAAAAAGATGGTTGCTTGTCTCTTGAGCACGCTCACAGAGCCAGCATCTTTGTTAGCAAGATATATGCCCCATGATTGGAGCTTATCACAGGTTTTGAGTCTGCCTTTCAGAGCAACCCACAATATAAATTTTGCTTTAGGGATAGACCAATTTTTCCAGCAAATATTGTACCATTGGAAAATCTGGGGCGGGCCAGAGATATCCTTATAGAACATATTAACCCTAGGACGGGAGGGATAGGAGCTAAAGAGGGAGATGGCATCAGCTGGAGAGCCACATTGCTTCACCCACCAGTCCCTGGCATGAATAATAACTTTCCAAGTCCAGGGATCATTGCCCTTAGCAGTAATTGTCCAGATGGAGTTAGGGTTAGGAAGGAAAATCTTATGGATCCATTGGATCCAAAGGCGCTCCTTATCGTGAGTGATGGCTGAGATGGTCTTGAGCATGAAACACATATTCCATTTGTGTATGTCCTTGAGACCCAGACCACCATTCTTCTTGGTATTAGTGATAGTGTTCCAGGCCACTGGAGGGGTGGTGGAATTATCAGTCTCTTCTGACCAGAGGAATGACCGGAGGCATTTAGTGATTCTCTTGATGACGTTCTTAGGGATAGAGATGCAGGAGGCCCAGAAACCAATTACACCAAAAAGGGTACTCTGAATAAGGGAGAGCCTGCCAGCAAAGGAGAGGGATTTGCTCCCCCAGGATGTTATAGCCCTACTAATGCTATCAAAGAGGGGGTTACAATCAGTAGCTTTAGGCTTCCTAGCAGTGATTGGGATGCCAAGATAGCGAAAAGGAAAGGACCCCAACTTAAAGCCCGTTAATTGAACAAGCGATGCAGTAAGGGCGGGACTAACCCCTCCAAGGAATAAGTCAGATTTAGTAGGGTTAAGATGAAGACCCGAAGCTTCTGAGAAGAGATTGACTTTGTTGAGCATAGAGTCTATTGAGCTTTGGTCACCCCTACAGAATAGGAGGGCATCATCGGCAAAAAAGAGGTGGGTGATACGGAGGGGTTTGCATGAAGGATGGAAGTGGAAGTCGGAGGAGGAAGGGAGCTGGCCTAGAAGCCGAGATAGCATGTCCATAACAAGCACAAAAAGGTAGGGGGAGAGAGGGTCACCCTGGCGGAGACCTCGTTCCCCTTTGAAAGATGCTGAGGGCGATCCATTTATGTTTATCGCGAAGGATGTGGAGGTGACACATTGAATAATCCAGTGGCTAAACTGAGGGGGGAGATTGAGGAAGGATAGAGTGTCCTGGAGGAACTTCCAGTCCACTGTGTCAAAAGCCTTCCTGATATCCATTTTCATCGTACACAGAGGGGAGATGTTTGCCCTCTGGTAGTTTTTCATAAGGCACGAGCAGAGCTGGATGTTATCCGAGATAAGACGCCCTTTAATAAACGCACCTTGGCTGGGGTCCACAAGAGAGGGGAGGGCGATTTTGAGCCTATCGGCCAGAATTTTGCTGATGAGCTTGTATAGAGTATTACAGCAAGAGATAGGTCTATAGTCCCCGGGGGAAGAAGCGTTGTCAGTCTTGGGGATAAGGGTGATTAAGGTCGCATTAATTTCCTTAAGAAGACGGCCACTGTGAAAGAAGCTTTTGATGGCGCCACAAATGTCATCACCAATGATGCCCCAGGCAGCTTTAAAGAATTTAGCGGTGTAGCCATCCGGGCCCGGGGCTTTATCGTCGCCAATAGAAAGGAGGGCTGATCTAATGTTCTCATTCTCAACGGGCCGGGTTAAGGGAGGCCAATATGAATGGTCAAGGGTTCCCACGTTATCCAAGGAGAGCTCAGCGAGTGAGCGAAGGGGTGGAACCCTGGAGCCAAGGGTGTGACGGAAGTGGTCAACAAGACAGTCTTCAATGTCATTAGGCGTATGGAGGGTCTCCCCTTGCTCATTAATAAGAGAAGCGATGGAGTTTTTATTCCTTCTGGTTTTGATGGCCCTATGGAAAAAGGTGGTGTTGGAGTCAGCCCACTTAAGCCAGCGGGTTTTAGAGAGCTGGCGGAGGAAGAGGAGCTCAAGCGAGTCCCTGACCATGAGGTCATGCCTAAGTGATTTTTCCTGGGAGATGAGGACCGGGTTCCAAGGGTCCAGGTCCAAATTTCTTTGAACGTCAAGAAGCTTGTTTCTGATAGTGTTGCCCTTATCGCCTAGGGAACCAAATTCAGATTTGTGAAGCTGGATGAGCCCTGATTTGAGGTGCTTGAGCCTTTGGACAATTGTGAAGAGCTGGCTTCCAGGGGGAGCAAGACCCCACGCATCCCGAACAAGAGGGAGGAAAGAGGGATCATTGGTCCAAAGGTTGAGAAACTTAAAGCTTCTCTTTCGAGGGGTTGGGGATGGGAGGGTGATCACCATGGGACTGTGGTCCGAAACTAGGGGAGGAAGAAAGGAGGCATAACTGGTAGGGAATACCAGGATCCAATCCTCGTTAACTAGAACCCGGTCAATCTTCCCAAGGGTGCGATTATGGTCATATTGGTTGTTCCACCAGGTGAAGAAACACCCATAAAAGCGAAGGTCTTGCAGCTCAGCCTTGGAGACACAATCGACAAAATCTCGGTAGTCTCTAGGGTGGGGGTTGCGCCTACTGAGTCTATCTTGCGCATAGAGGATATTGTTAAAGTCTCCTGCCAGCACCCAGGGGCCAGAGGAATTTTGGCTGAGATTAATAATATCCTCCCAGAGCTGGGATCTCAGAGGCTGGCTGTTCCTCCCGTAGACCACAGAGAGGGTAAAATTCAAGGTGCCCAACATAGACACTTTGCAGGAAAGAATTTGGTCAGAGCAATGGAGAGGGGTGATTGCGACAACTAAGGGGTTGAAGAGGAGCCAGATGCGCCCACCATGGTGAGCATCATAATTATGAACTAAACTCCAAGATGGAAAGTAGCGAGCAAGAATGGAGCGGTGGTTATTTGGCGAAACATGGGTTTCTAGGAGGCCGAACGCACAAAGTTTGTTGTTTGCCACAAATTTTTGGATTTCAAGGAGCTACAATCTTTAATTACCGTCATTGAGATTTCAACACTTTGTAGGGTCTCTCAACAACACTCCATAAAAAATGTGTTTTTGAGTGATTTTTCCGTATGTGAGATGGTGCTCCAAAAGAGAATGAGAGGCAATAAGAAGTTCAAGTAAATACTCATGTTGTAATTATCAAGAAATAAGTACGCGTGTTGTATAGTTTATGTATATGTGTCCATACCCAAATATTTCCGTGGTGAGAAACGAACAATCACTTACGTGACATTCAGTTATATGTGACACATGAGAGTGAGTATCGAGTGAATTAATAGACTTAATGACGAGAACATCATTCTTGTAAGTAGTGAAGAATGTAATGTTCCACAAAATATCCCAGAAAAGACTAATTTTGACCAGGTGCTTGAATTGGACCCGGAATTAGTTAAACCAACCAGAGGGAGATGTTGCATAAGTACTCAGTGAGTGTTGAGACACTACTAGCTAGCTAGCCAAAGAAGGTGAATGACCTTAATACATATTGCTCGCTCTTTCTTTTCATCTAGACTCTGACATGTCATGTGGATCAGAGTCAGCAATAAGCGATATATAGAGGTGATTGTTGTGACTGTGATTGTGTCCACTGCCTTGATTACATACGAATAATGATGATCAAGGCATTCAAAGCCAAAGGCCTAGCTTCCAAGCACCTTTTGTATGTTGAAGGATCAATATAGTATAGAAAACTGAGGGTAGGAATGGCAATGGAATGTGGAGCATCAACCATATCAATCACTTAACTTCATCTACTTCACTCAAATTCAATCATCCATTATGATCACCCAAATGTATCCATTACCAGTGACGTATGAATTAGATTAAAAAAAAAAGTTCTTATATACTTTTATAATAATTGTTTTCTTTAATTTATATGTCAATCAATATTGACCACTTGTCACACATTATGCATAACTTATATTGTTTTTATTAATTTTGGAAGCGACGACGTTGAAACTGAAATGGCTAGGAAAACGTACCATTCATAAACAATGTCAATATTACATCAATACTACTATCTAAAACTTTTAGATGCTGTGAGAAGTGAGATACATGAGATAAGAGGTGAGATAAGAGGTGATATACAAAGAAAGAGGAACAGTATCAATATTTAACAATCTACTATTGGATCGATGTTTTTCAACTATTTTTTATTACTATATTTGTCGGAAATCTGTTGGTTATAGAAGTTGATCCTATATCTGTGTGCTCGTACGGAAGAGGGAAGGAAAGTTATGGTTACAGAAATATGAATTGATTGAGTGATATTTTCCTTGGTATGACTAGCATGTATCGTAATGAATCAATTTGTAGTGGGAAGTGACATGCAATTCACCGTCGGAAGAACAAGAACCACTTTTATTGCTTCGTGCATATGAACGTTAATAATCTCTTTGGCGGCAAGCTTTTGCTTTTTCTCATACATTTTTAATTGAAGACGGTAGTCGGTATTGTATGGTTGGCAATTTTTACCCAACCCGATAACCCGACCCATACCCAACCCGAAAATAGCGGGTTTGGGTCATGATTATTGACCCATTTAATTATTGGGTCGGATATGGGTTGCCTATTAAATTTGTGGGTTGGGTATGGGTTTAAAGTCCTAACCCGTAGTCAACCCGACCCGTTTATTTTATTTTAATAAAAATAATAATAAAGAAATAATTAGGTAAAAATATAAATATATTACTAAGTAAGTGCTAACCTACTATTAGTATAATACAGATTATGTAGTATTTTTTTTATGGGAGTTTGTTTATTTGATAATACTATTTTGTTGTATTTCTTTATAAAGCAAAAACAAGAGTATTCATTATGTGGATTGTCAAAAGACAGTGTGCTGCTCTCTCCTCCACAGCTCCCACTGTGGTCCTATCTCTTATGTACTGTGAAGATTTTTGTCTATGTTTTGATTATATATTATGAAGGAGAAAATACAGTTATATTTGGCCCAGACGTGTACACATCACATTCTTCTGTTAAGTACCACTAAGCACGACATGTATGTGGAAAAAGAAAAAAGACGGAGGATAATGAAAACTCTGGAATATCTACCATATTGAATGTATGATTTCATTCATTTTTAACTCCGTTTGAGCAATCATATAAAAAAATTAATTCCAGATCTTTTAAATTTTGCATAGCCTAATTATGTGGGTTAAACGGGTCGGGTATGGGTTTAATCATTTTAGCCCCATTCTTTTGTAAAAAGAATAAACCAGCTGATAGCTGATATTGGCTGATGACTGATTTCAAAATTAGATGATTGTGTAAAAACCTATATAAGTTGTTCTTTTTGTATTAGAGTTTTGAACTGATAAACCAACTGATAATGTGACTGACAATATGTAAACCAACTGATAATGCAACTGGTAATGCGTAAACCAGCTGATTAACTAACTGATAATGCAACTGGTAATGCGTAAACCCGCTGATTAACTAACTGATAATGCTGTTTTGAATAAGCTTTATGAGTAAATGGTATCTGACCCATAATACAACAAAAGAATGAGCTGAGCCTGATAAACCAACTGATAAATCATAAACCAGTTGAAACACTTGCAAAAGAATAGGGCCTTTATATGGGTTGGGTATGGGTTGATAATTTGTAACCCGAATATTATTGGGTCGGGTATAGGTCAATACAATTTTAATCGGGTCGGGTATGGGTGAGCTTCAACCCGACCCATTAACCCGAATTGCCACCCCTAATTACTACTCATCCGTTCTGAATTGACCGTCCTGTTTGCTTTATGACACGTTTTTCCACTTCAATATTAAGTATATAAAATAAAATAATTTTATAAAACTAAATTTTGTAACATATAGTTTATCATGTAAGAAATCATATGCAAAACTTAAATTTTCAAAATTAATTTATTTTATATGTTAAAAATTGAAGTCAAACGACATGTCTAAATAGTAAACAGGACGGTCAATTCAGGACGGAGGGAGTATTATTTAGTATAACAACATTAATAATTTGTTTGCGAGAAAAGTGGAGTGGTATCCTTGACCAAAGGTCCTGGGTTCAAAATATACCAACTATCGTATTGCGAGGAATGTTCATTTAGAACTTTAATATCGCTCTTAAGCTGAACTTTCAGTCATTTATAAAAAAACATTAATAATCTGTTTGCCTTGTAGAGAATTTTGAGCCTATGATGTTTAGCCACAACTGATCGACATTTGTTAATTCCCTATCACTGTCACTTGTTAATTATAAGCTGCTGCTGAGCTTTTGGTTTATATCCGTTATAATATTTGTCTATTCTTCATAATATGTCAAAAGTCACTTTCCTGATCGGTGGTTTGTTTTCGTGTTTAGTCCGTGTTCGTTACTATTACTTTCCATTGGAATATATTATTCAACATTTTATTGTTGTTCTATAGCTGGCCCAAACGTATGATCACTTTAACCTTAACCTTTTGAATAAAATAAATTGGACAGAGTAAGTGCTACTCACTGACAAGTATTTGTATAACACACTTGTTGAGAGGCTTAGTCATTTGACCTTAATTATATGTCCCGTTCATCTTTTATTTTCATCCAATTGTATTGTAGTATATATTATAATACTAGTATTTTAAAACCCTAATTAGATTGATCATTTGTCATCACTCGCTTTGAAAATTCTGACATCATTTTGATATGAGAACTCAGACAAGAAATGAAGAATTTGATCATTCAATCAGAAGCAATAGTATAGTATAATAAAGTCGGCAAGCAAAACCAAAACATCATCTACCCAAAGCAGCGTCACACGTCGATGATTGTGATTGTGGCCTGCGCCTCTCAATATAATGATCTGGCAAACTATATACTACCAGTACCATACATACAGTGTACTATGTATTTTGTTTATGTAGAAAATGACAACGCTAGCTCTACAAATACAAATAGGTAGTAATATATACGTAAACGTTTGTTTTTTTGGTAGTGCCTAGAATTGCTGGAACACACACCATTGCCCGTTGGCATATAGTGCCACTCGTTTAGGCAAGGACGACGACGCCGTCTTATTCAGTAACGTCATGTAAAGTAATTTAGTAATGTTAATGCATTTGGTTCTAATTTTTAAACTCAGTAGCACACCGAGATTGAGTGGAAGATATAATATGCAGAGTCTTAAGGAAATATACAGGTTACAGATAAAAAAATTTATCTAAACTGATCCTAAATTTTATGTTTATCTATAGGTTTTATTTATCTTTTAGATAAAATCCTAGATTTGATGTTTTTAAGAGATTGTAATTATGTGCAGTATATATATGTAGTTCCAGCAAATCAAAAGTAGGTTTCTGGACGTGCATTATTGAGAGGAAGCTTAAGAGATCATCATTACGCAAACCTAGTTTTGGTCATTCGGATAGAGCTGATAGTCAGAGTAAACCTTGTTGGGATTTTGATCTCAACACAAGTGTCAGGGTGTATTGAAATGTGTAACGTTAATTTGTACATAAATCTATTCTCTAAATAAACACAATCTGCACTAAAAAAAGAACATCTTAGGAAATTTCATTAAATAAAAAGAGAAGAGAAATACAAGATGCAATTCAAATTTTTGATGTGACATTAATCTACAATACTTAAGGCTGGTGCTGGTTTGGGCATTAAGGTGATGGTTTGGGAAGGTAGTTCTAGCTTGGAGTAAGGCTGATTGTCATGGTTAATTAAGTGGATTGTAGATTGATTCTCATTCTTATTATTCAATTCTGGTTGACTTGTGTAAGAGCAATTTTATGATATGATGGTATTTTGGACTGCGCTAACTCTAAGGGCCCGAACACAGTTTTTTTTTTTTTTTTTTTTTTTTTTGCGTTTTTATAAAATTGTAATTCGTGAGGGTGGTTAACTAATATCAGTTTGTCAATTGTACCATAGTGACATTTTGTGGGACATAGATATAGTCGGTTCCAATTAAAACATAACATGTCTACACTTTTTCTGAAAAAGCATGTTAAATTATGATTGGTAACAATCGGATGGAGCCTAAATCTTCACAGGTTTGGTGGTGGCAATGCGTGTTTGAGGGTTGAAGATGAAAGGGGTGGCAGCATATTGTTATTTCTCCTCATAGTTTGTTTATTTGGTGGATGGCAGAGAGGGATAGACTTGTTACTAAGGATCATATTGCAGCAAGGTAGCAGGTTGTTGATCTTACCTGTAGAGTTATAGTGGATTGGTTGTCATATAGTTTATGAAGTTCTTACTGCGTGTTAAGGGGAAGCGAATGATGCTTTTTAAGTTGACATCAACTACACAGTTTGGTACCATAGCAGTTCCCGAGAGAGGAATTAGGCATTGTTTGATGGGATGGGAGACAACCTAGCTAGTGTACAAGTGTGTGTGTGTGTATGTGATGTAAAGAAAGAGTTGAGAGGTGGATGGAGTGGTAGTAAATTGAAGGATAATAGAGAGAGAGAGAGAAGTATTTCTTCCTTGTTAAATCTGGATGGCTGTTTGGTTTTGTTTTGTTTTTTTCACTTTATACAAAGTTTTTTATATATCACAGAATGTACAATTTATCTATGTAATTGAGAATTCTTCCTAAGAAAAAAAGTTGGAGAGTAGAAGTAATAATTCCGGCAGAGAGATAATTTAATACTTGAAACTAAATAAGTACTAGTATAATCGACCATCAAAGTCGACTTTTTTTTAGCTGAACAGATAAAAACCGGGCAAGCATATCTCTATTTGGGACCATTTTCTCTGAAAAGGACAAAAACTTCTAGTGTCCGTACCGTATATATGCGTATATTTTTTTAAAGAAAGTATATATGCATCTTTGTAGGCAATAGGTATGGCCTATTGCTTGTAATTTCAGACACCGGCCGCCTAAATCCTCCTCTATCTGTCTAGATGTCTTTCTTTTTAAGCCGCCCATCACCGATCTTTTCTATAGTCCACCGATTGTATATCTTCATAAGCCACGCCCTATACCAAAAAATAAAAAATCTACACAATAATATTACACTATTGCTTAGCCCTTAATAATTAAAGGTCTCCAATTTCATGTAGCCATCTATAGCTACAAGAGGAGGGAGGGTGTAATTTGCATTTTCAAAATAACAAAAAATAAAGGGACTTGCCGTTTGGAATCCAAATTCCCCATATTGTTTCTGCTTTCATTTTATTTTTTAAAAAAGGTTGTACGTCCCAACATGGCTTAGTTTCATGCCAAGTGTATATGTGCGTGACCAATAACTTCATCATAGCCATTTCACACCTGCATTTAGAGTGCGAGTGTAATTAATTGAAAATCGATCTTCAAAAGTACTTCAATCTCTGATTAATATGTCAATCAGTTCACTAAGATAATTTTTAATTATAATCATAATCCAATTATATGATAATCTTAATTCCCTTCACAAATATCACTAAAAAACTGAAATCTCAAATGCATTAACCAAGAAAACTGAATTAATTTAAAAATAACCCACTTAGAATGTTAATTTGAATATCAAAAGAAGGATGATAGCTAACACACAACACTAAAATATCTGCTTTAAACATATTACTCCCTCCGTCCACATGTGACTGTCCGGTCAAGGAAAGCACAAGTTTTTAGGAAAATTGAATTTTTCTCGGTGGCAAAACATCTTTTACCACAATACCCTTGTCCTTCACTTTATACAGTACGATAGCTTTAACCCGTAGCAGAGAGAAGGGGTATTACTAGAAATAACATTATTTACTTATTTTAAATATGCAAACAAGACATCATTTATGGACAAAAAATTAAAGAGGACCCGACAGTCAAATGTGGACAGAGGGAGTATAAATTAAAAAGCACATAGCAATTAGTTAATTTATTTGTAAATATTAAAGCGTCATGACTTATGCTACACAATATAACAATTGAATCATAGAATAAGATCATTAATTTCATCAGTTTTAATCGAGAGTAAAAGTGGAACATTGTTAGACTTATATGATTGTTACTGTTTTGCTATAATACGTACACATTCATATTTTTTCATATTCAAAATATATGTCTGATATATCTAGACGTATAAACTAGTATGCAACTTCTATTCAGTCATTGTAACAAAACTTAGCCATATCGACAAGTACTGAACGCTTGTATCGAAGATATACCAATGTAAAATCTTTTGAAATTAACTACCCGGAATCGATTGTCCAACTTTGATTAGGTACAAATTTTAATTGACCAAATAACTGTCCATAGAGTTGTTATTATTTTTTTTAATTAGTGGCTCATTGTCAACACTCAACATACTCCATGAAAGATTACGAAGAACAAGAGATAGATCACAGCCCAACTCTAAGCCCAAGCAAAATAAGACTGATCCAGACAAAAGCTCAAACAAAAAAAGACAGTGTACTACTTATTAAAGCACAACGTTTTGTACATGTTCCTTTTCACTATAGATTCATTCTAGGGTATGTAAATCAGGAGGTGAAAGTATGTCTTCAGTACAACAATTCCTTTTCCATATTGGGATTGCCGCCGTCACCCTCTCTTCTTCATTCTTGTAAAGATCGAACAAACTCCTTACCTACTTATCTTTTTTATCTTCCTACATAGAATAGAGCTCTTATAATATATAATAGGGACCATAGCTAAGTTACAGGACCATGGGAGAGCCATCCCAAAAGCTAGCTCAAGGGATGGAGAGCCCATAGTCAGGGCCGTCTTAGAAAATTTTGGGGCCCTGTGCTCAATACGTAAAATGAGGCCCTTAATACATAAAACATCACGTAAATATAAAATAAGTATTAAAATTTTATCATGGAGTTTCGGTTTGCCTAATTTATTTATGTTAGATTATTTGAATATTTCTATGACTTTTTTAAAAGTTGAATCCATTGTATATATATTTTAACAAAATAAACGCCAACAAACTAATTATTCAGTATCATCCTAGAAAGCTCTAAAGTTTCAATTGATTAATTCACTAATCCTATATGGTGTACAAGCTGCATATAATAAAAAAAACATATAGATTAGGGCATGCAATTCGGCATTTGCCAAATAGAAGAAATTACTGGAAATAAAATATATAAACAAAAGCTTGTAACTGATGCTGGAAAGTAAAATTTATAAATAATTACTTGCTACACTGAAGTCTGGAGATTGATAGATGGTAGACGACGACCATGGAGGAACAGTGTGCAGGTTGAGGGATGCGGGTGAGAAATATTATAATATACTCCACCAAGTACATGTATGATTGTATGTAGATAAGATGTACGAAGATGACTAATTGAATTTGTCTATACTATTGCACATCACTTCCACAGAGTGACACAGTGAGTGAAGAAAATTTGAAGAACAGAGACAGAGGAGAGGTGAGTGAGTGACTGATTGTGACTGAGAGCAGTAGCACTATTCTTCTACTCTCTCCGTCCCTAATTGACATTCCTGTTTGTTTTTTTGGCACGTTTTTTCACTTCAATATTAAACATATAAGATAAAATAATTTTATAAAACAAATTTCTACAACATATAGTTTTTCATATAAAGATTCCATTGCAATACTTAGATTTATAAAATCATGTCATCTTACTTGTTAAATATTGAAGTCAAACGACATACCTAAATAGTGAAGAGGAAGGTCAATCAGGGACGGAGGGAGTACTATTTTCTATACGGTTCTACTTCCGTCTGACGATTCATAATCTAAAAGTAAAATATTTTTTTCTTATTTAATTATATAAAGGAGATGACTTTTCGGTACCATGTACAGAGTAGTAATGATACTTCTGACAGACTAATAATTATTCTAAACTTTTTAACATAATATACTATTGGACTAAAAAAATTTGGGGCCCCAAAAATTATGAGGCCCTGTGCGGTTGCACACCTTGCACCTGTTAAGAGCCGGGCCTGCCCATAGTCCTATATGAACCACACACCAGCCTCCCATACGACTGATGTGGGATTCTGTAACAGTCCTTCCCCTTCGAGCACCAACGCCCACGTTGGCCCACTCTGGCTGCCTACTCTGGGTGCCTACTCCGGGTGGCATTCACTCTAGGCGGCATCTCCGGCCGTTTCCTAGGTAGCCCTTTCCCGGGTCGCTCCTTCCCAGGTCGCTCCTTTCCAGGTCGCCCCTTCCGGTGACGTGGAGCTCTCAGGGTCCGGCTCTGATACCTCAGTTACAGGACCATGGGAGAGCCATCCCAAAAGCTAGCTCAAGGGATGGAGAGCCCATAGTCCTATATGAACCACACACCAGCCTCCCATACGACTGATGTGGGATTCTGTAACATTATAATATATAATAGGGACCATAGCTAACACTTAGGTTCCGTTCGGTACCAACGATTTTATAAAGCTGCAGATAAAGCTACTTTATTAGTACACCTGTCATCTTATAATAGGTCTATATTTGAGTCAGACTATATAAAAAATAACCAGAGTACAGATGTTGGTTAGTTATTCGTTAACCACCCATAGCTTTACGTGGCTTTATAAATTCGCAGCTATTGCTGCGTTTGAAACCTGCGGGAAACGAACGGCCCCTTAGTCTCCACTATTTCCCTACAAAACATTTTGCGTATTCATGAATAGTTGTTGAAACCGATGAGCAGTTTCTTGTTTTTGACAATTTTCTGTTTAGGCCTTGTTCTGATCACGCTCACTTCATGCTTTGTTTACTTTCTTTATGGCGCCGTTCGGAGTTGAAACAAAAGGTTTGGTTTACATGTTTTTTGTTTAATCTATCTCTAGTTAACAAATGACTAACTGACACATATATATGGATTAGATTTTAACAAATAACAAATTGACACATAGCAGTCAAAAAATAAAAAAATGAGATTAACCTCTCACTCCCTGTGAACAACGCGACCTATAGCTCTGAGTCTTGTCGTTCTTGACCATAGAATAATACTTCAGGAGTTATCCAACCCTCTTCTCTCATCCAGAATTTTACAACAAAACTCTTTAACAAGTGGGAGTGTTGTCGTACTTCTACTAGCAGGTACTTATCTTCTTGTTCCTTTTCTATATCTATATCCATAGGATTTTGCTCTTCCGTATTGCAAGGTCAAACAGAAATGTCATGCTGCCAGCAGGACATCGGGAATTGCTGCGGAAAAAGATAAACCCAAACAACCTAGAAAAGCCCATTTCTCAAGGGCAGGGATCCGCTACTTCTTTCATATTGGTGGGGTTGAATGTAGAGCTGATCAAACTTGGGGAAAAGGTTGTTTCAAATTGAAAACTGATCAACTTATCTACGTCCTTCGATCTTCCCAGTACTTATGCAAAAAAAAAAAAACAGACTCCTTAAATCACCATGACAGAAACTCATTATTCACATGGCAGAATGATTCCCACGATAACTTTCATAGACTCAAGGCTGAACTCTGATCCTTTCACCATCTGTTGCACCTTTTCTATATCAGGACAATGGAGTAGGGTAAGGAAGGAGGAAGCAATGATGGGATCCGAGGGAGGTACATTGGCTGCGTTCGGGTGGGTATAAATGTGGTAGTTTTGTGGCTGTTTTGGTCTGGTTGTTTTGTGGTTGTTTTGTTGGTTGTTTTGTGATAGTTTTGTTGGTTGTTTTGAAAATAGTAGTTTTGTGGTTGTTTTGAAAAATAGTGTTCGGCAGGCGGCGGTTTCGTCTGGTTGTTTTGAATAAGTTAGTTTTGTGCAGTGCGTTTACCGTTTTTGGTGTTACAATTAAAAATTTTATATTACATTTTAAAACAATTTTTTGTTAATAAAGTTAAAATATATGTAGATATTCAATTATATACTTTAATTATTATTATTATTCTTTATTAACATTTTAGTGACAATTAATTTATAATATGTATACATATTAATTTATCAATAATTTTTTTACATATATTAGAAAAATAAAGAAATAAACTATTGTGTTTAGAGCAAATGTATTAGATGTTACATATAAAAATAAAATTTTATGGATTATATATTAGTATTTAATATAACATTTCAAATGTATTAATACTTAAGATTATTTTAATTTTTAATGGAATAAATAATATCATTTAATTGAAAAAATAATTCTTTCTAATAATAAAATAATTGACTGTAACCAAATATATTTATATATGTACAACTATCACTTATTATTTTATTATTATATTATTTAATTGTTGATAACATATTTATTTTAAACATATATTTGTAGTTAAAACAATATTCTATTCAATTAAATATTACTTAATGAAATTCAAAAACATAAATTTAAATTTAATACTGGCTATGCCGAGAAATAAAAAATAACATATATTAGCATATAAAATCATTTTTAAAATATAATTATAAGTATTGAAAATTTAAATTAATTTATTAAAAATTAATTTTTAAATATTAATAAATATTATTAAAATATTCTCGCCCCCTTAATTACAGTTTTCTGGCTCCGCCTCTATTTACGGTATTCTTTCTATTTGCAGCATAAATTATTGGTTGTTTTGTGGTTGTTTTGAAAATGGTAGTTTTGTGACTGTTTTGAAAATTGTTGTTCGGTGATGGCGGTTTGACATTTTATGCCAAAATAAAAAATGACACAATTATGCCACATTTAGGCTATGTCCGAACGAAGCCATTGTAGGGAAATTAGAGGGTACATCAAACGGATAAAAATTAATAAAAATATCACTACTAGTTGATAAAGTACTCATAAAATTCACATTATATTTATAAGTGTTAAAAAGTTCACAAAAATATCAAAAATTCATAAAAATTGAAACAAAAGAAGATATCATAAACATTAAAATAAATAAATGTTTCATTATTTAAAATTTATTCAGTACCATAAAAAGAATATTGTGTTCTAAACAAATAATTTATATCAATTATTCTACCAATTTATACCAGTTAAGTACCATAATTTATATCAAATAAGTACCATAATTTTTACCATACATTTTAAATGATTATTTTCTATCAATTTAAATTATTTTTTCAAAATAAATTATTATATTTAGAAATTTTAATTTTTAAAATTTATCAACAAAATTAAAAAACAAAAAATAATTTACTTTGAAGAAATAATTTAAATTGATAGAAAATAATAATTAAAAAATTTATGGTACTTAATTGGTATAAATTGATATAAATTGGTAGAAAAATTGGTATAAATTATTTGTTTAGAACACAATATTCTTTTTATGGTACTGAATAAATTTTTTAAAATAAAATATTTATTTGTATAATTACTTTATGGCATTTTTATGAATTTTTGTAATTTTTATTAATTATTTTATATTTTTATCGTATTTTGATATTTTTGTGAATTTTGGTGAATTTTTAACACTTAGGAGCATATTGTAAACTTTACAAGTACTTTGTTAACTAGTAGGGGTTTTTTGTGTTTTTTCCATCTGGTCAATGACTATAGTGGCATTTCATGGACTTTTACAAATATATAGTGGCATTTTGTGACTTTTTTTAGTGGTATTTCATGGATTAGCCAAAATATATGGCATTTCATGAAATTTCTCTATTTTTTTAGAGTTACAAATTAAAATGATGTAACCTCTTACTTAATAGTTGTACTCTTTTGTCTTATTAGGGTTTTCCCAATTGGTTTTTACCTAATAAGGTTTTAACAAGGCAATGAATCATATACTAAAATTCTTTGTGCTTATTAATTTTTGCAAATTCAATAAAAAATTCTAGTTCTATATTTCTCACACTTTTAAGATTATAAACTTGAGGAATAGCCTATCTAGAAGTAAAGAGGACAAAAAGAGCAACGTGTGCGCGCAAACGGATCTAAAATCGGAGTTAAAACGATGAAACTGGAGCTGACGGTCCCCTTGGGTCGGCCGGCTTCAGTTTCTTGACACCCAAAACTGGAACTAGAACCGATACCGCTTCGGAACCGTATGGAGCCATTTTTTGAGAAAATCCGAAACAAATGAATACAGGGTCTGGAACTGTAACCTTAGCCGTAACCTCCGCGGAACCGCCCCTGGCCGGTTCTGAACATGAATACACCTGTCCCGGAACCGGGGGAACAGGAACCATGACCACCATTAATTTTTGATATGCCATGATTTGAGTTTGTAATTCACGATAAACCCTTTTTTGAAAAGTTGTCCCTAATATGCCACGATTTGAGTTTGAAATTCACAAAATGTCACTTTCCGGTAACAGACGTTAAATTCGCTGTTAATCCTCTCTGGACAATGACCAAAATGCCCCTGACAGATTGTTTGAATTTATTTTTAAAAAAATTAATGGCACTGGTTTGACCGTGCAATGGTTATTTTTTTTAAACAACTTTAAAAGTATACAAAATACTCTTGTTTAGTTTTGCAGTTTACAATATGCCACCATTTAAGTTTTGTGTTTTATAATATGTCACTATTTGAGTTCTGATTTCACAAAATACCCTTGTTTTTCCTGTAAGGGCTAGTTTGAGTCTAACAACTCTTTTTTACCTTTATAAAGACCTTCTTATCGTATAAACAGAGCACAAACACCATACTAAAGCTATGTGCATGTTTACAACTATAATCAATGATAAGTTTCAAACAATTCATTGCAAATGTGGAGTCCCATCAAACTTTACCCTTTCCTGCAAAAGAGGCTCGTAATGTCAAACCCCTAAATTTTGGCAGGTTAATGTCACAAACCAGGCCAGATTGCGCGGCCATTTGAAGATTGGATGAAAGGGTCTTCTCACAATAGGCAAACAAGAAGGGGGACAACGGGTCCCCCTGCCTCAACCCTTTCTAGGGGTAGATTGTTCTTCTCAGGTAGCCATTAAGCAATGAAGTGTTTGAAACTTTTCATTGATTATAGATGTAAACATGATCGTGGCTTTAGTATGATGTTTGTGTTCATGTTTATATGATAAGAAGGTCTTTATAAAGGTAAAACAAGGGTATTTTGTGTACTTTTAAAGTTGTTTAAAAAATAGTCGTTTCACATTCGAACCAGCGTCATTAATTTTTTTCTAAAAAAAATTCTAACTTTCTGTTAGGGGCATTTTGGTCATTGTCTAGAGAGGGTTAATGGCGAATTTAACGTCCTTTACTAGACAATGGCATTTTATGAATTTCAAATTCAAATCGTGGCATATTAGGAACAACTTTTCAAAAAGTGGAATATGGTGAATTACAAACTCAAATCGTGGCATATTGTGAATTTTTCCCAATGGATTCATTAACTATTAAGTGGTGAATTAGATAACAAACTTCAAAACCAATAAAAATTCTTATTGTTTTTTGATATATTATTATTGTTGTATGGTGTATTTTAAACCTTATATGGTGAATCATGTATTTTTCTTTCTTACCAATTCTTAATTTATGTTGTATTATTGTTTAATTTTTTATTTTTTATATGTTTACAATGATACACTACATTGATGGTATGATCCATTATTTTAATATTATGATTCATTAAAATTGATATTATGATTCATTAACTAATAAAGGGTGAATTAGATAACAAAATTTGGAACCAATTCAAAATCATTATTGTTTTGTGGTGTACTATTATTGGTTTGTGATGTATATTATTTATTTTTTATGGTGTATTATTTATATTTTTACGATGATACACTAAATTGATTAGATGATTCATTAATTAGGGCCCTACGATTCATTAAAATTGATATTATGATTCATTAACTAATAAATGATGAATTATATAACAAACTTCAAAACCAATAAAAATTAACAGTGTTTTGTGGGGTATTACTATTGTTGTGTGATGTATTTTTATTGTTTTGTGATGTATTTTTGTTGTTTTACGATGTATTAATATTATTTATATGGTGTATGTTTAAGCCTTATATGATGAATCATATATTTCTCTAAAATATATAAAACAGATCATTATTATTTTGTGCTGTATTATTATTATATGGTGTATTTTAAATTGTATCCTATGAATCATACGTCTTGTTGATATGTGTAGCTATATATATACATGTAACAAAAACATATCCATGATTGGTCTTGTTTTGAAGAGCTTGAAATTATATGAAAATGATATAATTTTTTAAAATTTTAGATTTATATGTTTAAACTTATAACTATTTATAAAAAAAACAATTCTATCAACAGCTAACTCAACTACCACATAAAAATGTGAGCCACACCCATATTGGTACGGCAGCCCGTGTACTCCACAGACTATTTAATTAATAACATAAACTTTAATTAAGGTGAAATCATTATGTTATCAATGAAAATAATCAGATATCTCTATTTTTCTAAAAATTTACTAACATTGAAGTGTTGATTATTAGTCATTATCTAAGCTGTTTTCAAAAAGTTCTAAATTCTAGTAATTAAAATAAGAAACCATACTATTTATAAAAGCCAAATACTAAAAAGTGTTAGACAAAAGAATAAATGAGTCATGTTAATGAATCTATTTACAATTAAGTAGTTCACTTTTTCATATTCTATTGTTTATGTATCACGGATTATTGAGTTAAATTACAACTAAAAAAAAGTAAGATAACATGACAACCACCAAAGCCAAGCGGGACATGAGTACTTGACTTTTTTATGTTGAATAATACCTAAGCAACAACACCTAAATGTGAAATAATATGTAAATCCTCTGTGGGATTACCAATTGTATAACTCAAATATATAGTTACATGTACATGAGATAGTGGCCTAAATATAGGAAGTGGTTAGGAGAATATGGGAAGTGGTTAGGAGTCTGTTACTACATATTTTTACAGCCTCCCGCAGTCGAAGCCGTAGTGGGGCGAAGGCATAGACTGTCTCTAAATTCTATAAACAATTGATACGGTAATCCTTTTATCATAATGTCCGCGAATTGACTGGTGGTGGGAACATGGAATACGCGAGCTTGGCCCAATGTAACCTTTTCACGAACAAAGTGTATGTCAAGTTCGATGTGCTTCGTGCGTTGATGTTGAACTGGATTCGCAGACATGTAGACAACGCTCACATTGTCACAGAAGTTGATGGTGGCGCGTGTCGTGGGAGCATGCAGTTCCAGGAGCAGGTTGCGTATCCAGCAGGATTCTGCGATTGCATTGGCGACAGCGCGATACTCAGCTTCGGCACTGGAGCGAGAAACTGTAGGCTGTCGCTTGGATGACCAGGAGATAAGATTGGGACCGAGGAACACGCAGTATCCAGAGGTAGATCGACGAGTGTCGGGACAACCAGCCCAGTCGGCGTCGGAGTAGACGGTGATTTGGTCTGAAGTAGATGGAGTGATACTGAGACCAAGATTGAGTGTACCCTTGACGTAGCGCCTTGACGTAGCGAAGGACTCGTTTTAAAGTAGTGAAGTGTGCTTCTCGTGGATCGTGCATGTGGAGGCAACATTGTTGTACGGCATAACTGATGTTAGGGCGGGTGAAGGTGAGATACTGAAGTGCCTCAGCTAGGGACCGGTAGGCTGTGGGGTCAGGGACCGGGGGACCCGCATCGTGGGGAAGTTTGGGGTTGGTGTTGACTGGGGTACGACTAGGATTGCAATTGGTCATGCCAAACCGGTGGAGGATGTCTTTGGCGTAAGTGGATTAGTTTAGGTGGAGGCCGGTGGCTGTGCGGGTGACGGCGAGGCCAAGGAAGTGATGCAGGGGACCAAGGTCAGTCATGGAGAACTTGTTGCTGAGGGCATTGATGATACGGCGGAAAAGGATGGGGGAGGAGGCGGTGAGGATAATGTCGTCGACGTAGACTAGTAGATGAGCTTGATGGGTGCCGGTGTGAAGGATGAAGAGGGAGGGGTCGGAGCGGCAGCTGGTGAACCCGAGGTGTGTGATGTGGTCAGCAAAACGACGATACCAGGCGCGTGGGGCCTGTTTGAGGCCGTAAAGTGCCTTGTGGAGTTTGCATACGTGGTTAGGGAAATTGGGATGGACAAAACCGGGGGTTGTTGGCAGTAGACGTCCTCGGTAAGTTGGCCATGAAGGAAGGCATTTTTTACGTCGAGTTGATGTATGTCCCATCGTCTGGTAACTGCGAGGGAGAGAACGGTCCTGACAGTGCTGGGTTTGACGACGGGAGAGAAAGTCTCATCAAAGTCCAAGCCGTGTTCTTGGGAAAAACGACGGGCAACCTATCGGGACTTATACCGGGAGAGGTTTCCATCTGCATCAAATTTATGGCGGAAAAGCCACTTACCAGAAACAACATTAGCGTTCGGGGGTCGGGGGACCAAGTCCCAAGTTGGATTTTTAATTAGAGCATCAAACTCCTCCTTCATGGAATTAAACCAATGTGGATCTTGTAGGGCTGCTTTGTGATTTGGAGGAAGAGGAGTAGTGGTGACAGTGAGATTAAAAGGGATTTTCGGTTTTGTGATGCCCGATTTGGACCGGGTAGTCATTGGGTGCGTGGAGGAGGGAATGTCGTGAGGCACAGAGAGGGGCACCTCAGTTTGCGTGGGAGGGGATACGGTGTGTGGTGCTGATGTGGCGGGTGTTGTCGATGTGGGTGGTTCTAGATGGTGTGGACTAGGTAGTGGGTTGGGAGACACGTTGGTAGGTGATACGAGGGGTGATGCAGGGATCATGGGTCATGAGGCGGGAGATGAGGTGCCAGGTGTGGGCCGTGGGTTAGGAGACGGCATTGGGTCAGAAGGTGTGTCGGTGGGGAAGTGTGGGCCAGGGCGAGAAGTGGGGGATGTGGGCGCAGTAGAGGGTTGGTGTGAAGGTGGGCGGTTAGCAGGTGGATGGCCCAAAAGGCGAAGAGAGTGCGTTGGGCCGTGGGGGAATATGGGGGCCGAATTGGTACTGGGGTTCGCAGGACCGGAGGACGAGTATGGGGGTGGGGGTGTATGGGTTTGATATGGAAAAATAGATTCGTTGAAGGTAACGTGTCGTGAGATAATGATCCGATTTGTTTTAAGGTCAAGACACTGATACCCTTTGTGGTGAGGGGTGTAGCCAAGAAAGACACATGGGGTGGTGCGTGGGGCGTGTTTGTTTGTGGAGATATTAGAGGTGTGTGAGTAGCATAGGCAACCAAAGGTGCGTAGATGGCTGTATGTTGGAATTTGGTGATAGAGCATGGTGTGTGGGGGGCAATAATTTGTGGTGGATGAAGGTGTAAGATTGAGCAAATAGGTGGCGGTGACCAAGGCTTCAGCCCAGAAAGAGGAAGGAAGGTGCCCATGAAATAGGAGAGTACGAATGGCATTTGTAATAGTGCGAATCATTCGCTCGGCCTTTCCATTTTGTTGGGAGGTGTGAGGACATGAGAAACGTAGGGTTGTACCATAGGGTGCAAGGTAAGAGTGTAGGGTATGATTGTCGAATTCGCCCCTGTGATCGCATTGTATCATTTTGATTGAGCAATTAAAATGAGTACGAACAAACGCATGAAAGTGTTGTAGAATCGTGATGGTGTCGGATTTTAATTTGAGCGGAAAAGTCCACAAAAAATGTGTATAGTCATCAAGAATTAGCAAAAAATATTTATAAGCACTAATACTTGGAACCGGTGAGGTCCATAAGTCACAGTGTATGATATCAAATGGACAAAAAGTAACGGAAGTAGACCGGTGAAAAGGGAGCCGTGTTTGTTTGCCAAAGAACAGGCATGACAATGTAATGGCATATTATTTGTGGTGGAAATTAAATGTTGTTTAAATAAATATTGTAAAATTGCAGGACTCGGGTGTGCGAGTCAATGATGCCAAGATGGTGTGTGAGTGGTGGTAGTGAGAGCCGCATGTGGAGAGTACCAGTTGTTGCTGGTTGTGAACGGATATAAATCGCCATGGCTGTTAGAGCGGCGGATCACGCTCCTGTTGGTAAGATCCTTGACGGAAAAACCGAATTGGTCAAATTCAATGGAGTAACGATTATCACGACAAAACTGACGAACGGAATTCAGCTTCTTAATTAAATGAGGAGCAATTAGAATATTATTTAAATAAAATGAGGAAGAGGGAAGACGGGTTTGACCAATAGACGTGATCGGTAAAGTAGTGCCATTACCAACTATAATAGTAGAAGGGAAAGTGGATATAGGATTAAGGATAGAGGATATTTTACCGGTGGAAGGACTCATATGCGAAGAAGCACCGTTGTCCATGTACCATTGGGAATCAGTGGGACGCGTGGACAGATTCATTGAGTTTAGGGCATGGATCAGACCTTGCTGATCCCATGCTTGCGCAGGCGGTGCAGTGAACAGGGCAGGTGCTGGAGTTGAAGGTCGCGGCCCTAATAAGCCAGCCGCATTCGCAGGTCCAGGCGTAGACCAGGTGTGCTGCCACTGATTGTTGTTTGACCCGTAGAGGAGATTCCACAACTGGGACTGCAACAACGACCGACCGCGACCGCGACCCCGTCTGCGTCCACGACGACCAGATCGGGAATTGGTGTTGGAGCGCGCCGGAGTAGAGGATGGAGGTGGATTGGGAGTAGACTCTTGCGGCGGTGGCGTGGGTGTGGAACCGGTAGTTGCTGGGGTGGTGACAAGTGCAGTAGCGGTGGTAAGTGAGGCAGAGCGGCAAGTCTCTTCTAAAATCAGAGCGCTGCGCACTAATTGAAAAGTGGGGAATGATCTCTGAAATTGCAGTATGCTCCGGAGATTTGAAAAACTGTCATTCAGTCCGCTTAGTGTTTGGAGGACAAGGTTTTCGTCGGTGACAGGATTGTCGACATCCGCCAAGGCATTCGAAAGAGTTTTGAGTTTGGCACAATACTCATTGATAGAAAGTGATCCTTGTCTGAAGCTGCGAAATTCCGCTTCGAGTTGGATGGCTCGCGCTTTTTTGTTGTCGCGAAAGAGATCTTCTATGGACCGCCATACATCAAATGCAGAGGCATTGGGGCGCATTATGAAACTGAAAATATCAGTGTGGATAGTAGCATATATCCAGGACAGCACCGTGAAGTCGAGAAGAGCCCAACTCTCATTTGCCGAAGGAGGAGAACCATCGACATGGTTAAGGAGATTGAACTTGCCCAGAGTGACAAGGAAGAGATGTCGCCAGATGGCGTAGTTGGGCGGGGACTGCGTCAGTTCGACGCGAATGTGGTTTGAGATGGAGTTAACATGTAAAGCTTGTGAAACGGCAATGGCGCCGGGGGTAGGAGCAGGCGCACTGGTGTGTTCAGGGGGGGGGGGGGGAGAAGGTGGTGGTGAGGCGAGTAGTGTGCGTTTCGACGTTTGGGGAGAAGGAGGAGGAGATTGATTTTCAGCCATGGTGAGTGAGGGAGTGCGACTTGGTTGGAGGAGGAGCGTCGGAAGAAACAGCAGATGGAGGCGGGTGGAAGGTTGGAGAGCAGGGACCGTCAAGGAGTGGAGAATAAAAGAGAATTTTGTGACGAGGAAAAGAATCGTAGAGATAGCAGGCAGGATCGGGAGAGAGAGGGATGGTTGAGATTCTTAGGCTGATACCATGTGAAATAATATGTAAATCCTCTGTGGGATTACCGATTGTATAACTCAAATATATAGTTACATGTACATGAGATAGTGGCCTAAATATAGGAAGTGGTTAGGAGAATATGGGAAGTGGTTAGGAGTCTGTTACTAGATATTTTTACACTAAAATACTACATAAGGAACAAAACATACGCTTTCTTTTTAGTTGTGGCTTCCAACTTTCGAAAGACCATTCACTGCCACTACAACATTCTCATTGTCTCCAACTTCTAAAGAGTTCTACTTCCCGATTTCAGACTCCAAGGTATAAAAAGAAACAAAATCAACTCATCCCACATCGGGATATAAATAGTGAAATGGTTGTTTATAAGGATACATATGAGTTGACTCTAATAATGTACAACACCTTCCACTACTAAGCCCAAGTGGCAACGGTTCAAAGGGGATAGTTTTCAAGTCCAAATATTTTGAGAACTAGGTTATTGAACACCCATATAGAGTGCTATAAATTGTATTAGAGCCGACTAGGGATGACACTACTCATGTAATTAGTGGTGTTTGGAACTTTTGGTTCAATCGAGTGTCATTAGTTTTATCTAGTACTACTTTTAGTTATCTAGTGATTATAGTTTGTTTGCTATTCGGTTTTACTGCATGTTATGTGTTACGGATGGCTCTAAGTAATGTCCTGGTTCTCTTATGGCTAAAAGGTTTGTTTTTGCTTGAAGGTGCAGTTGGTGGGATAATTAACTTAGGTGGTAATGAAGATTTGTGGAAGCAAGAAAGGCTTCTTTGGCCAAGTTATTGTGTTGAATGGCCTTCCTTTAGGTTGCTCTTGCAGTCTCCCTCGAGGAGTTGTTTGCTTATAGCAACAGGACTAGGTAGTGTAGGGGTTGTGTTTTGTTATGTATGTATCCTTTATTGTAATACTTTGTTATGTTAATGAAGTAATGGCTGGTTGAGTTTTGAAAAAAAAAAGAACGACAATTTGATTTAAATAAAAGAGTAAAAATTGGTGATAGATAAATCAGCTAATGGGTCACATGTTATTATAGGGTCATCTCCCATTTACACTCCGATCCATGATAATTTTTAGAAATAAAGGTAGGCTTTTAGAAATTTTCACTTGAATTACAATTAGATCAATTAAATTTTTTAAAAAAATTAAACGTAGACAATAATAATTTATGTAAATCTACAATCATACTCTAATATTTTTTATAAATTATAGAAATATACAAAAAAAAGACACTCATTTGTCACCCATTCAACTTAAATTTGTCGGTGATAACAGATGAATTGGATAATAAATGAAGATTAACAGATGATAAGTCGCATTCATATTGAACAAATAAAACCAAGTACAAAAAGTAGGTGATGCTTTACTTGAAAAGTAAACTATAGTGTCATAATATTGATAAAATATTTCAAACTAAAAGTTTTACATTATCAATAAAAAACTTATTCAATAGTCAAAAATAAGTATGACACTGTGTCATATTTTAGGATATGTCGACGCATTAGCCTGCTCCTTTACCTGATCCAAACTAATGCTTGTCATGGGTCTGAATTGGTTTTGTTCCGGTTTCCCGTTCCAGATCTTGAAGAGAGGATTCGTATTCAGAACGAGTCATGATCAATTATGGGGTGATTTTTGGTGTTGAAACCTTAGGTGGATTCGGATTCTAACTAGTTTTCTCCCGGTTCCTTTTGCGAAACCGACTGGTTCCAGTTTGGTTTTGTATTTGGTTTCAGTTTTGAAACTATCTTTTTAAAATGTTTTTTCTACTTTTGTTTTGTTCAAGTGTTGGTCAAGATTTATGATGCAAACATTACTTAAAATTTATGATTAAAATTGAAATACCCGCGTATTTTGAGTTAGAATTTATATCATTTGATCAATATGGTTGTGTTAATTTTATAATCGTTGTTAATGAGTTATCCGAAGTTAGTGTTAGTAACGGACCACGGAAGTTATTGATATTATTTTACCCTCCATTCTGAATTAAACATTTTAATATATTCTATTTCCTTTTCCTAAATTATTATTATATTTATTCTGCCACAGAAACAACCTTCATCCTTACCTTCTCTTAAATCAATTATTCAATTCTATTTTATTTCCTTTTGTCTAAAGTAATTATCCTTATATATCCTTGATAAATACATCCATCTTTATCCTTATGAATTTATTATTCAATTTTACTTTTATGAATATTATTTTCTCCTCGCTACAGATAATTACGTCACCCTTTATTCTTTTTAATTAATTATTTGATCTACTTTTATAATTATTCATATCTCCTTCCAAAGACAATAATGTTGATCTTAACTATTACTAATTAATTGAGTATTTTATTACTTATCCTTCCATTAATTATTTTATTCTTAACTATCAAATTATTTTACTTAGTAATTATCTACTCATTCCTTATTTACTGATCACCCATCCTTATCTACTTTTTTATCTAATTATTTAATTAACATTATCTTCTTCCTTTCTATTTAATTATTTAGTTCATACTTATCCACATCCCTTTATTTCTATACTTAATCTATTTATTAATTATCAATTACAATATTAATTCCCTCTCCTACTCTCAAAATTTTCCTATAAATACCCATCTCTATTCCCTTTTTCCTTCTTCAGTATTCATGTTCATCTTCCCCAATACCAAATCTCTAGTTTTTCCTTTGTTTCTTCAAGTTTCTTCAAGCTCCTTCCTTGACGCCAATTAGAGTTCTGGAAGGGTAAGTATAATAGTATTAGTTGGGATTACAAAGGTTATAATTCGATTATATTTTTATTGGAGGATTGTTGAAAGCGTGAATATTAAATCCTAGATATCGAGTTCATTAATGGTGGATGCTATTGGTTGTGGGTGATGTCTCTTCCCGACTAGTCATGGACTCCAGGTAAACATCTGGGCTCATAATTATTTTCTCGTGTGGTTTGCGAATTATTGATGGATTGTTAAAACCCTGATTTGGGATTTTGGATGTTGGAAATTATTTCCCCCGTGTATTCTGGATTCAAAGGTTTTTCAATTGGAATTGATTATTGTTTTTGGGATACTTTCACTGGATCGATACTTGGTTGGTACCGATTAGTGCTCTGTGTAAATTGTTGGTGTCGTTATGGTGCTTCGTGAAATTGTTGGTGCCTTTATGGTGTTCCGTGTAATTATTGGCACTTTGTACCCCATATATATACATTGAATTTTTGCCTGCAAACACTGATGTGAAGTTAAGCTCTATGATATACTCCTTTAGGTCAAAAGTACCTTCTGAAGGGTGTGCACACTTAAAGACTTAGGGTGGGGTGGTAATATTATTGTCACGGCCCCAATTTGGGTGTCCGTCCGTGTATACTTGTGATTGGAATTCTGGTGAAAGCTCTTCCCTGATTTATTTTGATGAATGGTGATTATTGGAAACGATTTTGGTTTGGAGTTGGTGTTGTTTGTATTATTGATTTGATTATCCAAAAAGGGTTTCAAAATGTATTTTACACAATAAGACAGTGTTTACTCAGTTTCACTGATTTGAGCAGGTATGAGAATGCGCTATCACCTAGCATTAGGAGTATTTGAATTACAATATTTGACCTGTTATGTTCGAGCTACAATATTTGGGTTACAACATTTGAGTTATAATGTTTTTGGGAACTTATTTCCTGTTGAATGGGTAGAGGGTTAGCCTGAGCACTCAAGGATTGAGTGTGACGGTAGCACTTTAGATTGATTTATATTTCCACTGTAGTTTTTGATGATAAACTCTTGACACCTTTGCTTATAAATTTTCTTCATCAGTTGCAATTACAATGATATTATTATATTACAATTCACAAGGATGTTTTCAATGTATTTTTACAGAATTGGACCTGTCCGAATGTCCGTCAGGACATCCATGTTCGGACACGTCCCGAAAGTTTGTTTATTTTTGAAATACCCCTAACATTTAAATAATTAAATATAAGTAAATAAATATAATTTGGGGAATTATAAATATTATTTGGGGGATTATTAAACCCTAAGAAAGCATATAAACACTTGGGCGTTAAACACGCACCTAAACTCCTTAAGGTTAAAAACGTGCGTTAAAGCCCGACCTTAAGATAAACAAGTTATATAAGCTATAAACTTCACATGAAGTTAATCAAGGATCATTATATGACCCTTGGAATACAGGACCTCATCTAAAACTGAGTAAAAATACAAAAGGCTCGGGAGTTCCCTTAAAGGCCCTTAAGGCCCGAAAGTCCCGAAAATACATTATAGGATGAAGTAAAGCATTACACTTCATTCCAAATGCGCCATAACACTCTATTAAACATATAAGATGAAGTCCTCAAGCTAAATTCTCAGTTAAACGCAAAGTGCTAGGAGATGCCTTATGGGGGCCCCATAAACCCCCGAGAATGCCCAGGAGGAGTGCCGAGGTGGCACGAACTCCTATGAAATTAATTCTTAGAGTTCCTAACATCATTATTCAACATTCTAAAGAGAATAGTCAAGCTACTTCCTCAAAAATAAACAAAGTGCTCTGACAAATTTCTTAACGCTCCTTTTTGCCCAGTTAGCCCGGGAATTGTGTTTTGGGTTGATATAACCCCATATAACTCAATGTAACACCTTAACATATTATTATTGACTATAAAAAATGTCAATAAACACTTGGAACTCATAGCGACTAATTGTTTCCCAGAAAAATCCTTAAAGCACAAAAGCGCACCTTCGGGTGTCACAAAAATGTGTTTTACGCAATTGCCTTGAAGTTTTTGAGGAGCCACGAGTTGATAATCTTAAAAGGTGATAAATTGACCATCTAAATCAATTAATGCCAGTACTAAATTCATAGTACAAATGGGGGCGATTTTTGGGACAAAAAGGTACCTAAAATCAGCATTTTTACCTTAAAACTTTCATCTTTTACCATCATGTAAATGTACCAAATAAATGCTGGAAACTATTACACATATTAGTATGATCTTATTACAATATAGTGTAACAAAAATCAAATCAAAAATCAATCCCAATTAGTCACCAAGGAGGGCGCCAATTTGGGTATTATTTGGCTAGTTTTAACAAAATAAACATGTCTAATGGTAATGTGACTCACCTAGCATGTTCTATATGATAATGTAGCAAATAAATCCAATCAAATTAAGCTCATCCACCGGATACCTACAAGAGAAAAGCAAGAAAGATTAGTATATGTAAAAGTAAGGAAATAAACAAATAAAACTAGACCTACTTTACCACTTGTTGTATTAGTTTAACCTATGATAATTGAATAGCCTTGCTGTAGCATTTGACTACCGGTTACACTCAAGGAGAAAGCAGATCTGGTTGCTCTATATTAAATCAAAGAAAGACATAAACCTAACCATACAATAATGACAAAATCAAATGTATATAAACAGCACACATTACCGATTTGTGCAAGGAGATAAGGTCATGATTGCCTTATAAAATTCAACATAGAATGCCTACCTACCTAGCCATGATATGTTGTCTTCAATTATCAAAGAAATCAGTCTCCTATATGCACATAAAATACCGTAAATACAAGGAAAGAACAAAGACAAATCAATGAAGAAAAATGCTAAAGAATTACACCTACCAATCTAGCTCTTGTCTTCTTCTTTCAATTATCAAACAAGACTCCATTATTCCTTGTCATGTGGCCGAACTCTTGCATCAATTAAGGGACTTTCTTGAGCCAAACAATCAAATAATTAACAAAGAAAAATCTAGACAATTATTGACATTAATTTATCAAAAGAGAATTCCTTTATTCCATTGCTTTATTACCTTACGTGAGCCTTCATTCTTCTTTGCCAACTCCTTGGCCGAATGGTAAGCCTCTCTTCTTCTCTCTTTTCTTCTTCATTTGACAATTAATTCCTTAGAGCTTCAAAGCTCCATTAATGGTGATCTAAGTTCTAACACCAATTCTATGTAAATTCCTAGTTAAATCTACTAAGTCTTGAAGCAAGAAATCATCCTAGCAACCTTGCTAAAATCGCCAAGCTTTAGTGCTCCAAGGAGGTTCCTAGATTCAACAACAACACAAGGAACAACAAGATCAAGTTAAGGTATATTTTCATGTTGAAAATCTTGGTAAAATACCCTAAAATTATTACCGAAAATTATGAACTTCTAAGATAAAGTTTTCTTCATTATTTCATGAAGGAAATTTAGATCTACAATCATCTCAAGGTCTACCGAAAATTCCTTGAAAAATTCCTAAGGTAAACTCTTGTAAAACTACTTCAAATCTTATTTATAAATTCTTGTTAGAAGTCTAACAAATGGATCTCCTAAATATTTATAAGGAGGCCGAAAGTTCTTCAAGAAAATACCATTGCAGGAGCTTGGAATTCAAGGAGAAATCAAGTACAAGAATTGCCTTGATTTAAGGAGTAAGTATATATAATTAAGGTTTGTTAAGTTTAAGCTTGATTTAAGCTTCAAACTTTGATATAAAAATTATGTATAACCTTTAAATAAATTATGGCCGAAAATACTATGGGTTATAATGTCAAGAAAATAATTTATAACATATAAGGTAAGATTATTACCTTAAGGTATTATTATGTGTCACAAAAATTAATTAAGATACATATATATGTAAACCGAAATATCTAAGAGTTATTTGTTCTATTTTGAGATTATAATCATTCTAAGTCACTAGCATAATTTTTAGAAATGTTATATGGCTTATATACATTTATATGTAATTATTATAAAGTTTAAATCAAGTTTTGGAAACTATATGGTAAAATATATTAAGGCCGAGAATAAAAGGTATTAGTTGGTGATTTTCGAAATATATAAGTATATTAACTTATATTATAAATTTTGGGAGTATTAAAAATAGCTATAAGTATTTAAATGGCTAGTTAAATAAGTTATGTGGTTAAAATGTAAATTTTGAAAAGTTTGGTGTACAAATAATAAAAACCGATAGCTTAAGGGTCTGTTTGGCATATTTATGTTATAATATAAGGTAGGAATTAATATTAAGAATTTTAGTGAATTTAAATAAGTGTTTAAGCGTTAAAATAACAATTTATAAAGTTTTGGGACTATTTTGTAATTATTGGAGAGTTTAGGAGAGAAACCGAATTATATATGATTTTATGGGTATATTAAAGTATTAATTATGAAATTAAGTCTTGGTCAAAGTGTTGACCAAACACTTTGGGTTAAAATGAGTTATGACATAAAATATTAAGTTTATAGAAGTTTAAGGGTGGATATGTAATTTATGAAAGTATAAGTGTTAAACTGAATTTAATTTGGGGCAAAAGCATAATTTGCAAAATTATAAGGACTATTTCGGTATTTAAAGAAATTAAATATTAAAACTATAGTTTATAAGTTAATATGTAACTTATATAAAGTTTTAAGGGCTAAAATGTAATTATGAGAAAGTTTATATACAACCGAATTGATTTAGGGGCGGAAATGTAATTTAGGAAAATATATGGGTTACTTCGGTATTTTAAGAAAATAAATATTAAAACTATAGTTTATAAGTTAATATAAAAGTTTTGGGGTTAAATTGTAAATAAAGGAAAAGTTATTTATTAAGACCAAAAATATATGTTGTCATTTAGTAATTTATAAAGATTAGAATATTCATTTAGTAATTACCGAAATGATTAAGGGGTTAATTAGTAATTCATAAAGGTTAGTGTGTTTAAACTATAATTACCAAGAAGGAATATGGACATTTGGTAATTTATAAAAATTAATATAATTGCTTTGCAATTTCCGAAAGTTAGTATGGATAATTAATGAATTATAAAAGATATATGGTTATTCGGTAAATTATGAAAGTTGTTGAGTATAAAATATAAATACCGAATTTATAAGGTTGGTTATTTAGTTAAATAAAGAAAGGAATTAAAACTAGGTAATATAATGTATTATGGTATATCATGAAGAATAATACAAAGTTTATAAAATAAAGGTGGTTATAATAAAAATAACCAAATGGTATATTATGGAGTATGGTATAAAGTTTATGAGATAAATTGTGGTTATAATAAAAATAACCAAATTATATCGGTATATGGAATAAGAGGAAATAATTATGGATATATAATTAAAGAGATAAAGAAATATCATAACATGGGAATTCATTATCACATGTGGATACTACATAAAATAATGAACTGATGAACTATCTAGAACTACTGTTAAATAACAGGGGGAAATAAAGAACATACAAAATTATTATACAACGAGTATAAATGCTACAGTAACAGTACTGGAATAATTAGTGGATAGTTATGTTAATATTACCCGGTATTGCATGTTTATATAACAGCGTACGGGAAGGGACTACTGAACAGGAATTTGTCAAGCTAGCAGTTACTTGGTGAACGGTATGTTAATTGTGTGGTCTGAATGTCCTAAGGATTATCCTAAGGTCCAGACATTATGTGTTACTCCCTCTGTTAATTAATATCTGTCGTTTTAGGGTGGGAGTCTTGTTCAACAATATCTGTCATTCTAGCTTTTTGATATACTTTTTACCATTTCTAACCCTACTATTCAACACAAAAATAAATATTATTTAGATAGAAAAGTAAAAAGTAGGGGTACATGCGTCTTTTTTCTACTTTTCTTAATAAGTGTGCAAGTTTCTAAAACGACAGATATTGTTGAACGGAGGGAGTATTTGTTTAAGAGCGATATCTGTGATTTTATGTATATGATATTGTATACTGAATTGCTCGATACTGTTGCGTTTTATTTATACACGAACGTCTTATGACTGGAAGTTTATACATCTAAACTGGAACAAGACTAACTGACCCTTAGGTATTAATGAACCTAACTGATGGTCAACTGTTATAGTCTTAATTCAAGTATTGGTTATTATACCACTGACTAAAGGGCTAACTTATAAAGAGAGGAATCCAGACTGTTTCGACTTTCTGGTCGCGCATAGTGATCACTACGAGAGACTTCAATGGGGAGTCACTCAAGGGAATCCATCAGCCACATTCGGGGATGGCGGAGGGCACTGCCGTTGGTGCACAGGTTCGACCGGATCGGTCATTTAATTATCCAGGGCCATAAGGTCAGCTGGTAACGGTTCCATTGGAACCCCGGGGACTATCGTCCATTAACAAGTTATTAAGGGTTGTCTTGACATGACGTTTGAGGTGGAATTAATTGGAAAAGATTAAGTAATTGGTTTAAGGATAAGGGCCAGGTGACCAACTAACGAGTACAGTTTAATACACGTATCTTGTTTGGTTATTGATATGGTTTATTGATGTGTAGATTTTGGAGTTGTGTACTATTGTACATTGATGTTTACAGGTGGATTGCTATGTGTTTGTTTAGCTTTTACAGTTATTATTGTTATTATTGTAAAACGGTATTTTATGTAATGAATCTAATATCAAGATGGCTAAAACGACCTAAGGAATCTAGATGACTTAGGATCACATTTAGCATACCAGCATTTCGATTGCTGAGCCCTTCAATGGGCCAAACATTCCAGGTTATTAAAGAAGACTCAAGCCGGAGTGCGGGACACGGGGGTAGCTGATGTGTTTTCAGTAAACACCTTTGGTTTTATTTGGTATTGTAATAAAGAGGCTTGTTGTATTCAGTTAGTTGGATTTGGTTTGTAATAATTAGAAGTGCTCAGTATCTGTTCATCACAGCGTGAGGAGTTTTATTGTTGGAAAGAGTAAGGATGTCTTGTTACTCACAAGGGTGAGTAACGGCGTGTAACACCAAGGTAGTTAGTTTTATTTTCCGCTGCGATTTATTATTTATTATGCTACGACGTGCGACGTTATTACAGGTTTAGGATTAGGGGTGTTACAATTTTTGCAACTTCAGTGGTGTCCGAACATCTATCCGAATTTACATGTTCGGACAGCATACGAGGACGGGTCTAAGCTGTAAGTCTCGACGTATGTCTCCTTGATTTGTTTTAACTCTCGACTTGTATCCGAATCAACGTCCAAACACAAGTTCGGACAAAGCTTAAATTTTGGTTTCAAGACTCGTTTGAAGTCCGTTTTTGAAACCGTTTGTGGCGTTAGTTTTGTATCGTCGTGTACTTTCATATGAGGTAAAATCCAGGGTGTTACAAAATTGTAAATTAAGAAAAAAATCTATTAATATTTCATTGTCTCGTTAAAATCTTATTAGGTAAAAACCATTGAAAAACTTTAATAAGAAACAAGAATACATCCCCTATAATTCTAGAATTAGATACATGAAAAGAAAATTAATAATACTACATTCTACAAGAACTAATGATCATATTTCACCGATTCCTATTGGTTCCTGGCAGTTCCAATTCCTGGTTCTGTTCGCAGGCTCTGACGCTCTGCCCCACGTCAAACAGTAACATTTTTCGGTTCCGATTCCTAGCGGTTCCAATATGGGTATCTCGCAGTTCTAGTTTTGGGTCGAATACGATTCCGACTTAAATCTCTAAAAGAAGATTCCAGCTGGTTTCGGGTCCAATTCCAGTTCCTTACTGATTTAGTTCCATCATTTCCAATTGGAGTCCAACACGTTGATCACCGTTAATCCAAATCCACTCATTACCATTTGTACACCACGCACTAGTTATCTTCTATGAATGCTTTCATCTATGCTGGTCATGCGTCCGTCCCTACATGAATATTATTGACTACAAGTATATGTAGTTATATTTGATTATATTTAAAATTGTACAGTTTGTATAGTGTAAAAGTACAAGTTTTATAAGTTTATTGTACAATATAAAAAGTTAGTATATATATAGTAGAATTTTAGTAATATCGGAATTCAATATATAACTTTATATATACATTCGTGCAGTATTTATTTACCAACTGTATAGTTTTTATAAAACAAATATACATATATGTAGTCATTTATAATTACATTCGGATATGAAATTACGTTATTTGGACGGACAAACGATTGTGTAAAAGCTTCTAAAAGAATAACAAGTGTGGGTTAGTTAATTTTGAATAATATACGATATAATTATTTATAATTTTTTGGTAAGGGTTATCTTCAATCAAGCTTATCCTGGGATAATTTGAGATAGTGGCTAACTTTTTATTAATTAATATCACTACAAAATAAGAGCACTATAGTGACACAATATATTGTGACACCAAAATAAGTGTCACTATAGATAATTTATAGTAGAGATTTTTTAATTTTTATTGACTCCTTAGTACACATGTCAATACACCTCTTTATTTCGGACTGAATAAAAATTAATTAAGATTTTACTTACTCATAAAAATATGAGTCACTACATATATCATTATAACTAATAATTTTTATAGATATGTACAGATTCGATTTCAAACTACATATATATCATTATGGCCTATTCTTTTGTTAGATTATCAGACGAGTTTATTTGATCAGTTAGTTTATTCTCTCCGTATATCACATACATCAACAGTCATATCAACTTTTTTTTCTCTTTCTACTTTTTCTAATTTCAGCTGGCAACTGACTTAACTAGTCACAAAAGAACGGGGCTAACTCATTTTAGCGGCTTCTTCATCATTTGAGCGGCTGGAAACTCCCAGCGACCGAAACTCCAAACAACTAGGAACTCACTGCGTTGTGCACACAAGGAGACCCATCGACACCAGATTGTTCAATTATGGTGACTTGTAAGATTTTTGCACCAGATCCAGTAGTTTTCCCCTCTTTTAATTAAATTAGGGTTATCGGGCATAAATTGTGGGTTTCCTGCTCTTGCTTCACTCACATTTCTGGTCTTGCTTCACTCGGTTATTGCTCTTGCTTCACTCACTCCAGCCTGGTTTACGTTTAGAGACCACGCAGAGGGCACTGAGCTTCCGCAGGTACGTTGGGGGTAACACGTCGCGCAATGCATGCCTGCTGTACTTACACGGAAATATTCCCCGACAATGGTGAATTGATCTGTCAATTACCTGTACAGAGTGTCTGTCTCGGGAATTTCCAGACATAGGTGTTTCAAACTTGGAATTGAACAATAGGCGTATGTGGTAGAAACTGCCATTGAGTAGGCGTTCACTCTAGAAACGTCCATTGCACACATATGAAATCTGACCGTTACACTTTGTACAATAAGTGTTTATGGGAGAAACTTCCATTGTGCAGAATTGTAAATTGTACATTGGGCGTTTATGGGAGAAACTCTCTCTTTGCAATCCCCAACGACAATATTCCACCCTCGTGCCTATATATACCCAACCTTCCTTCCATTCACCACGTCTGCATCTCGCACAAAGTGAGATCCTCCCATCAACTCTCTCTGCAAAAAATTTTTCTCCCCCAGCAGTAAACATGAGTCAATATCAAATTTATGCCCAACAAGGTCCTATTGGAGAGCAACCTTTTAGTCTACAGACTATATGCTTCTAATGATGAGGTTAGTTTTTATTTAAAAATTTAATTAGATTTAAATTAATAATTATTTGTTTACGTTCTTGCATTAGCCAATTACTTATTAGTAATCATATTGTGGAATGGATAATTTTGATTGCGCTGAATTAGTTTATTAAACTTGAATTTGAATGGGTAATTAATGAAAGTATCTAAATGGATTTAATAAGTTAATTAAATTTGTAGTTAGTAAATGTAAATTAGTGAAACTAGTTGTAAATATTGACGATGATAAATTAGTAGCGAAATGTACGTAAATAAATTAATTTGTTGTAAATATTATTTATGTGTTGTTAAAAATATTATTGTGAAGGAATTTAGTTAGTTTTTCTGACTTAGTAGTAATCATATTGTGGAATGGATAATTTTGATTGCACTGAATTAGTTTATTAAATGTGAAGTTGGATGGGTAATTAATGAAAGTATCTAGATGGATTTAATTAGTTAATTAAATTTGTAGTTAGTAAATTTAGTTAGTTAGTTAAACTCACTTAGTTAATTTAATTCGTATTTTATAATAATTCAGTGGTAATTATATTATAGGTAAATGTAAATTAGTGAAACTAGTTGTAAATATTAGCGATGATAATTTAGTAGGGAAATGTACATAAATAAATTAATTTTTTGTAAATATTATTTATATGTTTTTAAAAATATTATTGTTAAGGAATTTAGTTAGTTTTTCTGACTTTGTAGTAATCATATTGTGGAATGGATAATTTTGATTGCACTGAATTAGTTTATTAAATGTGAAGTTGGATGGGTAATTAATGAAAGTATCTAGATGGATTTAATTAGTTAATTAAATTTGTAGTTAGTAAATTTAGTAAGTTAGTTAAACTCACTTAGTTAATTTAATTTGTATTTTATAATAATTCAGTGGTAATTATATTATAGGTAAATGTAAATTAGTGAAACTAGTGGTAAATATTAACAATGATAAATTAATAGCGAAATGTACGTAAATAAATTAATTTGTTGTAAATATTATTAATATGTTGTAAATCACACAATAAGACCTTGTTGGGCATAAATCTGATATTGACTCATGTTTACTGCTGGGGGGAGAAAAAAATTTTGTAGAGAGAGTTTATGGGAGGATCTCACTTTGTGCGAGATGTAGGCGTGGTGAATGGAAGGAAGGTTGGGTATATATAGGCGCGAGGGTGGGATATTACCGTTAGGGATTGCAAAGAGAGAGTTTCTCCCATAAACGCCCAATGTACAATTTACATTTCTGAACAATGGAAGTTTCTCCCATAAACGCCTATTGTACAAAGTGTAACGCTCAGATTTCATATTTGCACAATGGGCGTTTCTGGAGTGAACGCCTACTCAATGACAGTTTCTACCACATACGCCTATTGTTCAATTCCAAGTTTGAAACACCTCCGTCCGGGAATTCCCGAGACAGACACTCTAAACAGGTAATTGACAGATCAATTCACCATTGTCAGGGAATTTTCCCGTACTTACACTGACCATATTCAAGGGTCGCTATAAGGGTGTCCAAGGTGTTCTACTGAACAGAATTGGGCCCCAAAATTTTGGGTCCTATATTTCGGGTTCCTATTTTTTTATTAGAAAATTTATAATTAATTTTAAAAAGAAAAAATTGTAGAATCAATTAATTAACACAATTTAAAAGTTTTAAGTTTTTTTAGAAGACAAATAAATAAGTTATTGGTGAAATTATTTATAATCTAGTATACTATAAAAAAAAAAAAAAAATACATAGACCTATTGATCTTTTTTTTTTCTACATAGCAAGTGACAGCTTTTTCAACTACTCTCTTCTATTCTATAAGTATTAGTAATATAAATTTTTTCATCTCCTATCTGTTTACTGATTATTAAAATCTCACAACTCTTTGTAATTTTACTCAAAGTCTAATTCTTTTGAACAATCTATTACTCTACATCCCTTTCAGGTTTTTCAAAATAGACTACTGATTTTATGAAGAGAAAATACTGAAAAATGCATTACGGTAAAAATCATATTTTGATAATGCTAGAAGAATGACTATTTTAGAGTGATTAGTCGATAATTGGTTTATCTGTATTGTCATTTTTTGACATTTTATCTTATTACATAACTTAATATATATTTATATTTTAACACAACTAAATTAATTGTTTATACTTTGTGTTAAAATTTAATTTACATAGACCCCAATTTAAATATTCCACACAGGACTCCCTGAATTACCAAACCACCTTGATGATATTCAATCTCAAACAAACAAAAAAACTACCATATCCATTGATGCACCTCTTTTTATATTATAAAATTGATCTTACTAAAATATTCTTACCTTTTACTATGCACATAGACGCGTCCTTGGATTTAGGGCTAGAGATTTGCACCCGTTCCTTATGAATATGATGATATCATACGAAAACTCATTAAAGTAGATGATCGATTACAAAGGATCGGAGAGGTTCGGCATGATCATAATTGTCTCTGAATCAGTTTCATCCGCCCACCCCTAACAACAGCATCTTTTGCTACGATCAAAGATTAGAGTATTAAGAAAACCCACCTTCTTAGCTATGTAGATGTAGCCACCCCTCACTCCCGTTCATTTTTTTCGCTGGCGCCGTCTCTTTCTCTTTCTTTTTTATTTTTTTTGCGCCCTACCTGCGCCTTTTGTATTTTAATGATTTTTTTTAATTATAAATTTATAAAATTATTATAACTTTTAATATATAAGTCTAAAATGAAAAAAAATTATATCATTATTCATCTAAATTCAAGCTCTTCAAAACAAGATCGGTTATGGATATGTTTTGACAACTTTCAAAAAAATTATTTTTACATGTATACGATGATATTTTAATGTGAGGATGTATGTACATGTTTTAATGTGAGAATGTACATGTTTTAATGTGAGAATATACATGTTTTAATGTGACGATGTACATGTTCAAATGTCAGAATGTACATGTTTTTAATGAACATATGTACATGTTTGTATGACCATCTGTACATGTTTGTATGACTGTCTGTACAAGTGTTCTTTCTTATATGTACAGGTTTTAATCTAAGAATATACATATTTAATGATTCGTACAGGTTTATATGACCTTCTGTATGTTCTTAATGTACATGTTTTAGTGAACATTTGTACAGGTTTGTATGATCATCTGTACAAGTTTTCTTTTACGTTCTGTGTACTATACATGTAAAAATAATTTTTTAAAAGTTGTCAAAATATATTCATTACTGATCTTGTTTTGAAGAGCTTGAATTTAGGTGAACAATGATATATTTTTTTTTTCATTTTGAACTTATATATTAAAAATTACAACAATTTAAAGTTTTATATAATAAGAAAAAAAATAAAAAATCTTTTAAAAAAAAGTAAAAACAAAAAAACAAAAGAAAAAAGACAGTGGCTTCCGGTGCTAGAAAAAAATAAGAAGAGGTAGCGAGCGCTCCCGCGTGCCGGATGTACCCATCTGGCTGCAGTTGGTTGTAGGCAAGAACGTCTGTTAAGAAAATGCTTGTATATGAGCTATAAGTTGTTCGAGAGACGTCAATTGTTAGATGTATACTATAAGCTATATGACACCGCCTATTTTCTTTACATTTTTATTTAAGATATTTTAAAAAGTTTTTTTGGTAAAGGATATTTAAAAGGGTCCGCAACGGAACTCCTCTTTTCTTTTTTTTTCTTTTTTTTCTTTTTCTTTTAAAGCAAGAGAAGGGTCATTACCGGTGTATACCCATCCTACAACCATTGTTTGTTTGTCTCACCTTTATACAAGTTTGTTTTTGGTTTTTCATTTTTATAATGTTAGAGTAATTATTTTATCCTTTTAATAATACATAACATAATAATATAGTTATTAATAAAACTATTCACTAATTATATAAAAAAATTATTTGACTATATTCATATGTATATATGATTATTAAATATTATTTATTTAATTTGATAATATTTTTTGATGAACATATATCCTGATTGAAATTTTTTAAAAAAGTTGAATTTTTGCAAAAACACCAAGTTAAATATTTATATTTTTTAAAGAAAAAATCTGAATGACATCGCTATTGTATTATAGTTTTCTAATCTTATAATATTTGTTGTTGATACATATATGTAAAAAATAGAGTATAACAATTCAAAATACACCAATCAACCGATTAAAATTAAGAAAATTGCTAATATAAAAAATACCAAGCTAATATTTATATTATTTTTGAAATTAAAAAAAGTGATGTATAATATTTTTAAAAAATATTGCACGTTAATTTTTAGCCTTCATGTTATAAGTTATCATGTAGCGCATATATAAAAATGAAATGTTAATAAATCCGTAAAGTCGACTCCAATAATTCAGTTTATGTATAATGTTGGAAATGTTATGTATAATCATGACGTGGAAACGTTTATATATAATAATGGAATCAGAGAAACGTGGAAACGTTTATACAAAGACGTGGAAACGTTTATATAAAGACATGGAAACGTTTATATAAACTTGTGGATACGTTTATGCATAACGGTGGAAACATTATACTTGATTGGGGCGTAAAAATGTTATATTTAATTGTGACATGGAATATATAATTGTGTAAACATATATATGTAATCATGGCGTGTAAACGTTTATATATAAATCGTGGAAACGTATTGTGGCATGGAAACATTTAGATATAATTATTGAAATGTTTATATGTAATCATGCCATGGAAACATTATATATAATCATGGAATCATACAAACGGGAAACATTTAAATAAAAACGTAGAAACGTATATATAACAATGTGGAAACGTTTAAATAAAAAGGTGGAAACGTTATCTGAACTCGTGGACTCCTTTATGTATAACGGTGGAAGCATTATATATAATTGTGTCATGGAAACATCATTTATAATTATAAAAATGTTTATATATAATCATGTAGTGGAAACGTTTATATGTAATCGTGGTGTGGAAACGTTATGGATAATCATGGAATTGTAGAAACGTGGAAACGTTTAAATTAACAAGTGAAACGTTTATCTAAATTTGTGGACACCTTTATGTAAAACGTTGGAAACACTATTTATAATTGTGGTGTGGAAATCTGTCGAGTCAGTGACGACAATACAAAGTATAGAACGACGTCAAAATAGATTGCCCTACACTACACACCCTAAAATCCACCCTGTGAAAGCTAAAAACATCGAAGGGATTTCAGGGTTTATGGTGTAGGGTTTAGGGTTGGTCGAGTCAATGACGACAATACAAATTATAGAACGGCTTCAAAATAGATTACCCTAACCCACACACCCTAAAACCCACCCTAGGAAAGCTAAAATATGTCGAAGGCAGTTTTAGGGTTTGTGGTAGTGAGTTTAGGGTCATCGAGTTAGTTGTTACAATATAAAGTACAAAACAAATTTCAAATAGATTACCCTACCCCCAAAACACCCCAAAACCCACCCTAGGAAAGTTAAAAACGTCGAAGGCATTTTTAGGGTTTGTAGTGTAGGGTTTAGGGACCCTAAACCCTAAACCACAAACCCTAAAAACTTGTCGAGTCAGTAACGGCAATATAAAGTGTAGAACTAATGCCAAAAAGATTACTCTACCCCCCCCCCCCCCAAACACCCTAAAAACCACCCTAGGAATGCTAAAACGTCGAAGGCACTTTTAGGGTTTGTAGTACAGGGTTTAGGGTCTAACGACCCTAAACCCCAAACTACAAACCCTAAAAACTTGTCGAGTCAGTAACGAGAATATAAAGTGTAGAACTAATGACAAAAAGATTACCCTACCCCCAAAACACCCAAAATAACCACCGTAGGAATGCTAAAAACGTCGAAGGAATTTTGTCCACCAATTCCGTATATCAACGTACATATGCATCACTAGTTGGACAACAAATAAAATATTAATTTTGAATGGTTGAGATTTGAAATTTGTGACATTAATCAATGGTGGGGATTTTGTCGGTCAGAGACGGAAAAAAACCCTCCGTCACCAAACTCAATTCGTTTAATGAATGTTGTTTACATGTTTCTGATCATCAGTATAAACATTTATAAATTATCGTGGATATGTAAAAATGATGGTTAAATGAACATGTAAAAACCAAAGTTTATAAACTATCCATCATCACTCATGTTCTAATTATGACCAAGTTAAATTTGGACATGTATGAGTAATGCACCTTATTTTATAAGGCCAATATCAATCTTAATACCCATATTTAATATGTAAAGTCCTTATTATTTTATACTGAAGTAGAAAATACTTTAAAATTCATAGATATAAATAAATTATTACGTAATAAAATATTTGTCACTCATCTTTTTAATTATTATTTTCTTTTAAGCTCTAAAATTATATAGTCTAAAGTTTTTTTAAATTTTTTTTGAAATTTATAATGAGATGATACAAATGGTAATAATGATCATAAACTTTTTATACATATCTAGTCTTTAAAATTAATTATATTAAGAAAAGAAACAATTAAAGGGTTTAATGCGAAAGTATAGAAAGAAATTAAAAAAAGATAGATAATAATAAAAAAATGTGAAAACCAATTTTAAATAATTCACGGACACCAAATATAGTTAATTCTCATTTACATGTTTCTGTGCCACGGCGCTTCTATACTACTACCGAACAACAGACCTTTCCCTTCATTATATCAAATATCTTATCACCTCAGTAAAATCAGAAAAGGAAAAAAAATCAACGGTCCAAATTGTCTCCGTCGGTGACGGAAATAATGTGTCCGTCACAAAAGCCTCTTCGGGCTATCTTCCTTGTGAAGTCTATTAAAGATTGTAGCGATTTATAAAAATACAACCAACCTTGTAAAACAGTACATGATAAGTTGATAAGCATATTCATCTTGTTTAAACATCCTCGTAATTATGAGCAAAAGTAAGATTAAAGATCCAACCCTTCCCAAACAAAGTCGATAGACTCCCAAAATAAAGAATCTCTAAATTGAAAACATCAAACAGATATTTTGGATTTATTATAAAAACTGAATTAATTGATTCTTTTTTAGATTTTTAATTGAATTTTCTAATCGAATTTAAAATTTGAGTTAATCGAATTATCTAATTTATAATTTAGTTTGAATTTTGGTTTAGAGTTAACCGAATTATCCAAATTTCTTTTTTAAAAAAGAATATATTTTTTCTAATTATAGTCTTCATTGACAAATAGTCAAACACAAACCTTAAATTTGAGTTAGTTCAAATCCAACCAGCTAAGTTTTAGATTTTAGTTCGATTTTCGGTATTTTTTTGATAATTAGATAAAAGTTAATTCAGTTTTGTTGAAATACCCCGAACTTAAATATGGTGATTATATTATTCTAATATGGTATTTAAGGGCCTAATAGTGCCTAAGTAATTTTTGGTAAAGAAAATAAATCCAAAGAAATGAGAAAAACGCTTAGAAAGCGGAAAACGCTAAAATGAGCGTTAAATAACCATAGGAGGTACGAGACCTCGGTTATAGTATCGTAAGGATTCCTAAGGCTTATTCATGCCTAATTAGTATACGGGAATGATTCCCGAAGAAAAAGGATCCAAGAAATGTATTAAAACGCTAAAAGAGCTTTAGCGCACGTTTTCAAGGAAACCCGAAAACATGATTCTAAGTGGTCAAACAGACCCGTAAAAATTATAAATCATAAATAATAATTATTAAGCATTTATGGAAGCTTAATAACTAATAAAATAATCAAACGAGGAAATTCCGGAAACGGGCCCGGTTAATGAATAGTACCAAAACCGGGTAAATAACGAGCGTCTTCTGTAAAAGACGAGAAACTGCTCCAGCTTAACAGTATAGTGGGGGCCGGTTTTTACTGGGTAAACAACCCTCTCACACACACACACACACAAGTAACAAATAAGTAAATCAAAAAGCAAAAAGCAAACAAAGTACATAAAGTAAATACCCCTCTCTCACCTCTCATTCTCACTTTTCCTCTTCTCTCTCCTATTTCCCCCTCTCTCACCGTCTCCCTCCTCCCTTCTCTGAATGTTGGGCGATTTTTGGAGCTCCCCAAACAGCTCCCATGGCAGCCCCTCTTCATCCTCTTGCTCTACCTCCATGTGAGCTCCAAATGAAAAATAAAACACATATTTGAACTCCCCTCATCCTCCTCTACATTCCTATCTTTTCAAAATTCGAAAAGGATGAGTTTCATCTCCATGGGTTTTCCCCATTTGAAGAGAAAAGCACACCATTGTGAAGCTTGGAGTTCCCTCTTTCCAACAAGGTAAAAATCTCCATGAAAGACCTCATATTCCTCCATCTCTTTGTATGGCCGATTTTACCCACTCTCTCTTACCTTGTTTTTCTCTCTTTTTTGAGCATCAATTTCACCTAGCAATGGTGGTGGATTCTCCTTCTTGAACAAAGGGCTAAAACCCCTCCTAAAACCCTCCAAAGGTAAACCCTAGAATTTGTATTTTTAACACTTCAATGAATTAGTGTTAATGTGAGGGCTAGTAGATTAATTATGCTTGTCTTGTGTACTTGGGTGATGGGAATGGAGTTTGGCAACTCCATTCCCCATAGAACCGGTTTGGACAAGAAAGAGAGCAAGAGGAGAAATGGAAAAGAAAAGAAGGAAGTATAAGCTCAAGGTAAGAGCCCCTTCCTAATGTAAATTCTATTGCATTAGAGTAATGGGAATGGGTAAAATATTTAAAGAACCCAAATTATTGTATTGGTATTGTAGTTTGTGGGAAATTGAGTACTAGTGAGTAAATGTGTTGATTTGTAGGCCTTAAAGCCAAAAGAAAGGTATATGTATATTAGTAATGCTATTTGAGGAATAATGAGGTATTGGTAATGGATGAGGAGGAAACATTGGTGTATTAGGATTTTTGTATGTGTGCTGGTAGAGCCCTAGTGGTTTGGCTAGATTAGGGATGAATTTGATGAGAAAGGAAGTGTGTGAATAAGTAAGGAAAGTAGATGAACCGTGGCAAAATTATAGTAGGAATTATGTATTTAAGGATGACTTGGTGAATGGGAGAACCAAGGTATGTATTGGGATTAGTAGAGATGTTTAGTAGCTATGAGATGGTAATTGTAGTATGAGGAATAAGAAGTGTAAAATCTGTAGCAAAGTGTATAAGAATACATTGGAGAAGTTAGGAGAATTTAATGTGCAAGAATTGGTAAAGGAATGTTAGACTTGGGTATAGATATTGTAATTGCTTGGAAATGTATTTGGGATACTAGGAGTAGCATTAGTAGAGGGAGTATTGAATGGTAAAGGGGAAAATGAAAATCTGTAGCATGAGAGTAAAGAAAACAATTGTAAGAATTGAAAGGAAGTGATGAGAAATTGTGTATGTGGATTTAGAGAAGAGTAAGGAATTGTTGGATGAACTAAGGCAATTTGGAGGGCCTAGATAGTGTTTAAACATGTGGGATTACATGTAGGAAGATTGGGGAAGTAATGGGTAAAAGAGAGGACTGAAAACAGATTTAAAACTGAAGTACTGGGCCGGACCGGACTTGCGACCGGACTTGCAAGTTCGGTCGAGCCCAGATTTACAAAGACGGGAAACCTTCTGGAATCGACCGGACTTGCGACCGGACATGCAAGTTCGGTCGGACAGAAAATTCTCCCGTCAGAAACCTTCTGGAATGGACCGAACTTGCGACCGGACTTGCAAGTTCGGTCGGCCAGAAAAATTCCCGTAATGCAAGCTACTGGAATGGACCGAACTTGCGACCGGACTTGCAAGTTCGGTCGAGCCAGAAAATTTCCCGTACTGGTAGCTACTGGAATGGACCGGACTTGCAAGGTCGGTCGCAAGTCCGGTCGAGTCAAAAAAAAATAAATAAAATTTTTATTATATGATTATAGTAATCATATGTATATATATATGCCTATACCATATATGCATATATGTAGTAGTACACTAATGAAGTAGTAAGGTAAGAAAGTAAGATATGAGTAGGAGACAAGTATAAAAGTAAAAGCAAGTTGAGAGTATGAGAACATTAAGTACACCGGGATAACGGGGTAAGTACGGGAGTAGTAATATATTTGTGTATCGTAAGAATGTAGTATTATAATAATGTTGAACATTATCAGTGGAACAGTGTGAACCAAGGAACAAGGGAAACACGGTAGAGCTAACTCGGTGAAAGGTATGATTTCCTCATGCCCGTATGCTAACCGAGTTACGTTGATTTGTGTTGTATGCCGGCTAATCAAGACTAAAGCATGAAAACGGTTTATTGCCTTTCGTTGCATGTCTTGTTGTATGTTGATTGAGCTAACCTTTCTTGATTGATTGTGTGGCCTCACTTAGTGCGTAGACCGACTCATGTATGAGTCTTATTGTGTATAGACTCGTGGTAAGAGTCATGTGTGAACCAATGGAATCGGAGCAACGCACTAAACCAACGAACAACAAACGATAACGTAAATCAATGAACTCACCGGAATGTGAGAGAGTGTACGGGAGTAATAACCTCCCGATAACGGTAGGAGAAACGAAAGAAATGAGTAATCCACAAACGAACAGTAGTGGAAGTATATAAGTAACCTCTATTAGAGGAACTAATCTTGGTGCAAAACATGAACCATGAGAGTAGTAAAGAATGATGAGGGATCTCCAAACCCCTTAGTAATTAGTCGACCCATTATGAGAGTACCCGACTGATGCAAGTATGCCCCGAACGAGAGAGTATTCGATATGTTGGGGAAACCCTTAAATCTGAGGATACTAGACGGTGGTAATTCCCTAAGCTAACAGAGGTTATCGAGAGAGATACTTCTAGGCTAACCCATGAGGTTGTATTGTGCTCTGAGAGAAGAGTGTTGGGAATTCGTGTAGTCCGGTAGAACGGACATTTGAGTATTTGAGGAGCTAAGCGTATAGCCCTCGTATTGTAGGTCCGGTGGCGAGTCTTGAGTATGACTCCGCCCAGAGGCCAAAGTAATGAGTATTGCGTATGTATGAGTAAGGTAATGAGTATCGAGTAAGAAGCAAGTATGAGTATGTAAGGAGTACCGAGTATTGAGTATGTATGAGTAAGTATTGAGTATGAGTATGAGTAGTATGAGTAAGTATGGAGTATCGAGTATGTAAGAGTAAGGTAGAGAATTGAGTGGTGAGTATGCACCAGTATAGTAACGAGTACAGAGTAAGGATCGTGTACGAGTAAGGTATTGAACATGGAGCGATGAGTATGCAAGAGTAAGGAGCGAGTATGAGTAGAGTAACGAATATCGAACACGTACGAAGAGTAATGAATGTATAATAAAGACGAATGGTTGACTATTGAATTGTCTTCCTTAGTAAGTATTGAACTTGTACATTTATGTAGGTATCTTGATTGTATTGTTGTAGTATGAGTATGTATGTATGCATGTAAAATGAACTCCATGTATATCCGACCCAAAGTAGTCGGCGTACCGCGGTTAGCACGCGGTATATGCGGATTTCATATGCAGCGTAAGCTGACCCCCTCGGGGGACCTTTTTAGTGTGCAGGTACCGAAGCTGTCACCGTTCGAGAGAGTAGGACGGGGACTGCTACGTAAGCATGGGTAGTTGAAAGGGAATTGTATGTAACGTAGTAAGAATTTGGAGTTAACTGTATCGGTAATTGAGGATTGTAGTATACTCGGTATAGTAAGTATTGGAGTTGTAATTGGTATGGATGAGTATGCAATGGGAAGTATTGTATTGTGTAGAGTACTCGGTATGTTCATGTTCATCAGACCGATAGTATGTAGTATTGTAACTCGCCTTGTTAGTCACGTGGGTGACTAACGGCATTGTACACCCGCCGTTGTGTAAGGAGTATCCGCTGCGAAGGTAAGTATTGTACAGTAATGATGGTATTAGCGGTAGGGGTGTTACAAAAAGTGGTATCAGAGCGAAGTATCGCTCTGATGGATGAAATACCGAGTTTAGGTAAATACCGAGTTAGGAAGTAGAGACTTAGGGCTAAGGGTGAGTTAGTGTGAGAGGACGCTAGATAGGAACTTCCGTGTGATCGGAACCTACAACAACCATACCCGCCCTCCGCCCCCGTGTAAGTTGGGAAATAACGCCAGAGAGATGGAAAGACCTCTCACACTCGGGTAACACCGATCTGGCAGTTGCAAGTAAACTTATTAGAAAGGAACCTGTCATACGGTAGAGTCCAAGAACTGGAAGTCCCGAAGACGGTTCCCGTTGAATGACAAGGACCGCACTTAATGGCGGAGGAATGAAGATCCTAACACAAGGATAATGGAATTTATGGCACCATGGGGCGACATGCTTCGCAGTCGCGAGAACCATGTGTAGCCAGCAAGAAGAGAAGCACGGTCGTGCAATGAAGCAAGGAAAATGGAGTAACAAGCCGAGACAAGAGAGTCTACGGACCGTAATCTTTGATGATACCAACACCGGTATACAAACCGACTAAGGAGTTAGTCGAGGTTGGATTAACACCAAACCTACATGCCAAGAGGCTGTAATAACCGAACAACATAGTTCAGATACTATGAAAGAAATCATAACACATACACCTATAGGACCACAACCTGGTTCCTAAGGATAAGTCAGGTCTTGTTAACCACACTGAAGGTGTGAGACACCCGGATGGACGACAACCACGTCAAGTACACTGAGAAGCGACTCAGGGATCGATCACCAAGATCAAAGGATCAAATGAAGACCTAATAAAACCACCAATTATGGATGGAAACGATACCGCCACCGGTATGCGTTAACCGAAAAACAACCTACCCGCGCACTTGCCCAGGGCAAGTGCAGCAACTACAAGACGATTGGAATACTTCTAACAACCCGCAGATACTTGTCAAAGTACCGCTATGACGAATGGAGCAAATATAGGATCACCAATCCTAAGGATGTTAAATAACGAACCTCGGAAGGCCTAACGGCACGAGCATTGTATTAAGGACATACCAATCAGCAAGAAGCTGAACTTGGTCAAGACCGAAACATGGCAACGCCATGAAGAATTCCTTTAACACTGAACTGTTATTTCAAAACCCAAATTTTCTTTCAAAATCAAACTCTTCTTTTAAACCTTGGATTTTAAAACCAAACAGACGGAATTACGGTGAGTATCATAGAGTGATACAAGTGGAGTTGACAATAGAATACTTCACCTAGGCGTGTGACGAACACTACGAGTGTACCCAAATACGGGATGTGGGACGACCGCACTCCGAAGGAGCTTGCGGGCCTGACAGATAGTTAGGTAAGTGGTAACGTGCCAAGACGGTACCCCACGTATGTATACATGTAGTGTACGAAACACGGGAAGTAGTCAACTCTGTGCTACGGACCATAAGTAAATTCAAAACGGAACAGTTGGATACCCAAAATGAGCAGAAGAAACCCAGATAAGCTACGAGCTAAGAAGTCAAGAACCTACTACAGGAGGATGAGTAAGAGTTGAAAGTGCAAGAAGCACTAACAACGGGATAAGACATTGGATATGTCTCGAATATATCTAAGAAAAGCATGATAACTGGAAGGAATACCCAGTCTAAGCACAGTAAGGCAAATGCCTAACATTTACACATCGGGTTCAATGAACGGGATAGAACTCCCAGAACAACTACCACAAACACACAGGGTGAGGTTATAAGGTACCAGAAATACCATTCATCACCGGAAGGGATATCAAATCCGTTATAACACAAGAAAAACACCAAAGGTCTACCCTAAGAACGGGAGACTTTATAACCCTTAACGGGATAACTAAGATCCTGAACCGCAAGGTAGGATGACGAACTGAACATGCGTATAAATATCATCCAGATGCGATAGCATAACCAATAACACCCAGGAGCAATCCATAAAGGGTATCAAGTCAACACAGTTGGATGAAAAGTCGTGGTAAGAACACCACAATTGGAACGAACGTTCGGTTAGAACACCGAAGGGATCCCACTTGACAGGGGATACCCCAGATTAATAGATGATATCGATCAATACCAAGATGCAAAAAGGGTCTCCAACAAACGGAAGCGTGATGCGATGATCTTATCATGGAGCCCAGTATCACCTCCAAGCCATCATATGGTATACGGAGAAGTAACCACTTCGGAACGGCTTACGATGAGCAGAGCTCTAGGCGATATGGCTAGTATGCCACGAAACTGTTACCACACAACCCAACGGTTGCAAAACCAAGGTGAACTATGTGAAAAGTGGTCAAGAATGACACCGATAAAAGAGCAACAACCAATAATGGAGAATTTCCTCATAAACGTGAGACCGCAAGAGCGGTGAACGCGTGGATCCCAAGAAGGGGATACCATCAGCAACTGTCGAGAAATATATCCTTTTCAGAACTACTAATGTAATCAAGCTTGAGCATACAATTATTGCCAAGCAATTTGAAATAAGCTTCAACAGCAATTAATGACAACCAAGGAGTAACCGGTTATAAAACCAATGATGCTCAGGGAGCTCAGAAAAATAAAGGAATACCATATTCGGTATTGCCAAATACATGGGAAACCACTGTATAAATGATAAAGATGCATGAGATGAAACTAGCAATAGTAGATGCCATGTAAACCAATACTGTGGAATCAGTAAGAACATGGTGCGCAACAGGCGACCAACGTATGTGAATAATCACCCAATACTATGGAGTTGTCAATACAAGATGGTAGACAGACCGGGCAACAAGCCAGAAGTCTGCGCCAAATGATGAAGCAACACCTGAAGGAGTAACGATCAGTCCTATTGCGACCTCATAAGAGACTTACTGCCAAGAGTTTACGCCTCTGCACTCTGTATGACTGAGTGTTTTGGTATTGCACTTGTGCAGTTAATGATCAGTGGGATAGCTAGGATAGAGGAAATGTAAATCATGGTAAATCCTTCCTTTCACCAGTAAACACGGCATAACCAGTAAGCAAAGCTTAGAAACAAACCGTGCGGCCTAAGGCCAAAGACACGAGAGTGTGAAACACACCAACAATCACAAGATGTGAATTCCATTGGAATAAGTGAAAGGAGACTTAAGAAAGTCACAAGGACCGACGCATGAAAATGCAAGGTCATACAAGTAAAGAACACTTGTAATGAACCAGAGAAACTGGTATAATTCAGAAGCTACTAACAGTAGAGGAAGCACTACAACTAAGTAGTGACTTAACCTCAACCGACAATAAGTCGGAGAAACCAAGTGAATGATCACTACAAACACAACAGTATGTATATACATTGCCAGAGAGCTGGTTATGAATCGACAACTCACCGAATTCGAGCACGGTAAGAGAACACCACACTTGGTCAATAAACCTTATTCCCACAATAAGAAGGGAAAAAGGTGTTGTATAGCACATTTAAGATAACAAGAAGGGCGAATAACCCAAGCTATCAGGGTCGCGCAGCAGAAGCTAGTGGGCCAGAATTCTAAGTGAAGTACACCTAGTGAACAAAAGGTTAATCGTTAATGCCTTAAAGCCATTCAGGCTAGAACCGAACCCGGTTAAGAGTTAAATAAACTCCGATGAAAATTCTTGATGCAGGGACTAACCGATAGTACGGTTAGACCCGTTGACCAAGGAACATTGTATAATAGACCGCATGGAAACCGAACCACTCCATGACGGCTGAATGCCTTCGACCAATGTCAATGTTGACACATGGTAGATTACGTGGGCGTAATCCCTTTTAAGGGGGGTAGAGCGAAAACCGCGAAATGTATGTTTTACGTGATAGGTGCGTAAACTACAATGCACATAGCGCAAAAGTATTTGTTTTGGATGATTGATACTTATGTTACATAAACATTTGTATTCACTCATCGTGTAATCATGGTTATTTGAGAAGCAAGTATAGGAAAAGGAGTAGAGAAACTCCATGGGAATGAGAACCCGATTGGTAATAGTATGAAGAATGAGTATGTATGGGAGACTTGAGGAGTATAAATCGGTACGGAACCGATGTATGTAATGAGTATAAATCGGTATACAACCGACGTATGTAATGAGTATGAATCGGTGTACAACCGATGTATTTTATGAGTATAAATTGGAGTATAGCAAATTAATGGGATATTATACCCATGAATTCTTAAGTATAGTAGTTGGAGAGGGTGCAGTAATAATTGATGAGATGATTAGTAAGTAAGTAAGTGAATCATATAAATTGGGAAATGTATGTGTATGATTATGAGTAGCAAGATTAAAAAGATAGAAAACGAAATAATGTTTGACAATCTGTCTGTTTGTATTGAGGTGGGAAGTGGAACTTGATTTGCTAGCGATCAAGGGAAGCCAAACACAAATTGGGCTGGAAGGATAATTCAACACCAATGCTGATCACATTGGGGTTGAAGGACTCTGGAAGCTCCCTTAAGTGGCCACAATAATAACACTAGTAATAGGAATGATCATCATGAATTGAAATTGGGAGATGTATGCAAGGTTTTCAAATGAATTTCCAAAACTAATTTGGTACAATGTTTTCTTCAAACTGAGAATGAGGATCGGTTTTAAAACCGCTCCCACGGGCGCTAGTGGATCCATGCCTAGGCACGGGTATCCGGTCGAAACCATAGGAGGTGAAGCTAGTTTGAGTCTGGGAAGTGTAGAGTAGTTTGAAACCACTACACCGGGTGTACGGTAACAGTGTGTGTTTTGTATTTTTCCAAGGCACTGGGGCAGCGTAGTCCCGAGTAAGTATGGTAAGTATGAGTAAGTATGAGTAAGTAAGTATGAGTAAGTGCCTGAGGATCTCTATATGTGCAAATGAATTTGATCAGAACCAAAGGACCGTAGAGCCAGAAAGCGTAAGTGCTCAAGTCATGACGGCCGTGAACCAGAAAGCGTAAGTGTTCAAACGTGACCGGTACCTGAGGGATCACTCGCCATTGGGGGAGGATTGTACCTAATTGTCTTCGGATGGACCCCCTTGGAGAGAAGTAAAACGGATATTTTTGATTGCTATGCATGCAGTGACATGCTGTTTGGGTGCGTAGTATGCATCATGTCAGACATTCGGAGTTTGACAAGATATATGTATAGGTTACAACCTTAGCATAGAGTATGTATACAAGTAGCAATATTAGATTCACCAACTTTGAGGGCAAAGTTCTTTAAGGGGGGTAGATTGAAATACCCCGAACTTAAATATGGTGATTATATTATTCTAATATGGTATTTAAGGGCCTAATAGTGCATAAGTAATTTTTGGTAAAGAAAATAAATCCAAAGAAATGAGAAAAACGCTTAGAAAGCGGAAAACGCTAAAATGAGCGTTAAATAACCATAGGAGGTACGAGACCTCGGTTATAGTATCGTAAGGATTCCTAAGGCTTATTCATGCCTAATTAGTATACGGGAATGATTCCCGAAGAAAACGGATCCAAGAAATGTATTAAAACGCTAAAAGAGCTTTAGCGCACGTTTTCGAGGAAACCCGAAAACGTGATTCTAAGTGGTCAAACAGACCCGTAAAAATTATAAATCATAAATAATAATTATTAAGCATTTATGGAAGCTTAATAACTAATAAAATAATCAAACGAGGAAATTCCGGAAACGGGCCCGGTTAATGAATAGTACCAAAACCGGGTAAATAACGAGCGTCTTCTGTAAAAGACGAGAAACGACTCCAGCTTAACAGTATAGTGGGGGCCGGTTTATACTGGGTAAACAACCCTCACACACACACACACACAAGTAACAAATAAGTAAATCAAAAAGCAAAAAGCAAACAAAGTACATAAAGTAAATACCCCTCTCTCACCTCCATTCTCACTTTTCCTCTTCTCTCTCCTATTTCCCCCTCTCTCACCGTCTCCCTCCTCCCTTCTCTGAATGTTGGGCGATTTTTGGAGCCCCAAACAGCTCCCATGGCAGCCCCTCTTCATCCTCTTGCTCTACCTCCATGTGAGCTCCAAATGAAAAATAAAACACATATTTGAACTCCCCTCATCCTCCTCTACATTCCATCTTTTCAAAATTCGAAAAGGATGAGTTTCATCTCCATGGGTTTTCCCCATTTGAAGAGAAAAGCACACCATTGTGAAGCTTGGAGTTCCCTCTTTCCAACAAGGTAAAAATCTCCATGAAAGACCTCATATTCCTCCATCTCTTGTATGGCCGATTTTACCCACTCTCTCTTACCTTGTTTTTCTCTTTTTTTGAGCATCAATTTCACCTAGCAATGGTGGTGGATTCTCCTTCTTGAACAAAGGGCTAAAACCCCTCCTAAAACCCTCCAAAGGTAAACCCTAGAATTTGTATTTTTAACACTTCAATGAATTAGTGTTAATGTGAGGGCTAGTAGATTAATTATGCTTGTCTTGTGTACTTGGGTGATGGGAATGGAGTTTGGCAACTCCATTCCCCATAGAACCGGTTTGGACAAGAAAGAGAGCAAGAGGAGAAATGGAAAAGAAAAGAAGGAAGTATAAGCTCAAGGTAAGAGCCCCTTCCTAATGTAAATTCTATTGCATTAGAGTAATGGGAATGGGTAAAATATTTAAAGAACCCAAATTATTGTATTGGTATTGTAGTTTGTGGGAAATTGAGTACTAGTGAGTAAATGTGTGGATTTGTAGGCCTTAGAGCCAAAAGAAAGGTATATGTATATTAGTAATGCTATTTGAGGAATAATGAGGTATTGGTAATGGGATTGAGGAAACATTGGTGTATTAGGATTTTTGTATGTGTGCTGGTAGAGCCCTAGTGGTTTGGCTAGATTAGGGATGAATTTGATGAGAAAGGAAGTGTGTGAATAAGTAAGGAAAGTAGATGAACCGTGGCAAAATTATAGTAGGAATTATGTATTTAAGGATGACTTGGTGAATGGGAGAACCAAGGTATGTATTGGGATTAGTAGAGATGTTTAGTAGCTATGGGATGGTAATTGTAGTATGAGGAATAAGAAGTGTAAAATCTGTAGCAAAGTGTATAAGAATACATTGGAGAAGTTAGGAGAATTTAATGTGCAAGAATTGGTAAAGGAATGTTAGACTTGGGTATAGATATTGTAATTGCTTGGAAATGTATTTGGGATACTAGGAGTAGCATTAGTAGAGGGAGTATTGAATGGTAAAGGGGAAAATGAAAATCTGTAGCATGAGAGTAAAGAAAACAATTGTAAGAATTGAAAGGAAGTGATGAGAAATTGTGTATGTGGATTTAGAGAAGAGTAAGGAATTGTTGGATGAACTAAGGCAATTTGGAGGGCCTAGATAGTGTTTAAACATGTGGGATTACATGTAGGAAGATTGGGGAAGTAATGGGTAAAAGAGAGGACTGAAAACAGATTTTTAAAACTGAAGTACTGGGCCGGACCGGACTTGCGACCGGACTTGCAAGTTCGGTCGAGCCCAGATTTACAAAGACGGGAAACCTTCTGGAATCGACCGGACTTGCGACCGGACATGCAAGTTCGGTCGGATCAGAAAATTCTCCCGTCAGAAACCTTCTGGAATGGACCGAACTTGCGACCGGACTTGCAAGTTCGGTTGGCCAGAAAAATTCCCGTAATGCAAGCTACTGGAATGGACCGAACTTGTGACCGGACTTGCAAGTTCGGTCGGGCCAGAAAATTTCCCGTACTGGTAGCTACTGGAATGGACCGGACTTGCAAGGTCGGTCGCAAGTCCGGTCGTGTCAAAAAAAAAAAAATTTTTATTATATGATTATAGTAATCATATGTATATATATATGCCTATACCCATATATGCATATGTATGTGGTAATTCACCACTAATGAAGTAGTAATGGTAGGCAAGTAAGTATATGAGTAGGAGAGCAAGTATAAGAAGTAACCAAGTAAGTTGAGAGTATGAGAACATTAAATACACCGGGATCACGGGGTAAGTACGGGAGTAGTAAATATTTGTGTATCGTAAGAATGTAGTATTATTAATAATGTTGGAACATTATCAGTGGAACATGTGTGAACCAAGGAAACAAGGGAACACACAGTAGAGCTAACTCCGGTGAAAGGTATGATTTCCTCATGCCCCGTATGCTAACCGAGTTACGTTGATTTGTGTGCTGTATGCCGGCTAATCAAGACTAAAGCATGAAAACGGTTTATTGCCTTTCGTTGCATGTCTTGTTGTATGTTGATTGAGCTAACCTTTCTTGATTGATTGTGTGGCCTCACTTAGTGCGTAGACCGGCTCATAGATGAGTCTTATTGTGTATAGACTCGTGGTAAGAGTCATGTGTGAACCAATGGAACCGTAGCAACGCACTAAACCAACGAAACAATAAACGATAACGTAAATCAATGAACTCACCAGAATGTGAGAGAGTGTACGGGAGTAATAACCTCCCGATAACGGTAGGAGAAACAAAATGAGTAATCCACAAACGAACAGTAGTGGAAGTATATAAGTAACCTCTATTAGAGGAACTAATCTTGGTGCAAAACATGAACCATGAGAGTAGTAAAGAATGATGAGGGATCTCCAAACCCCTTAGTAATTAGTCGACCCATTATGAGAGGATCCGACTGATGTAAGTATGCCCCGAACGAGAGAGTATTCGATATGTTGGGGAAACCCTTAAATCTGAGGATACTAGACGGTGGTAATTCCCTAAGCTAACAGAGGTTATCAAGAGAGATACTTCTAGGCTAACCCATGAGGTTGTATTGTGCTCTGAGAGAAGAGTGTTGGGAATTCGTGTAGTCCGGTAGAACGAACATTTGAGTATTTGAGGAGCTAAGCGTATAGCCCTCGTATTGTAGGTCCGGTGGCGAGTCTTGAGTATGACTCCGCCTAGAGGCCCAAGTAATGAGTATTGCGTATGTATGAGTAAGGTAATGAGTATCGAGTAAGAAGCAAGTATGAGTATGTAAGGAGTACCGAGTATTGAGTATGTATGAGTAAGTATTGAGTATTGAGTATGTATGAGTAAGTATGGAGTATCGAGTATGTAAGAGTAAGCGTAGAGAATTGAGTGGTGAGTATGCACCAGTGTAGTAACGAGTACAGAGTAAGGATCGTGTACGAGTAAGGTATTGAACATGGAGCGATGAGTATGCAAGAGTAAGGAGCGAGTATGAGTAGAGTAACGAATATCGAACACAGTACGTAGAGTAATGAATGTATAATAAAGACGAATGGTTGACTATTGAATTGTCTTCCTTAGTAAGTATTGAACTTGTACATCTATGTAGGTATCCTTGATTGTATTGTTGTAGTATGAGTATGTATGTATGCATGTAAAATGAACTCCATGTATATCCAACCCCAAGTAGTCGGCGTACCGCGGTTAGCACGCGGTATATGCGGATTTCATATGCAGCGTAAGCTGACCCCCTCGGGGGACCTTTTTTAGTGTGCAGGTACCGAAGCTGTTCACCGTTCGAGAGAGTAGGACGGGGACTGCTACATAAGCATGGGTAGTTGAGTAAAGGGAATTGTATGTGTTAACGTAGTAAGAATTTGGATGTTTAGACTGTATCGGTAATTTTGAGGATTGTAGTATACTCGGTATAGTAAAGTATTGGAGTTGTAATTGGGTCATGGATGAGTATGCAATGGGAAGTATTGTATTGTGTAGAGTACTCGGTATGTTCATGTTCATCAGACCGATAGTATGTAGTATTGTAACTCGCTTTGTTAGTCACGTGGGTGACTAACGGCATTGTACACCCGCCGTTGTGTAAGGAGTATCCGCTGCGAAGGTAAGTAATTGTACAGTAATGATGGTATTAGCGGTAGGGGTGTTACATTTGTGTTCCGGATAATTCATTTTTAACCAAAATAACCAAACACCAATTTTTTTTGATTTCAATTAACCAAATTATCCAAATGCCCTTCACGACATTAAGCCACCGCTGGCTTCTTTTTCCTCCCTCCTCGTACCACAAGCAATTCATTGTCCAAAGCCTCACTAACCTTTCATGTCTCTGTTTAATGTCAAAATAAAGACACTTTTTATTTTTTTTGAAAAAAAATCAGCTTTATGTCATGAGTGTTCGACCGCAACCTTTATATAAAAACTCTCCATTTTAAGTGGGTCGATCCATCCAATGTCGACAAAAAAATTAAGGGTCTGGGAGCTCGTGACTGCCATGACACAATTTCAACCCATTGCTCTCCTCTGTCTCCCAATCCATCAATCGATCGAAATGGAAAACGATGTCATCAAAATATTGTTGAACTTTGAGAGAGAAATTAAAAAAATTGTTGACCAATCTATACTGCTTCGGCTTTGCCATTGTGAAGAACAATTCTTTAGATCTCTATTTCGAATCCTTTTCAGACCAAAAGCAGGCGGCGATTAGTTCCAAAATCCCAACTGTGTCACTCAGTCAATCGCAAGTTTTTCCAAACAGGACAACTTACTTATAATATGGCTTATCCCCTTCTTTTTTTCCGAACTCAATCCCCTTGTTGTCTTTGCCTTTTCCATGAAAATTAACAAGGCAGGAGAATGACAACGAAAGCAGAGGATGAACTAGAAATTGATGCCATGTATTGATCAACTGATCGAGTAGAAAAATTAACACGAGTGAAGATTGAGGAAGAGAGAAAAAGAGGGAGAACCAACAGGGAGAATAATGGTGGAGGATTAAGGAGGAAGAAGACAATGGGTATAACTTGTAAATTATAAAAATAGAGAGATTTTTAATAGGATCAGATGATGGTGGTATAAGTACTCTTTCCAATTTCTCTCCTGCCACATCAGTTTAAGAACTATATCTATTTTTTACCAATATCAGAGAACTCAACTTTTGGTTTATAACTCTCTCTAATTGTAATGTCATTTTACTTTTTACTTATTAATTATTATGGATATACATAAATTTATTTTAAATTGTTATTACTACTATTTTCAATAATACACAAATAAGCCTAACTTAATATTTTAGTATTACTATTTGATATCATAATAAGTACTAATTTAATGAATATATATATATATTAAAAATATGAAAAACATAGTCAATATGGACTCATTTTGTAGAGAATGGGATTTTAAGAATTTTGATATATTTAGTTTATTTATATCATTATTAGTTTTTAAAATATTAAGATTTTAAAATGTATAAGGTTTAACTATTTATATTGAAAATATTATAATTAGAAAAATAAATGGTGGGTCCTATTTTTTGGTTTCTTAGGAAGTCCCCAAGAACCTAAAACTAGAGTTCTTCGCTCTCCCTCCTCCACCTCATATTTTTTTATTTCTTTTTTTAGCTAAGAACCCCTAAGAACCATTGATAATCATGGTCTTATTTCTTGCCTCAAGTCTTTCCCCATTATTACTTATTTATTCCTAGTTATCAATTGATTTTCACTATTAACTAGTTCACATACTCTTTGAATGCAAGTATATAGAGACGACGGCAACGGATATATAGTGATTGGTCAAGTTGACCAATTCTTTGACACTTTGTTCATAGCTTTGAGCTTTAAAAGACTATTATCATGTCCCAGTTTCTTTTTCCAGCAATGGGAAAATGACCACACTCATTAATATTTTTTAAGATAGCATGTTGGTACAAGGTGATGCAAGAAATGTCTAGTTAATGAGAGAAGCTATCAAAGGGACCTCCCCTTTTATCTTTCTTCTAATCCTTTAATAGCTGGTTCTTGCTACCATCGTCTAGATCTCGTTAAAAGCTTCAAGTTGAGTACAAATTTTGATGTTTTTGATGATTTTACATAAATGGGTTTTGCAAGGCTCTGTCTCCTCACCAGGGGCTCGTCTACCTGCCTCCGCCATGCGTCACCATGCTACCGCCTCACCTCCGCCATCGCCGCTTCGTAGCTTGTTTGTTCTTTTGTTTCTAAAACTTAGAAGATCTCGCTTGTTTGCTCTAGCGGATATAGTAGTCTAGTTGTGCCTATGTTGTTCAGTCTAGTTCAATGTTCTTATTATCCTTGTGATTCAATCTTTTTAATGTTCTTGTTAAAAATCTTTTGGAAATCCCTTGTGATCGACTTTCTGAGCACATCTGGTGAAGTCGACAATGACATCCTCTGGTGCTCCCGGTGGTGCGTTTCCCGACAATATTATCTCCTTCATGCACTCCTCAAAAAAGAATACCTCCTCTGGCAGCTGGATAGACAACCATCCCACAGAATAGGACTGACCTTGGTTGTCTACTTTCGGACTTGCCGCAGATACCCTTGTTGTGGCTATGGACTATGAGATCTCTTCTTGATTTTTCTTACATCGGAGTACTCAGTTAAGTACATAACCAATTAACCATAGGATGCTTCCAATTATGTCATGCTTGATGTTTTTAACTGTAATCTTGGTTTCCTTGTGGATTAGCTCATGGTTTTTTAAACATGTGATCTTTCATATTTAATATAACACTCATATTTTTGAAAAACAAAAACCAATAAAAATATTTTTTATTGTATCATTTTAAAATCTCTTTTGTTTATCTAGGATCTCTTAAAAGAGAGTTTTTTTAATCAGGAATCTCTCTCACATCTTCTCTTCTTGACTTCACCAATATAAACATTATAAAATGGTTCTTAGAACCGTTACGTAAATAAAGATAGAATAGAAAATTATTAAAAGTGATGTGGAAAAGAAAGAGTAAAAGAGCTTAGTTAAGAATTTTCACATAGGGAGTAGGAGAAGGCATAATAATAATAATAATAATAATAATAATAATAATAATAATAATAATAATAATAATAATAATAATAATAATTTTAATAATTTTAATAGATGAAATCCAGTTTCCTTATTATAGATGTGCTAGGTGATTATAACAATATTTCTATTTTTCTTTATGTAGCGTCCTGAAATTATTGATCTTCACCGTATTATAAGATACAATAGTTTTATAACTTATCAACTAAAGAGTCAAATAGATAACTTAAATTTACAAATTATTTTATCTTATGTTAAATATCAACATGCCATCAGCTCACTTTGGGATGATAAATCTGTGGAGGACATCATTCTCCGGAACGGGATTCTTCATCTGAAACAGGGGGTCTTACAGACCTAAACTTTACTTTGAATAGATTTTTGTAACGACATAAACTGACATAAACTGTGTAGTCTTTTAATGTTTTATACCTTCCCATTTTGGCAACTCATCTATTGCACAAAAAAAAGGAAAAGTCACGAGATACCCCTGTTTTCTTTCGTAATTCACAATATATCCCTGTGATTTTCGTAATTTAACTTTAAACATGCTTAAATGTTGTCCAAAATTGATGAAACTTTACATGAACGATGTTAAAGTGTTATATTTTGGTCCAATATCAAATTTGAAGTTTTTTAAGCTCACATGTGACCTGTGGGACCCAATGAACAGTGACATATTCATTGGGTCCCACAGGTCACATGTGAGCTTAAAAAAGCTTCAAAATTGATATTGGACCAAAATATAACACTTTAGCATCATCCATGTAAAATTTCATCAATTTTGGACAACATTTAAACATATTTAAAGTTAAATTACTAAAATCACAGGAGTATATTGTGAATTACGAAAGAAAACAGGGATATCTCGTGAATTTTCCCAAGAAAAAAAGAGGCTAACCTGGTAAAGCAGTGATGCGATAATCCCTGCTAACCAAAGTCAATTGTCTAATTTTGAGGAAGAAAAAACATCGACCATCGACCATGTTATGGTACCGTTTGTATGAGATAAATACAGATTGTTTGGGATTAGGTAAAGCCTGCAAGGGCCTCAGGAAATGTTGCGGATAGAACAGAATGAGAACAGCACTATATTCAATGGCACCTGGAATATCACATGTCTCCAAAACTCAAAAAGCCCATTACTAGCTGAATCCGATGTATATACAAACCAAACATAAATTCGGCTTCACCTGACCATGATATATCAAGAATAAAAGATACTCGAAAAGACTAAAAATGCAAATGCAAAACAAGGCAGGCTATAGAGAAAATTCCCATTTCAGCTGCGTTATCATTTTTCATCATTGCCAGTATCATGGAACCCAATACCAAAAGAAAAACACCAGTCAACACGATCCATATCTCATACTATGCTATATGCCAACTTAAGTATACACCGAAAACCCGTTTTCAAGGATTGCAATGTGCCACAGGACATGTAACTCTTATTTTGGCTCTAGAAAGAGGGCTTCCTGTTTACTCATCACTCCGAGCTCCTTAAGTGTTGACATGCTCTCTCCATCACTGAAAGCTTGACGAGGATATGGCCTCACCTATACACAAAGAGACAAATTACAAGGTTGATTTGAGTATAAACAAAGCCAGGGTAGCCAACCCTCCTCAAAACAGGGATAAAGTTGCTTCAAATGTCAAAGATTCCATTAGCACATTTTCTTATAGACAGCTGACTCTGAAGTCCCACGCGACTTAAAGATGATGTACTTGTGGCTAACATACTAAAAAACTTACAAAACCACCAACCAAAGAGGGGACTACTTAGGTCTAGTTTGATTCAGGTGCTTTTTTAGCTTTTCATTTCAAAAATTCCCACCAACGAAGCCCTTAGCAAACTAAAAGATGGGATCAGTTTACTAAACAGCTACCAGTTCCAATAAAAAAGATGGACGCTGATACACAAAAAGATCCTGAAAGGTCGTGCAATTTTCATTGGCATTCACAGCTACATCATTATCCAGAATGGCGGATCAACATTTTGGATAGCTCAGAGACGAGATCTTTACCAGCCTGTAAGATCCAGGTTTCACAGCTCTACCAACATCGATAAAGTCAAAGACAGACTACAAAAAGACCATAAAAGTTCACTGGGTTAGAAACTCAGCAAAATGGTTAAGTATTATAATGCCCCCACAAATATATCCTCGTGTGTATTATAAATGCGCAAGCAAATGAACCTGCAGTTTGTCAGATTTACGAAATTTGCGTCCTTGACGGGTTCCATCCGGCATTCGAACAAGAAGGGTTACAGCATCCTCTTCACTTGCAGCAGGTTCTTCAGGAAGAGAAGCTTCTTTTGCAGCGAGGAGACGCTCAAGTTCCTACAGGAGGAAAGGAAAACCATTATTAGTTAACCAAAACTGCAAAAGATAAACTCACCCATTTCTTGCCAAAATAAGATGCAACTGCTCTTAACACAAATTATATAGCCGCTTGGCTGAAAGTTCAGCATAAGAGCGACACTGAGGCTCTAAATTAACCTTTCTCGCAATAGCGTAGGCGGTGAGTTTTGAACCCAGGGCCTTTGGTTCAAGGATATCACTCCAAGCATGGCATATAGCCGCTGAGTTTATAAACCGAAAACAGTAGTTTCTCTCCAAAATATAGCTCTTCCTTGTTGGAGGAAGTTCTTTTTGCTGTAAACCAGATATTCAACCAATATAGAAAGAGCATAGAAATGCAGCAACAGACTTCAGTATTCTACCTGCTTTTCTTCCAATTCCCTCAAAGCTGCTTCCTCCTTTTGTTTTTCCTCTTTAACTGCAGCTTCTTTGAAAGCTCGCTCCTCTTCCAAAGCCTTCAACTCCTTTTCTCTATCAGCTTGTAGAGATGCTAAATACTCGTCATCCTGCTGAAAAAAATAAAAGGAATTATTGTACCCGATGAAAAGCATATTGATATACCCTAACCAATCCTCAAAAAGAACCTGCTGTTCCCGAATTGATCTCTGAGAAGTCAGGCCTGGAGAAGGACGTGGTGCTCTCCAAGCACTGTTGGTTGCAGAACGCATGTCCTGATGAGGCAAGTATGGATTGTTGTACCCACTTCGTTGAGGAACTTCACCAAACATAGCAGCTTCAAGCATTAATGCTTCATCATGCTCCTCGGAAGAGATTCCTCCCCACTATATCATCAAGTTGGAAACACAATTTGACAATTCAACTTCAATCAATAAATAAGCCACTACATACATTAGTAACAAAAATACAGGTAATCTAGGCTCAAACCAGTGTGTCTACCTATAAACATGATAGTAGATATATGGAATATAATCGTCTCAAGTGAGATGCAATGAAATTGGTAATACCTCGTCTGACGAGATAGCATTTCCATTGAGCTGAGGATGGACAGTCGTATCAGGATCCGAGGATCCCACAGGAAGGATGGCTTCATCTCTTACAAATCCCTGATTCAGAGGGTTTGTGGAGGTATCTAATGTACTTTTTGATCTGTGCCTAACCAGTGGTAGTTCTTCATATTCTTCATCTTCAGTAGTGGATGAGCTAGGAGCTTCCCTCTGTCGACCCCTGATAAACAGGCTGAAATGATCATACCCTTTTCTTCGACAAATGAATAAGTTGGATTTTACAACAGTGATGGCCCTCAATGGGCAAATTCACATCCAAGGATGCCAACGGTGCTTCTACTAGAGAGTAATAACAGGATGAAGAGGGAAAAAAAATAGACTGCAAATGTTACAAGGTTTATTTCTAGAGGGACAGTTTCTATTTACTTAGCAGTTCCCTTTTATCAAATTTTTCCTTTCTGTAATACCATCATCTCTTTTATCATCCTCTTATAAACTCATATTCTACTTCTCACAATTGTGCGGTGAGTGAGAGCAAGAGAAGATAAGAGTCTGAATCCCGACTGGGGACCAAGAGAAAGAAATATGAGTGCATATGAGAGTTCATCTAGACTTGTAGAGTGAAACCAGAAAATTCCGCAAAGAATTGAAGCGGCAGGATGAAGAGCCAAAGAAGCGGCAGGATGCAGAGCGGAAGAAATGGCAAGATGAAGCATGGAAAAGAGCAGAATCGAAGGTAAGTTAAGTAGAGAAGTGGAAAGCATACCAAGCAAAATACAAGAACGAGGGTGAGGAATTATATTCAGGAAAGGTGCGCCACCAAAAGTTCTACAGAATGGGAAAGAGACCCAAACTACTGACATGTCGGCTTCTGGTCACTGGTAGCTTGCAAACCATAGTGCTTTTACCAAGGAAAAACCAGAACTTGCAATGGAGATTAACAAACCTACTGCAGCTGATGCTAGAAAAGCCCCAGCCAGTAAAGAAGAAAGGTCAAAGAAGAGAGGGAAAAGTCTTGAAATTACTAAGAATACTCTCTGTGATTATAGAAAAGCGTTTACCATGTCAGCTTACTTTTTGTCTCTATATGTCGCACACATCAACTATCCCTTCAACTTTTTACCTGTTCTTTTACATACTTTTTCTCTCTACTTTTTTCAACTTTCAGCTGACAGCTAGGAAAAGAGTAGGGCCTCAGGATGAGTACTAGAAAGAGGACTTTTAAAAGGAAAATAGCAAAGGCTCAAATGGACTGAAGGAGAAAGCCCAACTACAGCAGAGAAAGGCAAATGGAGAAGACAGAGTGGAGTAAAGGGTGGAAGTAGACCAAGGAAAAGACGAAGAGAAGGAAATGATAAGCAGAACGGCCAGAGTGGGATTAGAGCGAGGAGCTTCAGGCGGGAGGAAGTCAGCAAGGAACTGTGAATATGACGGTGGCTCTAGGTTAAGAGTTTTTGTAGGGGATCGGATTAGCAGCACCCTTCAGGATAACCATCAGATGGGTCACTTTTAAATGTCATCTCACTTCAGCTGAGTTTTCTTTTGATTCTAGCCTTGTCACAAGGCCTCCTCTGATGGTGGCGAGGCTGTAGGAGGTTTATTTTGAAAGGGACAGTTTCGCTTTACTTGGCATTTATATAGTTCCCTTTTACTTAGCAGTTTCCTTTTATTTAGTTCCATTTTATCTAGCAGTTTCCTTCTATTTAGCAATTAGTATAAGTAGCTCAAATAGGGGGTGTGGGCAGTTTCCTTTTATTCAGCAATCAGCAATTACTCATGACTTTTAGGGAGTCTTCCTTAATTTGAAAATTAGCATTTACTCGTGATTTTTAGAGTTATTCTTGTCATTTATTTTCAGTCAATTCTACTATATAAATAGGGAGGCTCCTCCCATTCCGTAATACAGTCATCTCTTTTATTCTTCCTCTCATAATCTCATACTCTACTTTCTAGCAGGAAACAGAAGGACCAGCCTTCCACAACAGGAATCTAACAAAGCAAGTCAAATTCCTAACTCCATAACAAACACATGCTGTTATTATTAAGTAATACTAATAGTGATAGAGTAAGCTAAAGGCTCAAACGATTCTACCTGGCATTTGCGTTTATCATATTGTTCGGCATCCCAAGTACCATTGGTTTATCAACACTTGTGCCGGAGTCTCTGGACACTGAAATATTGTTGCCCCTCAATTTATCCTGTTCTGATGTCTGACATTAGAATAACAAAAAGCCATTACAGATTAGAGTTGCATGGAGCAGAAAAATTAGGTGCACATGGAACTTTGTATGCCTGCAACAAATCAAAGTCTGCATCAAGTCCACACCTTTAAGGACTCAGATATTGCGTATGCAAGCTCAGAATCCTCCACATGTGGCTGTCTACGCTGAGGTCTGAGGCTCTCTGACTCCTGTAGCAAGAAGATAGAAATAAATGTGATCTCGTCACTCAGATTGACAGGACAACTAGGAAAAATGTCACAAGAAGAAATCACATTAACACGTATTTGTACCTCAGCTTCTTTCCTAGATGCCTCAAGTGCAGCTCTAAGCATTTCTTCCTCTATATCAGTGTGATAATTTGGTGCACTTGGTCTAGGATAAGTATGAGCATTAGAGACATATTCTTCGTCTTCATCATCATCGATTGAAATCCTTCCCCTGATCTCTGGCCCTTGCAAATGTTCAGTATCAGTTACATCAACAATTGTGGGACCATGACCTGATCGAGCAGATGACTCATCCCCATCCCTTACTTCTATAGGGATTTGTCTAACTTCCCTGGGATGGGACACAAATGGTGCCCGGCCAGTCGATTCAGTGCCATTGAAAGGGTCCCTTCTATCAAACAGATGGCTGCTAAAGTCAGGGTCAATGAAGGGAAACCGGTTCAACAGTGTTGGCCCAGATAAAAAAGATGGATGACGGGTTTCAACACCCAATTCATTATCAATATCCATGATATCAGTATTCTGAGCAGCAGGAGCAGGTACATCTTGAGCACTGCACAATGTGACAGTTTATTATACTTATAATTTAAACTAGATGTTACCACCACTTAAAAGTGAGCCATGCATGTAGAAAGTCCAGGAGTTACAAATTAAACACTTACATGTTCATATATCCCTCACTAAAATATGCATCAACAGCTCGACTGAGATCACCATTATATTCCTAATTGCAGAGAGACAAAATTAAATAGTTACTTCATCAGAAGTTCTCCCACAAATCACACCAAAAGAGGTCATTGCCTTAATTTACAGAAAAAAACTTAAGACATTACAGATAGCATTAAACATCAAAAGAGGCATAAAAGCACATCTCCAAATAACAAAGATTTGACCAAGGCCACAGTTGTTGATTCCATAACTACCAGATGTAGCAACTTTGCTTGATTTTTGTAGTTGTTTCAAGAGGAGTGTTTAAACTTCAAAAAAAAAGGTAGTTGCTGAGCTCTTAGTTAGAGTTTGATTTATTTACAAAAGTGACATGGGTTGTAGTCTTTTCAATGGCAGTCAACAATTAGAGTGAGATTTATTTTTTAAAAAAATGGCATGGATCAAAGAAGCTACAAATTGCAAAAGTTGCTATATGGTGGTCTCAAAGGTAGGTATGCCTTCATTCATAAAGCTACTTGAAAAGGCAGAAAGACATGTTGACACCAAACAATAAATATCTGTTAGCTATTACAAGAAAGACCATTTGATCAACTTCTTCTACTTAAAATTGGAAGCTGTTCAATGACCAAAAAGGCAAGGTAAAATTCTACAAAATCACACCAAGAGAAGAAAAAACTAGGCAATAATTCTCTACAACAGCTACTTCAAAATATGCTATGAGTAACTAAAAAAGAATCTACCATTCACCTTATCCAAACGCACAGAAGTAACTTATGTCCAGCTCATACTTTCATGACTAAATTGCTCCTCATAGTTAAAGAAACTTATGACATTTGACATCGAGTGAATGTTCAGAGACATTGCCACATGCTAAGGAAATAACTAACTTAAAGGAGCTATCTTTTCTTCCACTCTATAGTTTTAGAACTGCAGCCTTCGTAATGTGATCATGCACTCCAAAGACAAGTTCCTATCGACCCTGGAGTAGAAAGATTTTGATGTTGATAACCATACTTCCAACATGCACAGGACATCCATGAAAACTTGAAACAACACAGGATTTTAAGTTTACCCAAGGACCAAGGGCCAGTATAAAACATGAGTTGACAGCTAAAGCGGAAAAATTATATGATTTGCATAAAAAAGAGTGAAATGATGCGAGTGGAAAAGTAATAATCGAGTCAAGACTTTGATGTTCATGACTAAGTCAGAATCAGTATTTTGCGCAAAAGGGGCCAATTGATCTTCCGATTATTTCCTCTTTATGCTCAATTGTAAAAATATAGACAATGTCAAATTGGATAAAGAGCGACAATGCATTAGAAATAGCATTGATCGGACCACCCATCAAGAAAAAAATGGGGCACACGCTTCATCTGCAAGCTGGCTTCATAAGGCTATGAAAAAAAAAACTTAAAAAGGGGCTCTCCCTGGCGTGGAGAGGAAATATTACTACTGCTAAAGTGAGGATACGGAACGCCCATGATTTCTTTTACCTGCAGTTAAGTACAACCTTCCAAATAGGCCTCCTACTACACAGGCTGCAACTCCAACGTTTTAACAGTGGGATTGGCAGAAATGATGGAAAGATGAACAGCTAGGATGGGTAGATACTACAAAGTAACCAGATAGGAGTTTCTATACTATCATCCTGTTCTTCCAATAGCTAGAAGAGTAAAAAATGTATCATTAAATCGGCCAACTGGTGAGACTACATGCGTCAAAAGGCTCAAATTTAAGGAGCTTACGGACGGACACTTGTGGTCCTGTATATTCGTGGTCGTAAATGTTGAAGGAAAATTCTGCCCTTCCCTTCCTCCTTACTTTGAAGGAAATGCTCCCCCGATAATGATCATTAATCAATTATTGTTACATACGATAAGTTCACGAAAAAAGTGGAGTCACTAGAAGATGACAGCTTTTATCTGAGCATTCTAGACGGTTCTCGTTTTCGAACATCAAAATTGTGCAGGCGTTAAGCAATCGCCCTGACAGTTACAATTAACCAAAAAAACAAATAGCACCTAGTGAAATTTACCACATGAAAGAAAACCACAATCATACGCAGGAAACAAGCGTACGGCAGACGACTCAAATTATGCAGTTACCATCGCTTATAAGCCCTCAAAATCAAATATGAAACCCAGGGAACACCATCAGATATAAAACGACGAACTCACAAATAATGAAATTGAGATTCTAACCTCAAGCTTTTGCAGAGCGACAGAGTTCGAACAACCAGTGACGCTCATGAAGGTCTCAATTGCTTCCTGATTAGGCCTCGCCATTGAAGGGTGCAAACAGGTCGAGTGGTGGAATGGAAAATTCCAGAAAGCCGCGAACCTTTCAGTCGGTTAACTTCAACCGAAAGCAATGTGGTGAAACGAGGGAGGGAGCAGGAAAGTGTTGTACCGATAGTTTGTATAGGGACAACAGAGCCAGATGGGCTCGGCGAGCTATCTCTTTTTATTTCCTAAATCGTCATTGAAAAAACAGTTCAGTATGGTCATTATTTCCTCTAATATGAAATGTTACTATGACCACTGATAAAAAATATAAAAATATACATACTAATTAATAAAATATTTTAAATTCATAATATTTCACTAAATATTTTAATATTAAAATAATTAAAATTTTAAAACTAAAATATCATAAAATAATAAAAAGTATTAAATATTTCATAGAATTTTTTAAAATTATTAAGTAACATAAAATAAAAATATATATTGAATTTTAAAATATAATTTATATTCTATTATATGGTAATAAATAGTAATTACTAATTATAGATATAACAAATTTGTAAAAAATATAATATCATAAAATTTAGATCTGGCAATTTTGACCCAACCCGAAACCCAACCCATATTTTTGCGGGTTAGGGTCTTGATTAGATCCATCTATTTTTTGGGTTGGGTTAGGGTAATTAGCTAATTTTGTGGGTTGAGTTAGGGTAGAGATCTAAACCCATGACCGAACCCGAAACCCGCAAATATATTTGTTATTAATAAAAATAAAAAAATTAATTCACATATATATATATATTATTTTCAAATCAAACCATACCTTAGTCTTAAGCCCAAATGCAGTTGGACTATCCAACCTATAATAATATCACACAATATTAACTAAACAGACGGTTCAACCAGCTGCATCTCAAATAAAGGGCCCAACGAGACCTTTACATAATGTTGAAAACCCTAATGCTCTCATCTTGTAGACTCACGTCCATCTTTCTTCACTACGTTGTTGTTCATGTCTATGTCGCTCTTCATCTCTGCCCAAGGTTTGTTTTTCTTATTCTCACTGTCATTACGTTCTTGAGAACATAGGTATACTAAATAAGTAATAAATCAAAAAGTGAATATTAATTTATTTAGGGAAAATTGCAAGTTTTATTTTTTGAAACGGGTTAATTAAAATTTTGTTCAAACATTGTATTGGTACATAATAAAATGATTTTAATTTTTCTAATATAATAGTTATTTATATTTAGTAATATTAATCTAAAAAATTAACATATTTTTTAAAATTATTTTAGGACTATTATATCTTTAAAAATTATAATATGGTATTTAATTTAAAAATATATTTTTTAAGAATTATTTAAAAATTCAATATTTTATGATATTTATAATCACTTTTATCTTGAGGAAGAGTTAACGGGCATAAAACAAAAAAATATGTTGATAGTATATTTGTGTGCATTGATTGATAGAAGTGGCGAGTTTTTTTTTTTTTTTTTGAAACAGACTGGAACCATTATCATTAATCAGGGGTCAAAAGTCAGAATAATGGGACTATAAAAAGTACCCATAATCTGAAAGAAGTTAGTACATTGGAATTTAACTCCCAAGTTCAACTTGATCAAAAAACTTTTTTGTTACAAACCCCTAGGACTACCATTCCTAGTCTTAAACACAACATAAGCATAATCTAAAAGAGACCCAACAAGAAACAAACTAATATTAAACCTAACACACTTAAGGCTATATAGAAAGTTAGAAGAACCAATGAGCTTGATAGTACTCGTCATATTCTTCCTTATCGAACCCACTGTTAGATCACAACAAATGCTAAGGCTAACCACCCAAGGGACAAGCTCTAGAGCATTTTGATTTACTATGAAACTAACTAAATGCACAATATTAGTGCTTGAGATACTCTTGGAAATCAGATCCGACACTTCAATCATGCGAGAAACTTCATCCTTCATCGCCTTCTTGTTCCACCAACCATTTTCCTCTTGATGCTTAGGAGACCCATACCCAGTAAAGAGTGTACACATATTCACTAACAGAAGAATCTTCAGACCAAACAGCCAACTGAACAATTTCTTTCTCAAACTGGCAAAGGCAGCGGTAGAATTCCTGCTACCCTTCTTACTCATACGAAACACAACAGATTTACCATCACACACACACTTGCAACAATCCTCCCTGGACGATCAAACATAACATCAGTATCCAGATTGAACTGCAACATCTGGTTTAAATCTTGCAGCACTGCTATGAGAAGACACACACCCCAGCAGTAAGACCTTTGCGCTATAGTCATCTGAAGCTTCAGATTTACAACTCCCATTTTCTTCTGACCACATTCTCGTTACACTTTGTTCCCATACTGAAATTTTTCACACCTTCTCTCAAATTGCATCCACCTCCTTCAACACTCGCAATCACCGCCTGAATGAAACTCCACCTAAAGCACGACCTAAGCGTCTGGCTAGGTTAATCAGGAACAAAGGAGTAAGAATCCTATATCATCGGCACCAACAAGACACATCAAAAGGGGAAGACAGAAGACAGAGCCCATCAAACCGAGAGCATCAGAAAAAAGCGAGTCCAATAAGCAGATAAACAGTCACAGGAATCTGAAGAGAAACAACCAGCAGATCGACAAAATCCAACCCCGGAGAGCCACTAATAACACTCCATTGCAAACAAGCCCTAACTTCTGTTAACAGGACGAAACCAATCCTCTACAGACTAGCCTAAAAGCAACCACTGCGAACAAGCCCTAGAAAGCGGCTACTACTAATTATAGATCACTGAGGAAAATTCAGAAATCCCCAAACCCGAAGACCAAAATCTGAAGAAGTAGCCAAATGGAGCAGACCGAACGCTAACGAACTTGGATGGCCAGCACTGGAGGAACAACTCCGGGAGACAGACACAAAAAGATAGAGCAACTCCTACACTCTAATTCGATGAGGAATTGAAAGAGGAGCCAGATCTTCCTACTTGCGCAGAGGAGAAAAAAAGAAACGAGACGAGTCGCTTCTGAAATCGCCTCGCAGGGGAGGATGATATTGTTCGCTTTTTTCGATAGAAGCGACGAGTCAGTCGATCTATTATGACCAGCGCAGTTGGGTACTTAAACGAGAATGAGATTTGTACATTAATAGTAGTATGTTTATAGGTATTTGCATTTTTAACAATATTTTAATTTTTCTAGAATTTCATAACATGTAGTGATATATCAAAAATCATTTGATTTTTAGAAATTGTTGTTAATGAGAAGCAGAGATATTGTACAGTGAAACAAGATAAGGAGACAACTGATCATTTTATCCTAATAGTTTACAATGTTTCATTTATAGAGAGTAAGTTACACGGTGAATCTTAATTACATAAGATATAAAGTCCGTCATAAATATATTTATTTATAACACTTCTCGTTGGACATAACATCATAGATATAATAAATGTCTAACGATTATCATGAATATTCTGGATTGATAATTCCAAAATAAATATGGATGATCCAGATTTTACATTTTACTGATTAGACTTATTAGATACAAATTAATACAAATTCACTCACACAAGATAGAGGTACTTTAAAAAACCTTTTTTTAGGAACCTTCGAAAACCCTTTAAAAGAGATTAAAAATATTGAAAAGGAAATAAAAAAATACTACTCGTAACTAAAGAGTGACGAGGTCGTCGATATAAATCAAGAAGGAAAACGAATGCGTCCTCAGAATAAGGAGGGATAGTGTGAGTAAAGAAACAGAGAAAAAAAGGTCGAGAGAGAAAACCAACAGACACTTATTCTGGAGCATAGAAATAGGAAAAACCCAATTTCTTCGGCACATCTAAATCCATCATGGCTTACATACATGTATATCTAGGGTTTGAAGCACTAGAAAATTCCAAAATAGGAATCAATTACCGAATTGAATACTATGTCCAATTAATTTTGGGTCTGTGATAAAACATGTAAAAGGATCGTATTTGGAAAATGCGGCTTTTGCATTTGCAAAACAACTGTATTTGGCAAGTGCGTATTGTCCAAATGCGATCCTTTTACATGTTCAAAATCGGCCGCCTTCATCTCCTCCCTATAAATACCCCACTCTGTCTCCCTCATTTTTCACACAAATCTCCAACTATCTCTCAATCTCCCTTATATTTACACTCTCATCTTCTCTTGGGCAATCTCGGTAGGAGCGGTAGAAAAATATTTTTGCAAGCAAGATGGCGGGAAGGTACGCAACAGCAGCTAGAAGACCCAGGCTGAAACAGACGGATCTATTTTCCCTGCAGACGACCCACATCTCCTATGTGATTTTGTCCGGACGTGAGGTTAATCTTTAATTACTAATATATTTTAATCGCTATTTAATTTAATAGTTAATTAAAACTAGTATATTTAGAGAATTTATTAATTAAAATTATTATATTTAGAGAATTTATTTATAATTGAATTAGGAGTTTCGGAATGATTCACAAATTATGAATAGAGTACTGAAAGGGCGTGGGGGTACGAAGTTGGTTGAAAACCCCATAGACTGATTGCCCCATTGATACGAGCTACTGGGTTGTGGGGTCCTACTAGATTAGTGACCAAAGCTAATAATTTCATATGCAATGCTTTGGTCGAGAGGTGAAGCCCTGAGACACACACATTAATGTTTTCATTTGGAGAGGTTTCCATCACGTTATAGGATATGACACTACTATTTGGTTTGCCTATCGAGGGTAGGGCGGTGATAGGTGATACTGATATTAATGTTCGACGTCTTTGCACTGATCTATTGGGGAAGACTCCAGAGCCCCCAACACATCAAGGGTAACCATGTTCTTTTAACATGGCTCTCTAAAAACTTCAATGATGATGATCTAGATTTCGAAAACGCCCCGCTTGCTTGGATTGCTCAGCATGCTAGGGCGTACATGCTGAGGTTGATTGGTGGGACCTTAATGTCCATCTACCATGGAAACACTATTGACTGCTGTTACCTGCCTCTGCTGGCGGATTTTGATGTTGCTGGCCAGTACAGCTGGGGTTCTACTGTGTTGGCCTAGATGTATCGCCATTTATGCATGGCCACGTAGATTACATCTAATGGATATCTCCTCTGCAGCACCAAACTACTCACTATATAGGCGTACTCCAGGATCCCTGGATTTTTTGTATGCCAGACTAGGCTGATTTCTGATGATGCACCACTGTGTTATCGGTATGTTAAATTAACGTTATATTTTTTGAATGATTTATTTTTCTTGTTATTTAATGCTAACTTGTTTTAAATTATTGTCTTTTTGAATATTTGATAGATGGCATAGGATGGATGCTGATCACATTCAACGTTTGCAGGATGCCAGAGCAGTACTGGATTCTATGTCTACACCTCCTACTGATGACGATGTAAGTTGCAACCAACCTACATAATTGTTTAGAATAATGTCTTTTTAATTAAAGAATTTAATTTTTGTATTACTATTGTCGTGGAGGTGGTTGCCTTATGCGGAGCTTCCACACTACCAAAATAATAAAGCTTACGCATTAGTGGTTCCTCTCATTCATTTCAATATTGTTGAGGGACACCAACCAGATCGAGTTATACGGCAGTTTGGTAGAGACCAACCTATTCTCGTTGCTCCTCTTGATTGTGACAGACTTCACAGTCAAGATCGTTCTGGGAGTACTACCACCGACTGGGCATCTTACCTCGGTCCATATGTGTAGTTATGGGAAAGTAGGAATGACCGGCGCATTCCTCTTCACACATACCCTTTATCACGACCACTGGGACCTCAGTCTATGTACATGTGGTGGTACTCAAAGTACAACCTCCATTGGTTTACACCAGATGTCCAAGATATGTTGTTCAGGTATGAATTTTTTAATGTCAATATCTTTGTTTATACTAGTTATTTTATAAATTAATATGATTATATAATTATCTTTGCATCTTTTTTCTTCTTAATTTTTTTTCCTTGTAGGGACAAGCAGTACAACAATTCTAGTATATGTCGTAGGATACTGATAGCAGTCAATATGTGACATACGTGGCTAATCAAACTGGAATCTACGCGCATATGCGGTATGGGTACACACAGCCAGATGAGAATATAGTCCCACCCCCTGCATTCTAGGTGTTCCAACCAAATTGGGACGTGATCGGTAATGATGCACCACGGAGGGCACTACACAGGAGAAGACACAGTGAGCGGCAGCCAAGACAGCCAAGACACCATGCTGACCCTCCTCCCGAGTTTGCAGATCCGCATCAGCATTTTGATGCAGTAGTTGATGTTGGACAGATGCAGTATGATGCAGCAGTTGATGCTGGACAAATGGTAGTGGCTGAGCAGGCACCTTGGCAGACACTACATATGTAGCCTTATACAGGTGGGCCAGACTTTGGTTCCACATCCCAGTGACTGCGGGATACACTCCTTACATGTAGACTCCAGTTGCATTTCAGCCAGTACTGGATACTGTCGGTAGTGCGGGAGGTAATGCATTGTGGTCTGATGACTTCCTTAATTCGAGTTGGAATTTTAGTCTGTCTGAGCTGTTGGGTTCTAGTGGTAGTGTGGGTGCAAGCCCTAGTCAGATTTCACTGCATCTGACTCACCCTACTGCTACACCTTCTATACCCACACATACTACACCACATACCCCGCAACCATCCTACTATGGGATGACCATCGACCAGTAGATTGATATGTTAGAGCATATACCAGCATCAGTTCGAACACCTATCCAAAACAATGAGGTGGAGAATCTGCGTATGCAACTGCGTTCGGTCCGGAACCCACCAGACAGATACGGGGAGTGGACTCGTTGACTAGACTCTATGATGATTCTTGTATTTTAGTGTTTTAACTTTTTTTTTAATTTTTAAATTGAACAATGTATTTTATTGTCTTTTTTATTAGTAATTATGAGATTTTTAATAATAATTAAACTATGGTTTGATATTAGATATTTGATATTGATGACATAATTAGAATTATCAAACGAAATCCATTTTGGCTATAACTTTACGTAAACGTAGTACTATATACCCACATTATAATGTCAATAACTTACTTCCATCCGAATTGTACAAGTGTTTCATAAATATGGTCAAAGTGGCTAACATGCATAATATTTGAATTACAAAAAACTGCATCTTTGTGCTATATTGCGCATAGATTTCGAACCATCAAACGACATATATTTTGGATATAACTTTTGCGTATGCGTAGTACTACATGCCCACATTATAATGTCAAAAACTCACTTCCATCCGACTTCTACAAGTGTTTCATAAATATGGTCAAAGTGGCTAGCATACACAATATTTGAATTACAAAAACCTGCATCCTGGTGCTATATTGCTTGTAGATTTTGAACTATCAAATGACATCCATTTTGGCTATAACTTGTGTATACGTAGTACTACATGTCCACATTAAAATGTCAGAAACTCACTTCCATCAGACTTCTACACGTGTTTCATAAATATGGTCAAAGTGGCTAACATGCACAATATTTGAATTACAAAAAACTACATCTTAGTGCTACATTGGGTGTAGATTTTGAACTATCAGACTATATCCGTTTTAGCTATAACTTTGCATATAATGTCAAGGGATCACTTCCATCTGACTTCTACAAGTGTGCCTAGTGGGGAATTGTTTCCTTACAAACCTAATGTTACTACCACGAGAACTGTAATTACACAATAACCAGTTACCTAATTAGTTCCTGGCCTTTGTCTTTCTATTTGCTGTCCTATTATATTACGTCGCATCTCGTAAGTCGACTCTTGCTGTACGAAATCATCATCACCCGGCTCAATAGGATCATAAATGACAAGTAAAGGAATATGTTCCATGAAATCATTATACTCCATATAATTTTCCATCATCCGATGTACTGATGTATCAATTCGTACATGCAAAAAATTCCACTCGTAATGGCCCTTCAGCCCCAAATACACCATTGCTGTTACGTTTATTCTGCCAAGGAGGGACTGTAGAGCACGAACTACTCGTCATTGTAGATCACGGAGATTACTGGGATATGACATACTTATTTCTAAACGGTTATGCCCCATCCTTCGCTCGAACTGTGCACCATGATGGCTGAAAGTAGCCCCATAATTAACGTCCAAACTGAAAGGAAACTCCATTTGATTTTGAGAGTAAAGTGTGGCACAAGGTATGAAGAATTCAAGCAGCAAGTAAAAAGAAAGATTTTGAGAGCAGGATGTAAGGAATGAAATCTCCCTCTAGACCCATACCCCCTTTTATAATACAATAGTAACGGTCACTGACACACCCAACGGCTAGTTCAACGGCTAGTGCGAATAGTAAGGTTAAAACGATGAGTATTAAGGTAGCCGTTCAAATATCTCCGCATTTGCCGGACGTGGTTCTTTTGCAATATGCAACCGTATTAGCCAAATACGGGTGTTGTGCAACGTTGTGACCGGCCGCCGTCACTTCTGCCTATAAATATTACTCTCTTCCACCCTTATTGTGTACACATCTCGCAAATTCTATATCAACCTCTCTTAATTCTGCTTAGAAGCCTGACATAACTTTGTGAATCCAATTCATGGATATCTCATGCACCATGTTGCATTACGTTGAACCAATGAACAACCAATCAGGTTTGTATTTTCAAAGAACAATTCTACTCATCAATCTGATTTTGATATCCCCTTAGATATTACATTCTCAGATTTCGAGAATTTCGTTGAGACGAGGATGAAAGAGCAGAACGGTTACCATTGTGTGGTCGAATCCATTCTCCATCAATTATTACTGTCTTCACATCCGCGACCGTTTTGGGGGCCATTACAGATTAAGGGTGATGTCGACGTTGAACGGATGATTCGCCAGTTCGTGTTCAATCAACAATGTTATACCATGGTTGAACTCTATGTGGTTTATGGCTTCGGAGAGGACAACCCTTTACCGTTACCTCCAAGGAGGCCTAGACTGGGGGAACTGGGGGCTATCTACAGTGTTGATGATGTCTTAGATGACGACGAGGGGGGAGGTCACGGAAACGACGAACTAGTTTGTGGTGTTAACATTTTTGCTGCCTGGATATCATCTTTTGACAACAAAGTAATAAGTTTTTATGTTATGTTTTTCACTTGTTAATTTTTCAAAAATGACGGAGGTCAACTTGCATTTTTATAACGCAATAACAATGTATGTAGGAGGTCATCTTCTATTTGTAACAATCTTAAAATTGATTTTACAAATGAACGTACAAGATCCATTACGTAACACAAAACAATACATTTGTTCACTAATCATTATTGTATCAATGAACATTAACAAAATGTTACTAAACAACATCAAACTACCACTTCTGGTTCATAGTCGATCATAAGATGAATTGCTTCTACGTTGTCCTGGATTAGGATAAACTTGTGTAACATGTTCCACACATCCTGGTCATTGCGTATTGGCATCGTACCCCAGCGTGGCCATGGATGAGTACACAAAATCCTCCTGTATATAATAGAAGTGACTCGATAACGTTGGACACCATCATCAATTGCATCTTCGATCAACAATTTCAAGTGATCATATGAGAGGTTAGGTAGATTCGGGAACTCCAGCCACTCCCCTCTTCCTTCAGATGTGGGTTCCATACAAAAACCATACATGTTGAAAACTGGTACGTAATCCAAATATAGGTTAACGACTAGTGTGTCCATTGTGACCCAAGTACCGTTGAAATGAAACGAGGTGAGATTAGATCATATGATGTGTGTCTTTTATATCAAGCAATTGAACCTAGGGGTTGCGTTCGGCTAATGCGGTTCTTGTTGTCTGTCTGTACGGCTAGTACAAAAAGCATAGTAACCTAACAAATTGGTGGCCACAGGTTTTTTTTAACTTTTTATGTTTGAAGGAGCTTCGTTCGGCTAATGCGGTTCTTGTTGTCTGTCTGTACTGCTGGTACAAAAAGCACAGTAACTTAACAAATTAGCGGCCACATGTTTTTAACTTTTATGTTTGAAGGAGCGGCGTTAGGCTAATGCAGTTCTTGCTATCTTTCTGTACGGCTAGTACAAAAAGCACAATAACTTAACAAATTTAAGGCCATAGGTTTTTTTAACTTTTTATGTTTCAAGGAGCTGCGTTCAGCTAACGCGGTTCCCTTTGCTATATTCTATAAATACCTAGTTGTTATCGACAACTGCTCATATGTGTTGTAAACCAAAGGGTCTTCCGTTCATTGCCGTTTCACTCTCTTCTTGCATTGAAAAGCAACAATGTTTATTCCTTGCGAACTGCACTTGCATTACATCCCGTAATTTGATGATTGTGGTTTTTATTTTCAATCAACAGATTATTCCACGATACGCCCTCTTACTATTGCACCTTTTTTTTACTACAACTATTTCAAATTTCTTGAATGTAGTTTATATTACAGTGATGAGAAGTTCATACCTACGTCCATTGTATTCCGAAAAATGGTGTTCTCACACCCGATTCCATTCTGGAGCCCAATGGTAATAGCAAACGACGAAGATGTACGTCTTATGGTTGAAAACTTCATAACCAACAGTTGACACATGGGCAAGATTAAACTACTAATAGAATATGAACCAACGGTTGATGGATAATTTTCTTACACGTTGGATTACAAGTTAGTAATTTTTGTTTTTGCGTTTACGTTTAAAAGTTACTACTCTATGTAGCTTCTGCTCGGGCAGGTTGTACCTTAAGCAAACACCCAAAAATATAATAAAATGTCTCATCTTTTATTTGTAGTTATTCTTTAATGACGGAGGTCATTGTGTATTTTTATAACACTAGTATGGTGGTTATACGTCTTAATTAATTATAATAATGTTCTTATATTGTTATTCTTTAATTAATTAATTTATTTAATTTATGAGTTTCTAAATCATCAATTTGATATTTATATGCCTCTAAATCTACAATTACTTATAGTTGCACATTAATTGTCTTTACCGCTCTTACAATATTTAATAAATTGAAAACAAGTCCAACATTAACATTTCCACACGAACCACGTAACAATAAACATAACCTACATTTTTTGGGTGCTTGCTTAAGGCACGACCTGACATAGCAGGAGCTACATATTTCACTAACTTAAAAATACAGTAAAAGGACATGTAGTAGTAAAAGTTTCGGTCGTAGTGGCTAGATCCTTGGAGCCATTTTTCTTGTCTACGTTTTATCATATTTGTGTTGTCTCCACTGTCATCTGAAGAATTGCTAGGGTATGCGTTGTATGAAGGGAGTCTTCCAAAAAGGATTGATTCGTATGATCCTTCATCTCCTAAGGCATCAGATTCTACAATGAAGTCTGTTAGCGCATGTGCGCTTTCCGACCGCTCGTTAGATTCTACGATAAACTTCGTAAGAGGTTGTGTGCCCTCCGAATGTGCAGGAGAGTCTACAACAAAGTCGGTAAGAGCGTGCGTACCTGCTAACTAAAAATTTTTAGGGGGAAAGAATGTACAAAATTGAATAAAATGATAAAAGAATCCTACAACTCTAATACGGGTAGCAAAAATTCCCGGTCGGAATATAGTGTAAGCAAATTACGACCAAGAGTATCAAACCCAAGGGACTTAATAGAAAATTAGTTCTGATCCTCGGTAATTACCTATTCTAAATAAGAGAGGGGGACATTAAACTTAATTTCAATTTAGAAAAACTAAATAACAATATATCTAAATGGAGTATTTACAATGATTTGTCCTAGGTCCGGGATTACAACCAACCTAAGTACCAATATGATCACAAAATAAAATTATAAGACTCGAATTTAACCAAACAAAGTGAACATGCCGGATGTCCTGCTGGATACCAGATGCACGGCACATTCAAGTCCTTGAATGTGCCGGACACCAGACACCCAACTAATGGTGGCCATCGGGTCCGGTTCTACTCGGAACCGGCGGTTCTACTCGGAACCGATTGGAACCAGAACCGGCCGAGAACCGGTGGGAACGGGAACCGGAACCGAACCGCCTCAGCCGGTTCCGAATACGAATACATGTTTTGAGATTCGGGCCCGAACCGGGCTCAGAACCGGAACCGGAACCGCATAGAACCGCCTGGAGCCGCCTGGAACCATCGTCGGATTCGGAACCGGGAACCGGAACCGGTGGAACCGGAACCACCCTGGAACCGGTTGAAGTTACCGTTGGTTATGTTAAGGAATATGTACAAAAGGTTAATATAGCATTGAAAAAGCTACACGATGAATATACTTCAAAGTATCGTCCGGGGGAACTTTCTTCTACTAGTGGTAGTGGTTCCTCTTCTAAACCACCCCCCTGGTAGCAAAAGCAGTTCCTTGATTTCTAGTATTTTGAAAAGACCAAGATCAGTTCAATCGGGTTCCGGATTTTGTACATATGATGATTATATTAACTTTACATTTATTTTTGTTGATGATGATGGTGATATAGATGTTCTTAACTGGTGGCAAGCACATGAAGCCAAGTTTCCAATCCTTCCAAAGATAGCCCAAGATGTGCTAGGAATTCCAGCATCAACCATGGCTTCAGAGTCGGCGTTTAGTGCGGGCAAACGAGTATTGGATGAAAAGAGATCAAGCCTTGCACCAGACTCAATCAAGGTTTGTGTTCAGAAGTATGATTGGGACTTAGCCGAGCTTAGATCCCAAGCAAATGCATTGCAATATGAAGGCCAACATGATGATTGGTATGAGATGAATGGGGATAACACCACTTATGACTTCTATCTTGTAATATTTTAGAATGTATTAGTAATTTAGTATTACTTTCTTTCCATGTAATCTTTTTTTTAAGACTTGCAAATTGAAATCATGTAACCTCGTAGTAGCTGTACTCTTTTTCCTTATTAGGATTTTCCCAATGGGTTTTTACCTAATAAGGTTTTAATGAGGCAGTGAATCATATAATAAAATTCTCTTTGTTCTTATTTTTTGTAAATTCAATAAAAATTCCTAAGTCTTTGTTTCTTACACATTTAAGATTATAAACTTGAAGAATAATCTATCTAGGAGTAAAGTGGATGAAAAGAGCAACGTGTGCGCTCAAACGGATCTCAAATCGGAGCTAAAACGAAGCAACCGGAGCCGATCGAATCTTTCCGGAACCGCTTCGGAACCGGTCGGAACCGGTCGGAACCGATCAGAACCGGAACCGGTCGGAACCGGTTTTTTGACCGAATCCGAAGCGAATCCAGATTTCAGAACCGGAATCGGAACCGGAACCGGAACCGCCCAGACCGGTTCCGATTACGAATACACATTTTCCGGAACCGGAACCGGCGGAACCGGGACCGGAACTGGTGGAATCGGACCCGTGGCCACCATTACACCCAACATCCAACCCGGAATATTCAAGTTGTCAATTGTATTTCTGGTTCCAGGTCTGACAACAAGAACTCACTACCCGTTGTCGAATCGAACATATTTCATGCCGCAAAACGAACAAGGTAGTGGGGGAAAATGGATTAAACTCGAGAATCTTAAGTGTTGCTCTCACTGATGCGCAAAAGACAACGGTAAAGATTCACTAAGACTTCCTCTTTCCAATTCTACTCTTGACTAATAAATCTCAAGTAGAACCTTGAATGAGAAGAATAAGCGATCAACATATTCAACTTGTAACTGACCGAAATCTTAGTAAACGCTTGTATTTATATTAAAATGATCATATTGTTTTACAAGAGGATTTCTTCCCTAACCAAGAAAAAACAAGGATTTCTACTTCACCATCCACACAAATGAAATAAAGAATATAAAGGGGAGAAGGAAATTGGTCATAGCACCTAACAAGGATCTTCTCTTCGCGTGGATGGATCCGTAGAACTTCCTTGGACACCAACACTTGGGATGGATGCGGAATTAGAGTGTGAATGGAGTGAATGGATGTATTGAAGTGTGTGAAATTGTGCAGGCTCTTGGCCTATTTATAGACTCACATCTCCATGTGTGTCGGGTGTCAAGCCGAGTGCGAAGTACTCGGTAAACGGTCAGTTAACCGCCGAATCCCGTGAAACGATGCTTGTGCCAGATAGGCGACGTCCGACACCATATCCGGCATCAGTTTGTTGGGTAATGGTAATTAACTACTATCTTTTGACGAACCGTGGTGACTCTTCATTGGTGCCAGATAGGGAGTACCCGGCACCGGATCTGGCATGTCTTTTGTCTTGATCCATCTTGCTGCCGTGAGTGGTACATCCGGCATCATGCCCGGCAAAAATCATCCTATGGTTAGAAGTTTATTCCTAACATGCAAAACAGTCCAAACATAAGTCTGAACATATATAATAGACTTTATATATAATATAACATAAATATTATTTATTCTACCCCTATTTCTAACAATAATCTTATAATTTTAACTACTATAATATGATAAGTCAGTGGCTTATCAAGGTCCTACACTTACCTTTTGCTAGTCCCCGAGCAAAACTTAATCAGAAAAGAATAACTGCTTATGCATAAAACAGAAAACCTCAAGAATGACAACTAGATAATCATTTCCAACTATTCGACTCTAATTCACAAGCATCACCAAATCTTCCTTAATCCATCAAAAACATACTAATGGGTATAAAATAAAATATTTAATTTCAAAAACTGTAACACCCCTATTTACATAATTACAACGGAAGTAAAATACTAAAGGCGTTAACAGATCATCGGGTTCCAAACACCCGACACCAAACCTCACCAATTACAACTTATAAGATTACAAAAGCCACGGTCTGAACTCAAGAAAATGTAACATAAACATAATAATATTTTAATACATCAACTCTCCACAAATCCTAATTCCCAACCCCATCACTCATACTCTTCGTGGCCACCTGTATAACAATACATACCTGCAAGATAAAACCAAGCAGGCCACCCCGAGAGGGGTGAGTCAGTTCCCTGGAATGGAACTGGCACGATTCTCCAAAACAAACTTATAAACATAACTCTTTAATAAACAATAACTTGAAGACAAACACTTAAAACAACACAGAGGAACAAAGCACTTTAAAATCACCAAGTCAAGATAACAAGTTGAGAAAGAGATAAATAACAGAAAGATAAAGTTAGTCAATTAAAAGAAATCACACCATAAGTTAGTGAACATCCATTGCTTGTGTTAGATTCAGTTCCAATTAGGAGTAGGAAAACCTAAGTAGTCACTAGGACTAGGAATGAAGAAGAGATCCAAGAACCATCAACTCAGGAATGGAATAAAACCAATTGGGAGAGATGGCCCCCACCGCTAGTCACGTCCTTTTAGGACAGGGGATATACAGCTCCTCACTGTTTAACACGTCCTTTTAGGATAGGGGATATACAACCCCCCACTGTTACCGATGAAGACGCACGCACGTCACAACAAAAGACTCAGCTCATGGATGAAACGATATCTAGAGTCAAAGGAAGAATTTAACAAGATTGATATTTTCCATATTCCCACTAGATTGCTAACTGCGCAAGTGCAATACCACAACACTCAGTCCTACAGAGTGCAGAGGCGTAAACCCTCAGTAGTTAAAATCTAATGAAACAATCAGATGGAAGGAACCAATAATCATTTAACTTGTATATTCAAGGCTCAGTTAGTCACATCAAGCCGAGTTAGTCACACAAACAGTTTCCTTTTTAAATTCATTTAAGCTCAGTTAGCGTTTTTCAAAAACGTCTCTTAAGTTTGTTAGCAAGAGCATCTGAGTACGAGAAATCGTACCTGGTATGTGTAGTAGCAGTAACCGAACTTGAAAGTGCGAACTTCCACTAATCACCTATAATTAAGGCGTTCCAAGTATTAATTAGTTAAGAAACTATAACGCTAAACATCTTTCATTCTCACTGGTTTTCTAGTTTCTGGTTACAATTACTCTCTCTCTTAAGGATCTGGGCTAGATCCCGTTAATTAAATCTTCCATTAGGCCCTTTTCATTTAATCTGGAATGATTTAGGGTTTAATCCTGAGAGTGGCCCAAACTCTCCTTGAATTGTTTAAGTGGGATTTTGGAGTTCATAGACTTGGGCCCAGTAGGTTAGCCCAAGACCGTGTTACGTTTACGTTGTTTAATTAAATTCCCCAAAAAAAATTCGGCGAGGTTTCAAACGTGCAACCTCAATCTAGTTCCAGGTTTAACTTGACCATCTACGCCATTGAGTTTGTTTATCTTAAGAGTACATTTAATTTTACTTCAATTACTTACTCTTAATCATAGGGTTAGTTCAATTAAACTCTTAAGTTATCGTTGACTAATTCATTTCAACACCGATTAAAGTCCTAAAGTTTAGTATATATTTTCTTCTTATTATATTTCCCACAAGGAATGTTATTTCCTTTATTTATTTTAAATGTATTTATAAATATATTAGGATTTATCCAAAACATTCTTTAAGAAATTTTATTGTATTTAATTATCTTTAATAACTTTTACACATACCCACATCTGTTATATGGTTTATAAAATAAAGTATTTTCCTTAGTTTCAATTAAGTATATTAACCTCCACATTATATAGTTAGTATAAACATAGATTAATTAAATTCCTTGATTTAACATATGTTACTATTTTATTTCTTATATTAATATGTATATATATTTTTACTTCACTTAAAAATTTGTACTTAAAAATATTTCTTAACATTCTGTATTAAATGTTAGTTTGGTCTTAATATATTATTCTCAACCTATAAAGTTTATTAATCATCTATACTTTAATTTTTGTTACATTAAAAACCTTATATTATAAGATAACTTATGAAAAATTCATAAACACAATTTTTAAACCCATTTACTCTTGTCTAAAAATTCCCAAATTTAATATATAGTAACTATGATATTTTAGACATATTATAAAATTTTTATTTCATAAAAATATCTTTTTAAATTACCTAAATAATTCCATAATAATAAAAATGTACAAAAATTATAACTTACGTTTAAAAACTCAAAACCCATATTAATTTACATCAAAATAAACTAGATTTTATAAGGAATCCATGGTTAAAATTTCAAGTCAAAATACATTAGGGAAGACCATTAAATAAATCCCGCAAGTTAGGGTATTATTCTGGAATTAATATTACTAAAACCTCCACGTTTTAATCTTGGCCGTCCGTTCCTATAACCCACGATCGGACGGCCCCTGTTTCTCGAGTTCATCAGAGACCAAACCAGATTGTCGAGTGGGAAATCGACGATTTCTCTCATTCCACAGAACCAAATATGTTGATTTTTGTTTCATTGGACTCGAAATTCAACAACGATTCTAATGGTACCAATTATACGAGTTATCATTAAGTATATTGTAAATACGATTCTGGGTAAATCGAGTTTAGGGTTCATATCAGTTTCGATTTCGATTTGCCAAATTCTCTCAATACAACACGCAATAGATGAAATTGATAAGTGGTTTCGATCGGTAACGTAATTATGAATGTCAAAAATGGGACAATTTGATCGGAAACTCACCGGAAGTGCTCCAACAAGGGAATTCGAATTCCAATTATCTGGAAAAATTCAAACTTTCAGGTTGTTTGGGTAGCCGACTTTGCAACTCTATAAATTACATTACAGATGGAGTTAGGCCGTGTTATTTGGCTCAATAGAAAGCGGAGATATAGCTCTACAAACTGATAGCAAGAACTTACTCTAATTTGCAATATATAGAAATAAATCTAAACCGAAAGTTACGAGTTTATACCTTGCATTTTTCTATGATTTTATGTGCGTGACAAATCAGGAACTTTAGACGCTTCATTCTTGCACACGGTTGGGAATTAGCCTTGGGTGTAAACATAAGAGTTGTAGAGGAATTAGGGATCTACAAAACAAGCTAAAGAACACGAATTTTGACTGCGAGATGAAGAAGTTATGACGAGACGAATTTACCAGATTATCACGTTTTCTTGGAGTTCTGGGTTGCCGTTTTCAGGGAGGCTACTTCAGATCGAATTTGTCGTCGATGTAGAAAGAGTTAGGTTGAGTATGAGTTATGGTTGGAAAAGAGGATTGGTAGGAGAAGAGAATGAAGAAAACGACACTCAAAAATTCTCAAAGACGGGAGAGATATCGGTGTCACAAGTGAAATACCCCAAACCTTGGTATGTTGTTTAAACATTAAATAATAAATTATTAAGACTAAAAAGAGTCTTAGAGACATTAATAAACAATTTAATAAATAGTAAATAAAATAAATTGTCTAAAAGGCAATAAAGGGCGAAATATGCTCTAAGCTTGGAATAACCTTGGTTAAGACTTAATAAACTTACCAAGACCTTATATGTATATTAATGAATTTATTAAATCAGTTACCAAAGAAAACCGAGCTTGAAAACAAGTTAAAATACAAAATGTGCTTTGAGGAGCCTTAAAAGCACGTTTTTGAGTAACTGTCGTGTAAATGAGTTTTAAATGGCTAAATGTCCATTATTACTCTTTAATTAATATGTACTATTTAGTATCACATTTGGAAGTTTAAATTAATAAGAAATAAATATTTCACTTTTATGTGTTTTGTTATAGTGAATAGTAACTAAAATAAGCTAGTTTGTAACATATATTAACATATGTAATTTAATTGAGCTATAAAGACTAAATAACCCCTTATATGTATATGTGGGTCGGTTTGTATGTGCTGGGACGTCACTTGCTTGCTGATTGAGCAAATAAGTGAACAATCAGTGAGTATTGTAAAAGGCACTATTTGCTTTATGTATTTAATTTCTTCAAAAGCAACTACAATCATTCATTCTCTCATTTCCTTACTATCTCACGTAGCCTTCTCCTTCCTGTTCTCTCTTTCACGATCGAACACACCAGCACCAACATACTACTTTAAATTCATATAGCTTCTTGCTCACTTGTCCAAATCTAAAACCGAGACCACCGATCTCTTAGTTTCATCAAGCTCTTCGATTTAGTCTCTTCAAATCTTCAAGAGCTCCACTTTGGTGCCAAGAGGAATCTCCATGGGAAGAGCTTGAGTCCATCTTCTTACGTATTATTCTTCTCCTTTGCTTCAAGGTATGGAAACTCAAAGAAAATGGTGTTTCCTCTATGTTTTATGTTAACCAAAGCTAGCTTAAAATTCCTTTGGAAAATGAACGTACGTTGTGTATTCAAACTATCTAAAGAGCCAATGGTTATGACTTGGAAAAATGTTCTCAAAAGACTAGTAAAAAACATACGTACTGCTGTTTGTATTTGCAGGTGAAAGGCAAATATATTGTGGAAATTCAGTGTTTAAGATTATTGCATTTTAAGAGCCTAAGAGCTATGCAAATTTAAATTGTGCACTATGTTGTTATGTGGTGTATATTTGGTGAAGTTTTGAGTATAAGAGTGTACTGGGAAGTTTATACAATTGATGGATGTAGAGAACTTACGCAGCAGAACTTGGAAAATGCAGTACGTCAAATTCTGTAGGTTGGGTCCGGGACCTAGGCCATGGGTAATGTCCCGGACCATTGGTGCAAAATAGACCGTGAGTTATACAAAGTTTAAGGTCCGGGACCTGGTTTAAGGTTAAGGACCCGGACCAATTGTTTAAAATGGCCGAGAGTGGAATAAGGTTGTGGTCCGGGACTTGGGATGGGTACAAGGACCCGGACCACCCTGCTGAAATACGCCGATAGTTTTTACAAGTGTTGGTCCGGGACTTAGGGTAAGGACCAAGTCCCGGACCACTCTAAAAATGTTGTTAAAGGTTGGAAAATGATGTCTAAAGATGGGGAGTGATGGATAATGATGTTGTAAGGTTGTTAAGGACATGTTTGGTGAGTTATAATGACAGTTTTGGTGGGTGAGAAGTTGGAGTAAAATGTGAGAGTAAAACAAGTTAAAAATGCAAAGGTATTTAACTAGCTAACGGAGTTAACTATAGTCATTCGACGTTACACAAACATGTTACCCCAATGTTAATGAAGGTAACTTTAATGTACCAGTTGTTCGAATTGTTCGAGGAACCTAAATGGACATGGTAGAGTGGACTCCGGTGACAGGTATGGTTTTCTTGCAACCTGTGTCCTACCGGATTACACCGGCTTGAATGCCAATGTGTTTTTCTGAGTGTTTGCCACCTTGTAAGATAAAACATGTAATGAGTTTATAGTAATTCATTTATGTGGCGAATCTGGTCTTCGATACCGTTTAACCTCAAATAAGTGTTAAACCTTGGCTAACTAGAACTAGGAACACATGTGATATCGGTATTCGGATTTAACGGCCCAAACCTTGGGAACGTTCTAACCACGGCTATGCGTGAGTTAGTTGTGTATGGTTATTGTTTGTAGGTGGTGAACCTCCCTTACATGCTTAACACGGTTGTGATACCGAATGGTGTGTGGATGTGATAGGTTCCATAATGGAGCCTTAACTACTTAACTATAAGTATATGTGTATTAATGGGGGGTGAGGAGTCCGGTCATGTTCCGGCCACGCGTGTGATGGACGGGAGTCGATGTCATACCCGGTTCGACTCTCTTGGTGTATGTTAGGTTGTTTACTCATTGGGTTTCCAATCTTCCCTTTAGCTTAGCCAAAGCTATGTTACTGACCCACGTCGGTTTTCTGGGGCATACAATGGTTGTTCGGTGTGCTTGGTTTACTGTACCCAACGCACCTTAGTGTTAAGTTATCTGTTCATTTAAAGAAACGGTAGCAAGTTATGGAACGAGCTTATCATGAGTTTGGCAACATTCTCTAGGCTCTAAAGTGAACTAATTATGGTTGGGTTGGTTCCTTAAGAGAACCGTACCCGTTGTATTATGTGTTATGGATGTATTGCAATTCCTATTCGGTGAAAAGTTATATGTGGTAAATTGTGGATATGTGGATTATGGTTATGAATTCAGGCTTATAATAAGAAGCGTTTAAGGATAACCCGATTAATGGGTAAATGTCGTCTGTTAAGGAAGTAACTCCATTAAGAGGAGAGTCACTCTAGGGTTAAAGGAAACAATGTTGATTTGTTATGTGTGGATGTATGGATGTGTTGGGTGTTTGTTGAGCCCTATAGCTGGGCGTATGCAATGGGTTGTGTGTTTATGGTTTACATGCAGGATTTAATTATAATCAACAGCATGCTAAGACGACAATTAGTTGTGCGTGGCCCGGTAGCATGCGGGCTGCGGGATTACCATACCAGCAAAGGTGCTGAGCCCCTTGGGGGCCACCCTTTTCTCCTTTTTCTATTTCAGGTACAAGGAGCTGGAAGCCGTTCGAGAGTAGGACGGGGTAGATGTTTGCACATTGGTAGCCCTTTAATGGTGTATGTATTATAGGTGTAGTAAGACCGAATTTGTTGTCGGCATTGATTAATGAATACTCGGTACAGTTGAATGTATATGTAAAATAATTGTTGGAAATGGATTAAGGATTGTATTGTGTAGTTGCTCGGGGATCTAGACCATCAGACCGATACAGTGTGTATGTATTAGCCTTGTTAGCCACGTGGGTGGTTAACGGCGTGTAACACCATTGTGATATGTGATGTAATGGGTCGAGGTTTCCGCTGCAGTTCGATGTGGTGTGTACGGAGGCAGTTGGGGGTGTTACAACAAGTTAGGGCAAAAGCTGATGGAAGTTTGGATACTTAGCGAGATTTCAGGGAATTTCGGCCAACTGATGTGGCTCGTTTCCCGAGGCGCACTGGTGAGTCAGCAACCATGCCATGTCAGCATTTTTTCAAAATTTTGGCTCTAAACTTCATTTTATCATAACTTATGATCCGTTTTTGACGTTCTTTTTATCAATCTTCTTGGTTTTCCATAACCTTTTTATTGGTATAGGTTTCATGGGCTGGTTTGACCATTCTCAAAAAGTCAACCCCAACAAGGCTTAAGAAGCATTATGGTTTCCATGATTTTATATTGACTTTTATGATTCAAATTAATGTTCCAAATATTTCTAAAATCTTTATAATATAATTGGAGTGTTTAGAAATTTTTCCAAGATTTATTGACTTATAAATCTTATTATTAAATTCATAATACTATATAATAATATATAATAATTTAATTTTTAATTGTATTCTTTAGGGTTAAATAGAAGAAATCCCCTAAATTAATTTTCAAAATTCCATATAATAATTTAATATTTAATAGTATTATTTAATGTTTAATAAAAGAAATCCACTAAATTAATTTAAATTAATTTAGGGGTATTTCAGTATATCCCCCTTAAAAGAAACTTCACCTCGAAGTTTAAAAAAAATCAATTAATAGGCACTCACACCGCTTCAGGTGTGCTGAGACAATAATAATTCCAATGAAATTCCATACCAATCCAATCCTTTATTTCCATCCATTTCCATTTCAACATTCCACTCGAGATTACTCAAACTCAAACTGAACCAAGATATACCAAGATATTTCATGATGAAAAACAAAAGTCACATACTATGTCATAATGTAAAAATACATACATACACCTCTCACTCTGCTAATAACACAACAGGGCATAATCTGGATGAGGTGACGAAGAAAGAGTATGCCAGTATATCCCCCTTAAAAGAGCTAAGGTACGCCCTCGTACCGCTACTAACGAGAACCACTGAAGGATAGGAAAACATCATGCGAATAGATGTGGGTACTTCACTCTCATGGAGTCCTCAGTCTCCCAAGTTGCTTCCTCAACCCCATGATGCTCCCAAAGAACTTTCACTAGTTTAACTGATCTGCCTCTCGTTTCTCGGACCTTCATGTCCAAGATCTGAATAGGAGTCTCCTCATACCTCAGTGTAGGCTCAATCTCCAATCTCTCTGGCTACAACACGTAGGAAGGGTCAGACATATACTTCTTCAGCTGAGATACATGGAATACGTCATGTACCTTCCCTAACTCCGCTGGTAGATCTAGTTTGTAAGCTGCTGGGCCCACTCGCTCCGTAGTCCTGTACGGACCGACATACTTAGGGCTTAGCTTCCCTCTCATTCCAAATCTGAAGATACCTCTCATCGGAGACACCAGTAAGAAGACCATTTCACTGACCTAGAATTCGAGCTCTCTGGTACGCTGATCCCCATAAGATTTCTGTCTAGACTGCGCTGCTCTCATGTGCTGCTGAATAACTCTGACGTCATCCTGCAGTGTCTGAATGTACTCCGGCCAAATCAAGACTGCCTCAGTAGGGTCACTCCATGAAAAAAGAGTCCGGCACGGCCTGCCGTACAGAGCCTGGAACAGTGCCATGCCGATAGACAAGTGGTATAAATTATTGTAGGAGAACTCCACCAGGTGTAGACGCTCTACGCAACTCCCCTGATAGTCTAGAGCGACCGCAAGCAACATATCCTCCAGCGTCTGAATCATCCTCTCAGTCTTGCCATCAGTCTGAGCGTGAAAGGCTATGCTAAGGTATAGCTGAGTACCAAACGCTTCCTGCACTTGACGCCAAAATCTACTGAGGAAACATGTGTCACGATCGGAGACGATCGTCTTCGGTACCCCGTGGTATCGGATATGCTCTATGGTGAACACCTCAGCTAGTTTAGACACCTTCCATGTGTCCTTGATAGGTATGAACCTGGCTGTCTTGGTCAACCTATCGACTATCACCCATATAGCATTCTGTCCACCTCTAGCTGGAGGGAGACCGACCACAAAATCCATACTAATATCGTCAAACTTCCAGCACGATACTGGTAGTGACTGAATCTGGCCTCCTGGTCAACAATGCTCGAACTTCACCTTCTGGCAGGTGAGGCATCGGGAAACGAAATTTGCAACATCCCTCTTCATCCCTCTCCACACTAATAATGTAGAGGAATGTGCTTCAGAGAGTATCCTGGTCTGAAGTTCTGTCGCATCCTGAGGAACGCATCTGCCTCTGACTCGAAGGTGTCCCTCGCTGTCTAGCTCGTAATCATACTTCAGACCATTAGTCAAACCGTCTGCTAACCTATGCTTGATGCCCTGTAGATAAACATCACTGTCCTGGGCTGCATATACCTCCTCAGCTATGGTGGCCGTCTCTATCAAGGCAAGAAGTGAATATGCTCTTCTGCTCAGAGCGTCTGCCACAACATTTCCTTTCCCTTTCGTGTACTAGAGATTGATGTCATAATCGGCTAGTAGCTCTACCCATCGTCACTGTCTCAGGTTCAGCTCCTTCTGAGTCCAGATGTACTTCAGAATCTTATGGTCTATCATAATTCGGATTGTGGCTCCATAGAAGTAGTGTCGTCAGATCTTCAAGGCGAAGACTATGGCGAGGAGCTCAAAGTCGTGTGTGGGGTAATTTTCTTCATGCTTCTTCAGCTGTCGAGAAGCATATGCTACCACTCTTCCATTCTGCATTAGTACCCCACCGATCCCTCTGCCTGAGGCATCACAATACACCTCATATCCCTCGTTCCCATTAGGGATTACTAACACTGGAGCTGTGGTCAGGGTGTCCTTCAGCACCTGAAAGGAGACCTCACAAGCCTCTATCCATACAAACGAGCTATCCTTCTTCATCAGAGAGGTTAAGAGCTCGGCTAGCCTGGATAAGTCCTTCACAAAGCGTCTATAGTAGCCAGCCAACCCAAGGAAACTCTGAATCTCTGTCACAGTGCAGGGTCTATGCCAGCTCTTCACCGCCTCAATCTTCATTGGGTCTACTGAAACTCCCTCAGCTGATATCACATGATCAAGGAATGACACCTTGTCCAGCCAAAATTCACACTTGCTGAACTTGGCATATAGTTTCTTCTCTCTCAGAGTCTCCAAGCCTGTCCTCAAATGCTGCTCGTGTTCTTCTTTGCTCTTGGAGAAGATCAAGATGTCGTCTATGAATACGACCACTGACTTATCTAACTGGGCTTGGAAGACTCTCTACATCAGGTCCATGAATCTTGCTGGTGCATTGGTCAATCCAAACGACATCACTGTGAACTCATAGTGGCCGTATCTGGTCCGGAAGGCTGTCTTCTCTATATCTGACTCAGCTACAGCTATCTGATGATATCCGGAAGGTAGATCAATCTTAGAGAAAACCTTTGCTCCCCTCAGCTGGTCGAACAAGTCATCAATCCTGGGCAGTGGGTACTTGTTCTTGATCGTGACGTTGTTCAGCTCCCTGTAGTCGATACAGAGTCTCATGCTCCCGTCATTCTTCTTGACGAACAGCACTGGAGCACCCCAAGGTGAGACACTGGGTCTGATGAAACCCTTATCTAGTTGCTCCTGCAGTTGTTTTTTCAACTCAACCATCTCTACAGGACCCATCCGGTAGGGAGCCTTGGCAATCGGTCCCATGCCAGGTATGAGGTCGATGTTGAATTCAACCTCTCTTAGCGGTGGCAGTCCAGGTAGCTCCTCTGGAAAAACGTCAGGGTACTCCGACACAATGGGTACATCGCTCCTGAACTTTGGATCTGTCCTCAATTCTTGGGCATAGAAATAGTAGGCGGTAGCGCCTTTGGACACCTCCTTCATCAGTGAGAACGCCGATACAACCTTCACAGTCGGCTACTTGGGCTGCATTCGATATGATACCGTGATCCCTGTAGCTGACTTCAGGAGGAGACGATGCTCTGCATAGTGTAGTCTGCCTCGGTACCGCTGTAGCGTGTCCATGCCCATAATTATGTCGAATCCCATGCCAGGGAAGACAATGGCCTCAAGAAGGAAGTCTGCTCCCTTGATGTGTATGCTCAAATCCTTGCATTGCTTACTGCATTTGATCAACTCTCTAGATGGCAACAGGACTGAGCAGTCATGGATATCCTCTGTGGGGGCATCGATCTTAGCATGAAACACTTGTGATATGAAGGAATGAGAGGCTCCATAATCAAACAGGACGGTGGCCTCCACTCTATTAATTAGGAACGTGCCTGAAATTATAAAGTAGATTTTTTTTAAAGATTATAGGCAACTTTTCCAAGGTAACTAATCAGGGTTAATGCTTATACCTGTGATGACCATTCCATTGCTCTTTGCTTGAGCCTGGTTCAACACATTCAGCCTGATCCCTGAGTTTCCAACCCCTACAACGAAGCAATAAATTTCTTAGAATTTCCATTCTTATTGAAAGCTTCATGAGAAACTTAAAGTTTACAATGCTGAATTGTAAAGTACAAGGCTAGGTCTGTCTAAAGGTTAGGTTTAGACGGCCCAGTTTCATGTGGGTTTGGTTAAGGATGGGTGTGGGGATGTGTTGGGCTTGATTCTCTTCACCCCATGGTAGATAAGTCTAGCTACCCCACCAAAAATCAGTACATCACCCGACTTCAGGAGGATCTTAGTAGCAAGGTCCATCCTTCTCTGGTCACCAAATAGGAACTGCGCGTCGTCTCCAAGTGATATCGACACCACTGGAACTCCTCTGATGATGACTCTAGAGATTCGTCCTTGTCTTGATGCATCCCTAGCTTACCCTCTTTTTCATAGAAGTTGATGATGCACACGTCTGAGGTTAGGTCTGGGACGGGTTCATCCTCCAATTCTTGTGCTGCCTTATCTGCAGCTCCAATGATGGTCTGCAATTCTTCCGGGATTGGTGGCACCTCCACCTCTTCATAGCTCTTGGTGGTGTGGTTCCACTTCTTACCTAGGCACATGATCTTCACCTTCATGGTTGAACCGTTCTTGAAGGTAGGGGTGTAAACATTTCCTTCCTTCACACCTAACTCCCGGATCTTGAGGATCAACGCATACTGGACTGCTGGGGTCAGGTACTCTCGTAGTAGGATCATCCCGGGCCTCAATACCTCACACTTCTCTGGTGGGTGTGGTTTGGCTTCAAAGGGAATGTTGGGTGTGGAAAATGGCAAAATAGGAAAATAAATATCAAAAGCTGACTGAAAAATAACAATTACTATTAAATGGATAAATCAAGGTTCACAACCGGTTTTAAAATGAGAAATGTAAAGGAAAGAGGGATTTATAGTTCATCCCTTTACAATGCAAAGAAAATTTATTAAAGAAATGAGCGGAATGAAGATCTAAGCTTCACCAATAGGAAGATATTCCTCACCAGGTGAACTCGAGTCATCACTGGCTGCCTCGACACGGTCTACCAGGTTGAGAGTCGGTGCCTTGCCTGGCCTTTGAGGGTAGTTCTGTCCCGGCCTCTGTGAATAGTTCTGGGCAGGGCGGTTGGTAGATGGTGCAGCACCTCTGTGTGACCTCTACCTCCTCCTCCATTAGTGTTAGTAGCTGGGGCTCTAGTCTCTGACCCGGTGCGTGGCTTGTAGTTCCAGGAATCCGGGTTCAGGAACCATTCAAACGATCTGTGCCCCTTCTTGCCGTAGTGGTTGCAATCCACCAGGTTTCCCTTACAATCCTTGCCTGGGTGGTCCTTCTCGCACTTCCTGCAAAAGTACCTTCTTACAGGTTAGTTTCCTGTTTCAGTTCAAGATTAGTAACGTGATAGCAAAATGTAACCACATTGTAGATTCTAATTTATCTCACCCCTAGGTGGCTGGGAGCGGAATGGCTCATCATCAGTATATGAGGGGACCATGGCCTTCTCATTCCTCCCCTTGAATAATTTTCCCTTCCTCGTAGTTCTGGGAAGAGTTTCCTCCATTCCCTCTTCCACCATCTCCCTTCCTCTTACATAACACAGAGTCCTGGTAGGCAATGGTGGTCTCAGAGTCATTCGCATTATTAGCTAGTTCCTGTCGTGACAATATGTGTTAGTGGGGAAATCCTTGCGTACCAGAAATTCTAAATTATGTTCCATACCTGTAAGGTCATCCCTCTGGTGGAACCGATCATTGTCATGATCCTGAAGTTCAAGCCGGTATGGAATTTGTCCACCAGATACCTTGGAGCGTAGGCTCCCTCTCCAATAACAGCAAGTAACTCCACAAATTTATTATAATATTCAGCAACAGAGGAAGTCCCTTGCTTCAGCTGGTCGAACTCACTCCTCATCCTCTTCTGTAGGTAGGATGGATAGAACTTGGCTCTCAGGGCCACCAGGAAGGCTGGGAAGTCGAAGTTTGCCTCGGCAGTCAGCTCGGCTCTGGCGGTCTGCCACCATCGATGCGCGGGTCCCTGGAGAAAGTAGGCCGCTATGTCCACCTGGCGATTCGCTGGAACATGCAGAGAGGTGAAAGCTTTCTGCATCTCATCAATGTATTTCTCCAAGGCCTTCGGTTCTGGTTGGCCTTCGTAGACTGGGGGACGAAGGTCGTTGACTACCTTTAGCCAGTTGAACTCTCGGGGACCGTTTAGTGGTGGCGGGGTGGCGGTTGAACTTGAGCCTGATGCTGAGCCAGTGCAACCGTCACAATCTGCGCTACGACCTCTAGGGTGACAGCGTCGGGTCCATAGCCTCCTGAGGGACCTGCTCCTCTTCCTCCTCTTCGTGACATTTTAGCTGATAATGATGGTTTTTGTGTTACTCAGGCACTGTGTTGTCAAGTTTAAATATTCTACGTAGTAAAGTATGAATTATTTATAACATCCTAGGGACGGTTCGTAGGTACGTGAAGTAAAGTGTAAGTAGTAAAGTAAGTATGGGGTAAGGGTCATGCGCCTTTCTGGAATTCTCACTTCCCAATTCTACCCCAATTCCCTAGTTTTAAGTGCACCTATATTCTAAGTATTTCACTTGGCTTGTTTTCTCGGGTTCATAGCGTAACTACGCTCTGATACCAATTTCTGTAACGCCTCTATTTACATAATTACAGCGGAAGTAAAATGCTAAAGGCGTTAACAGATCATCGGGTTCCAAACACCCGGCACCAAACCTCACCAATTACAACTTATAATATTACAAAAGCCACGGTTTGAACTCGAGAAAACGTAACATAAACATAATAATAATAAAATACATCAACTCTCCACAAATCCTAATTCCCAACCCCATCACTCATACTCTTCGTGGCCACCTGTATAACAATACGTACTTGCAAGATAAAACCAAGCAGCCCACCCCGAGAGGGGTGAGTCAGTTCCCTGGAATGGAACTGACACTATTCTCCAAAACAAACTTATAAACATAACTCTTTAATAAACAATAACTTGAAGACAAACACTTAAAACAACACAGAGGAACAAGGCACTTTAAAATCACCAAGTCAAGATAACAAGTTGAGAAAGAGATAAATAACAGAAAGATAAAGTTAGTCAATTAAAAGAAATCACACCATAAGTTAGTGAACATCCATTGCTTGTGTTAGATTCAGTTCCAATTAGGAGTAGGAAGACCCAAGTAGTCACCAGGACTAGGAATGAAGAAGAGATCCAAGAACCAGCAACTCAGGAATGAAATAAAACCAATTGGGAGAGATGGCCCCCACCGCCAGTCACGTCCTTTTAGGACAAGGGATATACAGCCCCTCACTGTTTAACACGTCCTTTTAGGACAGGGGATATACAACCCCTCACTGTTACCGATGAAGACGCGCGCACGTCACAACAAAAGACTCAGGTCATGAATGAAATGATATCCAGAGTCAAAGGAAGAATTTACCAAGATTGACATTTTCCATATTCCCACTAGATTGTTAACTGCGCAAGTGCAATACCAAAACACTCAGTCCTACAGAGTGCAGAGGCGTAAACCCTCAGCAGTTAAAATCTAATAAGACAACCAAATGGAAGGAACCAATAATCATTTAAGTTGTATATTCAAGGCTCAGTTAGTCACACAAACAGTTTCCTTTTGAAATTCATTTAAGCTCAGTTGGCGTTTTTCAAAAACATCTCTTAAGTCTGTTAGCAAGAGCATCCGAGTACGAGAAATCATACCTGGTATGTGTAGTAGCAGTAACCGAAATTGAAAGTGCGAACTTCCACTAATCACCTATAATTAAGGCTTTCCAAGTATTAATTAGTTAAGAAACTATAACGCAAAACATCTTTCATTCTCACTGGTTTCTAGTTTCTGGTTACAATTACTCTCTCTCTCTCTCTCTCTCTCTCTCTCTCTCTAAGGATCTGGGCTAGATCCGGGGAAATTAAATCTTCCATTAGGCCCTTTTCAATTAATCTGGAATGATTTAGGGTTTAATCCTGAGAGTGGCCCAAACTCTCCTTGAATTGTTTAAGTGGGCTTTTAGAGTTCATAGACTTGGGCCCAGTAGGTTAGCCCAAGACCGTGTTATGTCGTTTACGTTGTTTAATTAAATTCCCTAAAAAGATTTCCGCGAGGTTTCGAACGTGCAACCTCGATCTAGTTCCAGGTTTAACTTGACCATCTACGCCATTGAGTTTGGTTGTCTTAAGGGTACATTTAATTTTACTTCAATTAATTACTCTTAATCATAGGGTTAGTTTAATTAAACTCTTAAGCTATCGTTGACTAATTCATTTCAACACCGATTAAAGTCCTAAAGTTTAGTATATATTTTCTTCTTATTATATTTTCCACATGGAATGTTATTTCCTTTATTTATTTTAAAGGTATTTATAAATATATTAGGATTTATCCAAAACATTCTTTAAGAAATTTTATTGTATTTAATTATCCTTAATAACTTTTACACATACCCACATCCGTTATATGGTTTATAAAATAAAGTATTTTCCTTAGTTTCAATTAAGTATATTAACCTCAACATTATATAGTTAGTATAAACATAGATTAATTAAATTGATTGATTTAACAAATGTTACTATTTTATTTCTTATATTAATATGTATATACATTTTTACTTCACCTAAAAATTTGTACTCAAAAATATTTCTTAACATTCTGTATTAAATGTTACTTTGGTCTTAATATATTATTCTCAACCTATAAAGTTTATTAATCATCTGTTACATAATAACTTATGAAAAATTCATAAACACAATTTTTAAACCCATTTACTCTTGTCTAAAAATTCCCAAATTTAATATATAGTAACTATGATATTTTAGACATATTATAAAATTTTTATTTCATAAAAAATATCTTTTTAAATTACCTTAATAATTCCATAATACTCAAAATTTACAAAAATTATAACTTATGTTTTAAAACTCAAAACCCATATTAATTTACATCAAAATAAACTAGATTTTATAAGGAATCTATGGTTAAAGTTTCAAGTCAAAATACATTAGGGAAAACCATTAAATAAATCCCGCAAGTTAGGGTATTATTCTGGAATTAATATTACTAAAACCTTCCACGTCACAATCGGGCTGCCCCTGTTACTCGAGTTCATCAGAGACCAAACCAGATTGTCGAGTGGGAAATTGACGATTTCTCTCAATCCACAGAACCAAATCTGTTGATTTTTGTTTCATTGGACTCGAAATTTAACAACGATTCTAATGGTACCAATTATACGAGTTATCATGCAGTACATTGTAAATAATGGTGGCTATCAGGTCCGGTTCTACCCGGAACCGGCGGTTCTACCCGGAACCGATTGGAACCGGAACCGGCCGGGAACCGTGGGAATCGGAACCGGAACCAAACCACCTCAGCCGGTTCCGAATACGAATACATGTTTTGAGATTCGGGCCCGAACCGGAACCGGAACTGCCTGGAACCGCCTGGAACCGTCGTCGGATTCGGAACCAGAACCGCCCCGGAACCGGTTGAAGTTACCGTTGGGTTTTTAAAATGTAACCTTTTAGTAGCTGTACTCTTTTTCCTTTATAGGGTTTTCCCAATGGATTTTTACCTAATAAGGCTTTAATGAGGCAGTGAATCATATAATAAATTTCTCTTTGTTCCTTATTTTTTGTAAATTCAATAAAAATTCCTAAGTCTTTGTTTCTTACACATTTAAGATTATAAACTTGAGCAATAACCTATCTAGGAGTAAAGTGGATGAAAAGAGCAACGTGTGCACCAAACGGATCTCAAATCGGAGCTAAAACGAAGCAACTGGAGCCGATCAAATCTTTCCAAACCGGTCGGAACCGATCAGAACCGAAACCGGAACCGGCTGGAACCGGCCGGAACCGGTTTTTTGACCGAATCCGAAGCGAATCCAGATTTCAGAACCGGAACCGGAACCGTAACCGGAACCGCCCAGACCGGTTCCAAATACAAATACACATTTTCTGGAACCGGAACCAGAACCGGTGGAACCGGACCCGTGACCACCATTAATTGTAAATACGGTTCTGGGTAAATCAAGTTTAGGGTTCATATCAGTTTCGATTTGCCAAATTCTCTCAATACAACGCGCAATAGATGAAATTGATAAGTGGTTTCGACCGGTAACGTAATTATGAATGACAAAAACGGGACAATTTGATCGGAAACTCACCAGAAGTGCTCCAACGAGGGAATTCGAATTCCGGTTTTCTGGAAAAATTCGAACTTTCGGGCTGTATGGGTAGCCGACTTTACAACTCTATAAATTACATTACAGATCGAGTTAGGCCGTGTTATTTGGCTCAATCGAAAGAGGAGATATACCTCTACAGACTGATAGCAAGAACTTACTCTAATTTTCAATACATAGAAAGAAATCTAAACCGAAAGTTACGAGTTTATACCTTGCATTTTTCTATGATTTTATGTGCGTGACAAATCGGGAACTTTAGACGCTTCATTCTTGCACACGGTTGGGAATTAGCCTAGGGTGTAAACATAAGAGTTGTAGAGGAATTAGGGATCTACAAAACAAGCTAAAGAACACGAATTTTGACTGCGAGCCGAAGAAGTTATGACAAGACGAATTTACCAGATTATCACGTTTTCCTGGAGTTCTGGGTTGCCGTTTTCAGGGAGGCTACTTCAGATCGAATTTGCCGTCGATGTAGAAAGAGTTAGGTTGAGTATGAGTTATGGTTGGAAAAGAGGATTGGTAGGAGAAGAGAATGAAGAAAACGACACTAAAAAAATCTCAAAGACGGGAGATATATCGGTGTCACAAGTTAGGGCAAAAGCTGATGGAAGTTGGGATACTTAGCGAGATTTCAGGGAATTTCGGCCAACTGATGTGGCTCGTTTCCCGATGAAATACCCCAAACCTAATTATGTTGTTTAAACATTTAAATATGGTATGTTAAGACTAAAAAGAGTCTTAGGAGCATTAGTAAACAAATCTAAACGATGGAAAACACAAAATGTGCTTTAAGGTCAATTAGGACTAAAATGTGCTCTAAGCTTGGGATAAGCTTGGTTAAGACCTAATGAACTTACCAAGACCTTATTTATATACTAATGAACATATTAAACCAATTACCAAAGAAAACCAAGCTTGAAAACAAGTTAAAACACAAAATGTGCTTTAAGGAGTCTTAAAGCACATTTTCGAAAAATTGTCTTGTAAATGAGTTTTGAATGGCTAAATGTCCATCATTACTCTTTAATTAATATGTGTACTATATAGTATCACATTTGGAGGTCTATATCAATGGGAAATCAAAAATTTCACTTCTAAGTGCCTTGTTTTTATGAATAGTGATTTTAATAAGCTAGTTTGTAACATATGTTTGTATAAGTAATTAAATTGACAAATAAAGACTATAATACCCCTAAGTACTAAAGGGGGGCCGGTTTTCTTAAGTGTGGTGACTCACCACTCTCTTGTTAACATATTAAGTAAATAATGATAACTAAATAAAGTACTTTTTACTTTATAACTACAAATATCTTCAAAAAGTAAGCTTACCTTCATTTCTCCCTTCTTCCTTGCATTCACACGGTTTCATGCTCTCTTCAACCTCTCTTCTTCATTCTCTTCCACGGTAATACCACACCACCACCATTAAACTCCATCTTTGATCCCTTGTTATTTCTAGCTCACTTAACCAAATCAAAAACAAACACCACCATTCTCTTAGTCTCATCAAGCTCTTCATTCCTATCTTCTCAAAACTTCAAGACCACCATTTCGGTGCCATGGAGTTCCACCATTGAAGGAGCTTGAGCTTGTATTTCTACATATTATTACTCTCCTTTGCTTCTAGGTAAGGAATCTCAAATAAAAACTTCATTTCCTCCATGTTTTGTGTTGACCGAAAATACCCATTGAAGGTGCTCTTTATATGGCTTTGTTTTAGCTTCATTCCAACCTTTCAAGGACTAGGTGGAGTCCTCTCTTGATAGATATTCAAACTCTCTTCAAAGACCAAGGTAAAACAACTACATTAATGTTTTGAAACAATGTAAAAACTAGGGTTTACAATGAGATGAAGCTTAAGCTTGTATATCATTTCATGCTTGTATATTGTTTAGTAGTTGACAAGGAATCAAATACCTTACCGGTTTATAAGGAAACAAGAAGAAGTTTGTGTGGAAAAGAGGTAAATGCTAACCTAATGTGGTTTAATGCCTTAGGAGAAATGAGCTTTATTTCTATGAAAACTGATCTAAGAGCAATGGAATGACTTAGAGAATGTTCTAAGGAGCTAGTAAAAGGCATATGTGTTGTTGATGTATTTGCAGGTCAAAGGCAATTATATTGTGGAAATTCAGTGTTTAAGAGTTATGCACTTTAAGGGCCTAAGAGCCATGCATTTTAAGGGCCTAAGTGCCATGCAATTTAAATTATGCACTATATTGTGATGTAGTGTAAATTTGGTGAAACTTTGTGTGTGAGGTGTTCTTGTGTACTTGATGGAGAAAACAATGTGTTTGGCTTAGTAATGTTCTAGGAGAATCCATGTCAAAATTTAGGTAAGAAGCAAGAAGTTCTAAGTGTTTACTAAGGTTTGGTGAACTAGAAATGTTGGAAATGCTTAAGTATTTTACAAGAGGAGAAATAATGTCTTAAGGTGTTCTAGGTAAACAAAGGGACTTAGACATCAACTAGGGTTTAAGTGGTAAGAAATGATGCTTGGGAGATGATGTTAAAATGAGGAGAAAGCATTTTGGGATAGTAGTTATCATAGGTATGAAACACCACTTGAAAAACTAAGGAGGAAATAACATAAGTGTTAGGAATTTGGAAGAAATGAGTAAAGGTTTAAGGAATTAGAAAATGAGTTTTATGAGTGTTTAAGGATGTCTTAAGGTGTGTTTGAAGTCCCAAATGAGGTTAGGGTGTACTAGGATATATGGGGTGAAGTTTGGAGTTGAATGAGAAAGGAAAACAAGGGTCTGGGGCAGACCGAACTTGCGACCGAACTTGCAAGGTCGGTCGAGCCCAGTTTACCCTGCGAGAATTGGCTTCTGGAATGGACCGACCTTGGGGACCGGACTTGCAAGGTCGGTCGGGCTTGTATTTTGTGTACGGATTAAGTTTCTGGAATCGACCGAACATGGGACCGGACTTGGCAAGTTCGGTCGGGCTGAATTTTCAAAGGGAAGAAACTCTCGGGAATGGACCGAACATGCGACCGAACTTACAAGGTCGGTCGGAGTAGAAAATTTTGACGGAAATATGTTCTGGAATGGACCGACCTTGTGCAAGGTCGGTCGGTAAGGTCGGTCGGACCTAAACTTGTAAAAAAAAAACAGAAAAGAATGTGACTTATGTAGTTAACCCTAGGGGGTATAATGAAGGTAACCTAGGGTAAGTTAGACATTAAAAACATGTCATACAATCATGTTAAGTACTTAGTAAGTTTGAAGTTAAATAAATAATTAACCGACGTTATTAATCATGTATAGGAGTGACCTACGGAGGAAATCAATCGAGGCAAGGACCAAGGTATGGTTTTCTTGCAGTCTGTTGCCTACCGGTTTACACCGGCTTGTGTGTTGTGTTTTTTTCTGTGTGTTTATGACTTTGTAAGATTAAACCATGTAAAGAGTTTACAGTTGTTAAATATTATTATGTTGTTAAGTATGACTCTCTCTTCCCTTGTGTGTGTCTAACAAGACTTGACCTATTATTGAGATTTGTGTATTGAGTTCAATAATGAACTGCTAACAAGTGCTAACGGGGGAAGTGAGGAGTCCGGTCTATTCCGGCCACGCGTGTGAGTATGGGAGTCGATGTCATAACCGGTTCGATTCTCTTTGTATGTTATGGTTGTTTTCCAATTTGGTTTCCAACCTTCCCTTTAGCTTAACCAAGGCTATTTTACTGACTCACGTCGGGCCACAGGGGCATACTATGTGTTATTTCGGTGGGCTTGGATCACTATATCCGAGGCACCTTGTGTTAAGTTATCTGTTCAATCTAACAGGACGGTAACGAGTTATGTAACGAGCTTAGCATGAGCATGGCAACATTCTCTAGGCTCTCTATGGGGACTAACTGTGTTGGTTCTCTTCCTAAAAGGAATTGTTCTTGTGTGATGTGTGTGATGTTGTGTACAATACCCATGTTATGATATATATGTATAAGTTGTGTGTTTTAAAATGAATGCCATGTCATCATGACAATTAGTTTGCGCGCATCCCGGTAGCCGATGGGCTGCGCGTTAACCATACCAGCCAAGGGTTGCTGACCCCCTCGGGGGCTCCATATTTCTTTTACTGCAGGATGAGGATCGAAGAAGCGGAATGGCTTTAGATTCTAGGATGCAGGTTTACTTTTGATTACTTTTGGATGTTGGCCCGGGATGCGCCTGTGCTCCCGTGGCGTTATATATTTTGGTTGTGAACAGCTTACAGTGACAGTATACAGTAAAGGATGTAAGTAAACACTCGGTATTATGTTAATGTATATATGGTGTTAGTTCTATGCTCGAGAGTCTGATCATCAGACCGGTACACTTGTATTATTCAGCCTTGTTAACCACGTGGGTGGTTGACGGCGTTGTAGCACCAATCGTTTAGTTACTGTTTAGTTGTTTAAATTCCGCTGCGATTTCAAGTAATGTAATGTGCGTAGTAGGGGTGTTACAAAAAGTGGTATCAGAGCGAAGTATCGCTCTGATGACTAGAATACCGAGCTTAGGGATATACCGAGTTAGGAAACCTAACTACAGTTACCTAAGTGAACAGTTATGGAAAGGTTAACCACTAACTAAGTGTGGGATACCTTATGGTCGGGAAAAACGTTACAACCGTTGGACCGATAAGTGTGCAAGCACAATGCTAATAAATGTTCATGTGAATTCAGATGGCAGGTAGACCGCGAGGTAGAGGCCGCGGATGCGGTACTGGAGATACGGGTGACCAGGGCGAGAATACTACGGCTCAGGTTATGGCTGAGGCAGTAGCAGCCGCCGTAGCCCAGATGGTACCCCAACTTGTAGCTGCGATTCAGCAGGGCAAACGCCCGGAGTTCAACTACCACCACCGCCACCGCCACGAGAGACCAACTGGGTCAAGGCGTTGGCTGATCTGAGGCCACCCTCATTCAGTGGGGAGACCGATCCCCGTAAGCTGGAGGCGTACATCTCCGAAATGGAGACCGCCTTCGAACCTTAGCAGTACCTGAGGAGGTAAAGGTTCGACTTGCCGCATATTACTTGAAGGGTTCGGCACAGAGCTGGTGGAAGCTAGTACGGGAGGGCAGAGTGGCTGACCCGACCTTTCAGTGGAGGGAGTACACGGCTCTGCTGCGAGCCAAGTACTACCCGATACACGTGCAAGAGGCCAAGCGCCTGGAGCTGGACAATCTGAGGCAAGGGGATAAGATGACGGTAGATGAGTACTACTCAGCCTTCATCGGACTTATCCACCTGCTACCGGATCTGGGTTACTCAGACCGGATTCTTGTGAACCGTTTCTACAACGGACTGAACTACCGCCTACGCTATGGCATGGGGCCAACTGGATATACCACTTTGCAGGTAATGGGACTACAGTGTGATGTGAATAAGTGTGTACAATATGTTAATGTGATGTGAATTTGTTTGGCGGGGCATAACTGACACCCTAAATATAGGAGTGCTACCATGCCGCTGCAATTGTGGAGATCACCGTCCGTCTGAGGGACGAGGAGAGTGCGCTCAAGCGCAAGCCCATGAACGAGGGCCAAGGCACGCAAGGGCAATGGGGAGGAAAGAAGAAGAAGTCATACCCCCAGTCCCAGAAAGGACAGCAACAGGGTGGCAAGGGCCAGACCCAGACCACCACTGCTGAGGAGCCTCTGCAGCTCACCTATGCGTATGCGGCCAAGCCCCTACGTTCTTACCCACCTAAGGGTAATTATCTAATCCTGTGTGATAAGTTGAAGTGTATGTTGATAAGTTGTGAAACAAGTGTTGATTGTGTATTGTGATAACAACTAGCACGGGCTCTGGACCGGAGCGCCACTATTACTGCAAGTGGTGTAACGGAGACCACCCCGGCAAGGACTGCAAGGGTAATGATGTGCAGTGCCGATACTGCAAGAAGATGGGTCACCGCGACTATGAATGCTGGCAGAACCCGAACAGTAGAAACTACAGGCCCAAGGGGCAATGGAAGGGTAAGACCACTGCGACCACCGATAGCCCGAAGACGGCGAATCAGCCACCCCCAGATCAGAGGTACACAGAGTCCCAGAAGGGGAAGGGGTCGGGGTCCAGCAAGGCCGCCCTGAATGTGGTGGACCGGTCTGAGGCGCCAGGGCCCTCTTCTAGACCAGGTACCGCCTAAACTGTTGAATGTAATAAGTGTTTGCATACCGCATTCCATGCATGTGTGTTAGTGAGTTTAAGTAAACAACCATGTGAGTAAATAATTAAAGTATAGTGTGAAAGTCACCTAATTAGAGTACTCTAAACTTAAAGGAACCTTCAATATATGTTATCCAATCCCACCCACACCAAACCCTGAAGAAACCACCATCAACATCACCGACTTTCCAATGGAGCAATGTCAGGTCATCCAACCAGGTATGGTACTCTTAAATGGATACCTGACACCGGAAGCACAAATCCATATCATCAGACGATGCGACGAACTTGGAGCAAAACCAGGAGGTTTCTACACCCGAATACCCGAATGGATCAAGAATGCAATTGAAGATGATGTGCATGGGTAAGGACTGGAACCCTTACACCAAGACATATCAAGAAGTGCGAGCTGAAGATGGAGCAACTGTACCAAGTATACCTGAGGAGTTCCTTGCGGTCGTTAACCACGCCGTGGGAATTGCTCAACAAGTTGAAACGGATTCAATTCCAAATGTGAAAGCAGATCTATGCATTGTGAACTTCTACCAGAAAGGTGGACGGTTAGGTTTACACCAAGACAAGGACGAGTCACCCGAGTCTCTAAGTAAGGGAGTACCCGTGGTGTCTTGGTCCATTGGTGATACCGCAGTGTATGTGTATGGCGAGCAGAAGCGTGCTGATCTCGCAAAGAAGCTAGTGTTGAAATCGGGAGATGTGTTAATCATGGGTGGGCAGTCAAGGATGCTATATCATGGCATCAGGAAGATCAAACTGAATACCGCACCGTCGGCAGTGATCAATGCCACACACATGAAACCCGGACGTTTGAATTTGACCTTTAGACAGTTTTAAGCCTTGTATAATTATGTGATGTGTTGAACCAGTGTATGTTAAGAATGTTGTAAGTGTTAATCATGGCGACAGTATAAGCCAACAAATGTTGTAAAAAGAGTGTGTTAATGAATAAAGTGGAGTTGTTTGAAGCATATAAACCGTGTTGTTACCCAATACTTATTAGTTTGCCAATGAATTAGGCTGTGCACTCGGAACGGGAGGTATACTGAGTGTCTGCAATGAGGCAGAAGCCGGCAAGAGCGGCACAATCCTCACCGGTACCTTTCCAGTCAATGGCGTGGACGCTTCGATCTTGTTCGACTCCGGAGCCTCACAACATTTATTTCGCTATCTTTTGCGAAGAGGCTGGGGTTAGACGGTGATGAGATGCCAGACTTCCTAGTCACTCTCCCGTCGAAAGAGCGGATCAGGTGTACCCGCTACCACCGAGATGTTGTTGTGAGAATCAGAGGTGAAGAGTTTCCGATCGACTTGATAGAGTTCGACGGACTTGGTTTTGATGTGATTGTCGGGATGAACTGGTTGGAGCGGTACAAGGGCAGAATCCTGTGTGCCGAGCATCGTCTGCTTCTTCGGAGTCCATCTGGGGTTACCATATCTTACCGCCAGAGGCCCAGGGAGCCTTCGACTCAGATCATCACCGCCATGGCTATGTATCGTGAATTACGACGAGGGAGTGATGTATACCTCTGCTATGTCCAGGACATAGAGAGAGACCCAGAGTTTAGTCTTGATGTGCCGGTAGTGTCGGAGTTTCCTGATGTATTTCCTAAGGAACTGCCGGGCATGCCGCCAGCACGGGAAGTGGAGTTTGAGATTGATTTGGTTCCGGGGGACCAATTGCGAAGGCGCCCTATCGTATGGCTCCAGAGATGACTGAGCTCAAGGAGCAGCTGAGAGACCTACTCGACAAGGGGTTCATCCGCCCTAGCGTTTCACCATGGGGAGCGCCGGTCCTCTTCGTGAAGAAGAAGGACGGTAGCCTCCGCCTGTGTATTGACTATCGAGAGCTGAATGCAGTTACGGTGAAGAACCGTTACCCTTTACCACGCATCGACGATCTATTTGATCAGTTGAGGGGAGCATCAGTATTCTCCAAGATAGACCTACGATCCGGATACCACCAGATTGCCATCCGTGACAGTGATATCGAAAAGACAGCATTCAGAACTAGGTATGGGCATTATGAGTTCACAGTTATGCCGTTTGGCTTATCAAATGCACCAGCAAAGTTCATGGACTTAATGAACCGCTTGTTCCAAGATCAGTTGGACAAGTCAGTGGTAGTCTTCATCGACGATATACTTGTATACTCGAAATCGAGAGGTGAGCATGAAAGCCACCTGAGAAGTGTGTTACAAACATTGAGAAAGAATCAGTTGTATGCGAAATTTTCAAAGTGTGAATTTTGGTTGAACCAAGTATCCTTTCTTGGTCATGTGATTTCTGAGGCCGGGATCGCTGTTGATCCGGCAAAGATTGATGCTGTGCGCACCTGGCCTAGGCCGAAGACAGTTACCGACATCAGGAGCTTCCTCGGTCTGGCAGGTTATTATAGGAGGTTTGTAAAGGACTTCTCCAGTGTCTCGAAGCCGATGACTTCCTTGATGAAAAAGAATGCACCATTCGAGTGGACAGTCGACTGTGAGAGTTCTTTAAGAGTCTCAAGGATGCTCTGACATCTGCACCGGTCCTGACATTACCAGACGGTCCAGATGGTTTTGAGGTCTATTGCGACGCATCAGGCAGGGTATGGGTTGTGTGTTGATGCAACACGGGAAGGTCGTAGCTTACGCCTCCCGACAGCTGAAGAAGCATGAAGAGAACTACCCTACCCACGACTTAGAATTGGGGGCCATTGTCTTCGCACTGAAGATATGGCGACATCACTTGTATGGGGTAAGTGTGACGATTTATTCTGACCACAAGAGTTTAAAGTACTTGTTCACTCAGAAGGAGTTGAACATGAGACAAAGAAGGTGGGTTGAATTTCTGAATGACTACGACATTAATCTGCAATATAAGGAGGGTAAGGCAAATGTGGTAGCTGACGCACTGAGTCGCCGAGCACACTCTCTCCATTCGCTAGTCTCTCATTCTAGCTTGGTTGAAGAGGTGCGGAGTGCTCAGATGACGGATCAGTACATGATGGAGATTAGACAGAAGCTTATTGATGGCACATTCGAGGGTCAGAAGTACGACTTCAGACTCCACGATGATGACCTGATTAGGCTTAATGGCCGATTGTGTATACCGAGGAGTAGCGCTGAGTTGAAGGAGCGCATATTGAGTGAATCCCATTGTTCTACTACTTCGATTCACCCCGGAGCTTCAAAGATGTATAAGGTATGAAAAGATATTTTTGGTGGACTGGAATGAAAAAGGATGTGAATGACTATGTGTTGAGGTGTCTCACTTGTCAGAAGGTCAAGTTTGAGCACCGACGGCCTGGTGGTATGGTACAGCCAATGCCAGTGCCTGAGTGGAAGTTCCATGACATTTCTATGGACTTCGTAGTAGGGCTTCCGCCTACAAGGGGAGGTCTGAATATGATTTGGGTTGTTGTTGACCGACTGACCAAGGTGGCTCGATTCATACCGATGAAGGACACCTGGAAAGTGGCAAAATTGGCATAACTCTTCGACAGAGAGATTGTAAGGCATCATGGGGTACCGAAAACAATTGTATCTGACAGAGATACCAGATTCTTATCGAGATATTGGAAGTCTACACGAGAAGCATTGGGTACCGAACTGAAATTGAGTACAGCGTTTCACCCACAGACCGATGGTCAGAGTGAGCGCACTATTCAGACACTTGAGGATATGTTACGTGCATGTGCACTTGACTTTCAGACCAGCTGGATTGACAAGTTACATCTGATCGAGTTTAGTTACAACAACAGTTACCATGCTTCGATCAAGATGTCTCCCTTCCAGGCCTTGTACGGTAGACCATGCCGCACGCCATTATGCTGGGATGAGTCGAGTGAGACGGTCATTATAGGACCAGAGTATCTGGAGCAAGTTCAGGCAGAAGTTCGCCAGATCCGGGCTAACATGAAAACAGCTCAGGATAGACAGAAGTCGTACGCAGATGTGCGCAGACGTGACCTGGAGTTCGCCGTGGGCGATCAGGTATTTTTGAGAGTATCCCCCATGAAGGGAGTATTTCGTTTTGGCCAGAAAGGCAAGTTGAGCCCGAAATATGTGGGGCCTTATGTTGTGACGGAGCGGATCGGCCCGGTAGCTTACAGACTTGATTTACCCGCCGAGCTGGGCAAGGTACATGATGTATTCCATGTGTCCCAGTTGAAGAAATATATGTCTCATCCGTCTCATGTACTTCAGCCTGAAAGGCTAACCTTAGAGCCGACCATGCGATCAGTGGAGACTCCGGTACGGATTCTGGATACTAAGACTCGAGACACTCGCCATAAGTCTGTGAGACTGGTGAATGTTCTTTGGTCTAACCAGGACGTTGAGGAGGCCACTTGGGAGCTGGAAGATAAGATGAAGGCGAAGTACCCGTCATTGTTTACTTCTTAGTGTTTGTATGTATAGGGTACGGGGCGTACCCCTATTTAAGGGGGGTAGAGCCGTTTCGGTTATGTGTATGACATATATTTGGATACATAGTCTATGTTGTGTTGTTATGTTGTTACCCTGTTATGTTACAAACCACTGAGTCTGAATGATGTTGTGATGTTTTGTTGTTTGGACCTGGTGTCCGATGTAATGCAAAGATGTTGTTAATGTTGATATGGAAGTGTTGTTGATATGTGTTCCCGTGTTCTAATAATTAGGATATGTGGAAGTATGAACTTTGGGGACAAAGTTCTTTTAAGGGGGGTAGATTGAAATACCCCAAACCTATTATGTTTTAAACATTTAAATATGGTATTAAGACTAAAAAGAGTCTTAGAGCATTAGTAAACAAATCTAAACGACAAAACACAAAATGTGCTTTAAGGTCAATTAGGGCTAAAATGTGCTCTAAGCTTGGGATAAGCTTGGTTAAGACCTAATGAACTTACCAAGACCTTATTTATATACTAATGAACATATTAAACCAATTACCAAAGAAAACCAAGCTTGAAAACAAGTTAAAACACAAAATGTGCTTTAAGGAGTCTTAAAGCACATTTTCGAAAAATTGTCTTGTAAATGAGTTTTGAATGGCTAAATGTCCATCATTACTCTTTAATTAATATGTGTACTATATAGTATCACATTTGGAGGTCTATATCAATGGGAAATCAAAAATTTCACTTCTAAGTGCCTTGTTTTTATGAATAGTGATTTTAATAAGCTAGTTTGTAACATATGTTTGTATAAGTAATTAAATTGACAAATAAAGACTATAATACCCCTAAGTACTAAAGGGGGCCGGTTTTCTTAAGTGTGGTGACTCACCACTCTCTTGTTAACATATTAAGTAAATAATGATAACTAATAAAGTACTTTTTACTTTATAACTACAAATATCTTCAAAAAGTAAGTTACCTTCATTTCTTCTTCCTTGCATTCACACGGTTTCATGCTCTCTTCAACCTCTCTTCTTCATTCTCTTCCACGGTAATACCACACCACCACCATTAAACTCCATCTTTGATCCCTTGTTATTTCTAGCTCACTTAACCAAATCAAAAACAAACACCACCATTCTCTTAGTCTCATCAAGCTCTTCATTCCTATCTTCTCAAAACTTCAAGACCACCATTTCGGTGCCATGGAGTTCCACCATTGAAGGAGCTTGAGCTTGTATTTCTACATATTATTACTCTCCTTTGCTTCTAGGTAAGGAATCTCAAATAAAAACTTCATTTCCTCCATGTTTTGTTGTTGACCGAAAATACCCATTGAAGGTGCTCTTTATATGGCTTTGTTTTAGCTTCATTCCAACCTTTCAAGGACTAGGTGGAGTCCTCTCTTGATAGATATTCAAACTCTCTTCAAAGACCAAGGTAAAACAACTACATTAATGTTTTTGAAACAATGTAAAAACTAGGGTTTACAATGAGATGAAGCATTAAGCTTGTATACTCATTTCATTGCTTGTATATTGTTTAGTAGTTGACAAGGAATCAAATACCTTACCGGTTTTATAAGGAAACAAGGAAGAAGTTTGTGTGGAAAAGAGGTAAATTTGCTAACCTAATGTGGTTTAAAGTCTTAGGAGAAATGAGCTTGTATTTGTTAAAATGATCTAAGAGCAATGGAATGACTTAGAAATGCTCTTAAGAGCTTAGTAAAAGGCATATGTGTTGTTGAGTGTATTTGCAGGTCAAAGGCAATTATATTGTGGAAATTCAGTGTTTAAGAGTTATGCACTTTAAGGGCCTAAGAGCCATGCATTTTAAGGGCCTAAGTGCCATGCAATTTAAATTATGCACTATATTGTGATGTAGTGTAAATTTGGTGAAACTTTGTGTGTGAGAGTGTTCTTGTGTACTTGATGGAGAAAACAATGTGTTTTGGCTTAGTAATGTTCTAGGAGAATCCATGTCAAAATTTAGGTAAGAAGCAAGAAGTTCTAAGTGTTTACATAAGGTTTGGTGAACTAGAAATGTTGGAAGTGCTTAAGTATTTTACAAGAGGAGAAATAATGTCTTAAGGTGTTCTAGGTAAACAAAGGGACTTAGACATCAACTAGGGTTTAAGTGGTAAGAAATGATGCTTGGGAGATGATGTTAAAATGAGGAGAAAGCATTTTGGGATAGTAGTTATCATAGGTATGAAACACCACTTGAAAAACTAAGGAGGAAATAACATAAGTGTTAGGAATATTGGTAAGAAATGAGTAAAGGTTTAAGGAATTAGAAAATGAGTTTTATGAGTGTTTAAGGATGTCTTAAGGTGTGTTTGAAGTTCCCAAATGAGGTTAGGGTGTACTAGGATATATGGGGTGAAGTTTGGAGTTGAATGAGAAAAGGAAAACAAGGGTCTGGGGCAGACCGAACTTGCGACCGAACTTGCAAGGTCGGTCGAGCCCAGTTTACCCTGCGAGAATTGTCTTCTGGAATGGACCGACCTTGGGGACCGGACTTGCAAGGTCGGTCGGGCTTGTATTTTGTGTACGGATTAAGTTACTGGAATCGACCGAACATGGGACCGGACTTGGCAAGTTCGGTCGGGCTGAATTTTCAAAGGGAAGAAACTCTCGGGAATGGACCGAACATGCGACCGAACTTACAAGGTCGGTCGGAGTAGAAAATTTTGACGGAAATATGTTCTGGAATGGACCGACCTTGTGCAAGGTCGGTCGGTAAGGTCGGTCGGACCTAAACTTGTAAAAAAAAAAACAGAGAAGAATGTGACTTATGTAGTTAACCCTAGGGGGTATAATGAAGGTAACCTAGGGTAAGTTAGACATTAAAAACATGTCATACAATCATGTTAAATACTTAGTAAGTTTGAAGTTAAATAAATAATTAACCGACGTTATTAATCATGTATAGGAGTGACCTACGGAGGAAATCAATCGAGGCAAGGACCAAGGTATGGTTTTCTTGCAGTCTGTTGCCTACCGGTTTACACCGGCTTGTGTGTTGCTTGTTTTTCTGTGTGTTTATGACTTTGTAAGATTAAACCATGTAAAGAGTTTACAGTTGTTAAATATTATTATGTTGTTAAGTATGACTCTCTCTTCCCTTGTGTGTGTCTAACAAGACTTGACCTATTATTGAGATTTATGTATTGAGTTCAATAATGAACTGCTAACAAGTGCTAACGGGGGAAGTGAGGAGTCCGGTCTGTTCCGGCCACGCGTGTGAGTATGGGAGTCGATGTCATAACCGGTTCGATTCTCTTTGTATGTTATGGTTGTTTTCCAATTTGGTCTCCAACCTTCCCTTTAGCTTAACCAAGGCTATTTTACTGACTCACGTCGGGCCACAGGGGCATACTATGTGATATTTCGGTGGGCTTGGATCACTATATCCGAGGCACCTTGTGTTAAGTTATCCGTTCAATCTAACAGGACGGTAACGAATTATGTAACGAGCTTAGCATGAGCATGGCAACATTCTCTAGGCTCTCTATGGGGACTAACTGTGTTGGTTCTCTTCCTAAAAGGAATTGTTCTTGTGTGATGTGTGTGATGTTGTGTACAATACCCATGTTATGATATATATGTATAAGTTGTGTGTTTTAAAAAGAATGCCATGTCATCATGACAATTAGTTTGCGCGCATCCCGGTAGCCGATGGGCTGCGCGTTAACCATACCAGCCAAGGGTTGCTGACCCCCTCGGGGGCTCCATATTTCTTTTACTGCAGGATGAGGATCGAAGAAGCGGAATGGCTTTAGATTCTAGGATGCAGGTTTACTTTTGATTACTTTTGGATGTTGGCCCGGGATGCGCCTGTGCTCCCGTGGCGTTATATATTTTGGTTGTGAACAGCTTACAGTGACAGTATACAGTAAAGGATGTAAGTAAACACTCGGTATTATGTTAATGTATATATGGTGTTAGTTCTATGCTCGGGAGTCTGATCATCAGACCGGTACACTTGTATTATTTCAGCCTTGTTAACCACGTGGGTGGTTGACGGCGTTGTAGCACCAATCGTTTAGTTACTGTTTAGTTGTTTAAATTCCGCTGCGATTTCAAGTAATGTAATGTGCGTAGTAGGGGTGTTACACCCGAGGCGCGCTGGTGAGTCAGCAACCATGCCACATCAACATTTTTTCAAAATTTTGGCTCTAAACTTCATTTTGTCATAATTTTGGCAAGGATGATCTGTTTTTGACGTTCTTTTTATCAATATTCTTGGTTTTCCATAACCTTTTTATTGGTATAGGTTTCATGGGCTGGTTTGACCATTCTAAAAAAGTCAACCCCAACAAGGGTTAAGAAGCTTTATGGTTTCTATGATTTTATATTGACTTTTATGATTCAAATTAATGTTCCAAATATTTCTAAAATCTTTATAATATAATTGGAGTGTTTAGAAATTTTTGCAAGATTTACTGACTTATAAATCTTATTATTAAATTCATAATAGTATATAATAATATATAATAATTTAATTTTTAATAGTATTCTTTAGGGTTAAATAGAAGAAATCCCCTAAATTAATTTTCAAAATTCCATATAATAATTTAATATTCATAATTCCATATAATAATTTAATATTTAATAGTATTATTTAAGGTTTAATAAAAGAAATCCCCTAAATTAATTTAAATTAATTTAGGGGTATTTCAGTATATCCCCCTTAAAAGAAACTTCGCCTCAAAGTTAAAAAAAAAATCAATTAATAGGCACTCACACCGCTTCGGGTGTGCTGAGACAATAATAATTCCAACGAAATTCCATACCAATCCAATCCTTTATTTCCATCCATTTCCATTTCAACATTCCACTCGAGATTACTCAAACTCAAACTGAAACAAGATATACCAAGATATTTCATGATGAAAAACAAAAGTCACATACTATGTCATAATGTAAAAATACATACATACACCTCTCACTCTGCTAATAACACAACAGGGCATAATCTGGATGAGGTGCCGAAGAAAGAGTATGCCAGTATATCCCCCTTAAAAGAGCTAAGGTACGCCCTCGTACCGCTACTAACGAGAACCACAGAAGGATAGGAAAAACTCTTGAGTGTTGCTTTTATTCTAAGGCAATTTTTGCAACCTCATAGAATATAATGCTTCTCTTTTTTGTAAGAAGATTCTTCTTTGCTTTTCTTTTTTATACTTTTTTCCTTCTTTTTTTTCTCTTTTTTTCATATACAATCCTTATTTAAGATTTCACCTAAAATAATTTTTACCATTTCGAAAAGAAAAGAAAATATTACCCAGAAGTAATTCAAAGATAAAAATAGGAGTAAGGTCATGTACTTTTTCTTAATAAAGAGAGTCATGAAGTTAAAAACAGAAATCTAAAAGTCATCCTCTTGAGAGAACAAGCATTTATCCTTCCCTATTCTTACTTTATCAAAGACAGGCAAAAAGCTGAGTAGGAAGTCAATAAGCTTCATCTTATTATATTAAATATACTAGTTATTTATTTTTTATATAATAATGTTTTTAAGGGGGACCCCTGCCCTACACTTGGCAGGAACACTGTCCCCAGTGTTCAGAGAAAGAAAAAGAAAGAAGTTCATAAATAATTAAAAAGAAAATGAAAAGAAATATGAGAGAAAGGAATGAACTTGAATAGAATTAGATACTCCCCTTATAAAGGAAGAACCAGGGCAGAAATGCCCTACACTTGTAGTGAGTCAAGGTATCGGATTGTGCACAGCGTAATTCAACTAAAAATAAAGGCAAAACCAAAAACTTACAAAAAGTACCAGCTTCCATAATACAAGGAGAGAGTTAAATAAGTAGCCATTAGTCATATAAGAAAAAGAAAAAAAATAAATAGAAAATAAAATAAACTAAAATAAACAAAAGGAAATGAAAGTAAAATGAGAGAAAGTAGAGAGAGAGAGAGAGAGAGAGAGAGAGAAAAGAACTAGATAACTGCTACTGGTGTGGAGGAGGGTGGTGGTAGAGAATCTGATGAAGAGTCAAGAGAAGCGTCTGGAGAATCGAAGAGGCTAGAAGAGCAAGGGGTAGAGAGCCCATTCTTCTTCGCCTCCCGGCCCGCCTTCCTCTTCTTCTTGTCCCGACGAAGGAGGCTCTTAATCAAAGCAACCATAGAACACTCCACCATCTGCTTCATCTCCTTTTTGACCTTCTTCCTATCCTTGTCCATAGTCGCATCCATCTGGTCTAGATTCATTAAAAGACGGTCATCAACCCTCCTCTCGTGCTTCTACTGGCGCTGAGTAATGCGCTCCTCAAAGGCCTGCTGTCTCTACCCAACCTCCAACTGATGCTGCTCAACGGAGTCTACTCTGGTAGTCAACTCAGTGTGCATACCCTCATAACTCTGCCTAAAAGTCTTAAAATCACCCCAAACAGCCTACTGACGGAAGTGGTCGAGCTCTATAGCCACTCTAGAGTCTGTATCTGAAGTAGAGGCATGGGGTGGTCCGGTGGAAATTGGAGATGGCGGAGGCAGTAAGATTTGAGTACCCTCTCCCTGATAGCTGGGGTAGTTCTATGCTGTAGCGTTGGCCCTAGGCCTCTGATCGGGGGGAACATATAGGAACTTCCCAGAAGGTGACTGATAAGTGTGAAACATATAGGCTTTTTAGGGCTTAATTACCTTATAATCTGCAACAATCTAAGCAATGTTTCCCACTTATTCTGTGTTTTTCCTAAGATTGATGTTTTGATATGAATTGACGCATTTTATGTGTTAAATATAGGAAAACCCCATGGAAATGAAGATTTTACGTCATAAGGATTACCACGCAACAAACGGGGAACAAATCAGGAGAAGAGACGCAAATATTGGTCACGTCCGCGTCAACTTGGCCGGACGCAAATCCGGACGTCACATGTCCGGATCCGGACGCAAGCCGGATGTGACCCGAGATCCAGCTCCAAAAGTTCTGTGTCTTGTCTGGATCCGGACACAGATCCGGACAATACCCGAGTTTTAGATCTAAAACCGCTGTCTCACGTCCGGATCCGGACACAGATCCGGACGTCACACAGAAACGGAAAATAAATATGCATCACGCTGATAATCGGGCTTTCGGCGCAATTATCAGCCGAGCGGCGGTTTAGCCCATACCCCAACATAGATTAACCCTATGCCCATACTCATACCTAACTCACCACTAATCGATGTTTTACTTCTGAAGCCTATTTAAACTATCATTCTCCTCCTAATTCAATCGTACCAGACGCTCTAGTCTACACACTACACTCTACTCCTCTCCCTCCATATTACTTCCGTATTCACGATCGCTCCTCCATCTCCATTCACAAATCTTTCTCCATATTCATTCTCCCTCGGTTACAGACAGAAACCTGCTGACGGCGTTTCATTTAGCCGAGTCCGGATCGACGTCCGGATCCGGACAGACCTAGGACAACGCGTCCGGACCAACGTCCGACCCCAGATAGCCGGACGTGACACATACGAGAGTGGACACTGCAGAATCGGCGACGACTCCTAAAATCAGTTTTTCTGCTAAATCCCTCTATCCTTATACTGTTTACATTGAGCATTGTTATTATGTCTATGGCTGAGTAGTCACTTTTAATTTCGGTTTACTATGTATCTCTAGATTTATTATTTCTGAACCTTTGTGATTTTCTGTAGTACTTTAGAATAAAGTTCTTTTCCCTTATGAATTCCTAAACTTTTTAATCTGATCAATTATTGAGTTTATTAGTTTGTTAGCTTATAAGTGAGAACTGCGGCTATCAATTGACTACAGGGAAAGAACTAGTTAGTATAAAGATGGTAATTCCTCTAAACCACTAGCTGACCATTAATCTAGACTATGCTTAAAGCAATTAGTAAACAGTGGATTCATAACGAGAGTTAGGATTCGGTCTTTGCTAATTAGAATTCGTGGAGCGGGAGACCGAATACGAGTTATCCTTATTATAGGGTTTTATTCAGAATTCTGTAGAAATCACTTAGGGGAAGAAACTGCAAATCTAAAGAGAAGTAGTAAACCGGAATTTCCTTTATCAAACAAAAATCAAATCAATTATTTACCTGTTATTTATTGTTTATTGAACTCTTTTACAACATTTACCATCACATACAAAAAACCCCCAATTTCCTGTTACTTTTATATTATTCTTGTTTTGTGTATAAGTAGAAATTAAACTAGACACTGCCTCCTTTGGTTCGTTACTCAGGGAATACTCCGAGATTTAAACTTGCTATAATCGACCGGTACACTTGCCATTAGGTTAAACCCCCAACAACAATTTACCGTTAGGTTTTTACCCAACAAGTTTATGGCGCTGTTGCCGGGGAGACACGGTTATTTAGTTTAATTTTTATATAGGTATTATCTCATTTAATTTTGTTTTGTTTTTGCTTTTTTTTCTTTAGTTTATTCTTGTTTTGTTTTATTTTGTTTTGTTCATTTTCTTAGCTCTGTGAAATTTATTTTTGGTTCTGGTTTATTTTGGTTTTACCCGATTGAGTTCACTTTTACAACTAAATTTCTGTCAGTTATCTGATTTTGGTTTATGGTTAAAACTCGTTCTGAAGGCAATCCCGAATTTGAGCTTGAACCTGAGATAGAGCGACTTGCTAGAAGAAGTCGTCAGGGATTAGTACTGGAGACTGCAGTTGAGCCTGAACTGTTTTTCAAGGACTCACCAGGTGATACATTTGTTCTAGAGGAAGAGTATATTATGGACGGTATCAGTCGAGAAAGAAGGATGAATGACTACACTTGTCCGAATGTGGAGGGACTCACATCACCAATAGTAATCCCTGCACTACCGGATGGGATAGAGTGGCAGTTCAAGACCCATTACGTCACAATGGTCCTGAATGCTCCACAGTTCAGTGGAACAGTTACTGAAGACCCAAATGTTCATCTTACATCCTTCTTGTGATTGGTTGGAGCATGTTCAACACCAGCCTCTCAGGAGGTAGCCAGGCTAACCTTGTTTCCTTTTTCACTCAGGGACAAAGCTGCGGAGTGGCTGAACTCCCTATCTCCAAACAGCATCACTTCTTGGAGTGAGCTGGCAAATGCGTTCCTAGCAAAGTATTTTCCACCATCCCGAATGTTGTCAATGAGAGGTGAGATCACGAACTTCAAACAGTATAGCGGTGAAACTCTTTCTGAAGCATGGGACCGATTCAAAGGAATTGTAAGAAGAGTGCCACATCATGGTCTGGGAGAAGAAGTTGTATTGCAATCATTTTATAAGGATCTAGACCCCCAGAGCCATCTATTAGTCGATACCTGTGCAGGAGGAAGTCTTATGGAGCTTCCAATCACCAGGATAAAGGAGTTGTTGGAAACTCTTTCCAATTCACCTAACCAATGGGGAGGTGCTAGAGCGGCTACTAAGATTTTTCCAAAGAAGAATGTAGGAATTTATGAGGCGGACTCGAATACCCTCTTAGCTGCTAAGATGGATAGCATTTCTAAGCAGTTTGAGAAGATGTGCACATTGATGAACCCAAAATCAAACACATCAGCTATCACTGATTCATTCCCTCAATGTGAGTACTGTGGTAGAAGTTCAAACTTGTGTCAGTGTACACCTCAACCAAGTGAAGAGGTAAATTACCTGGGGAACAGACAAGGAAATTTCTATAACAACCAAAACAACCAAGGATATCAGCAATAAAGGTTTCAGAGCAACAACTACAATCAGAAGACACCACAACAATATAATCAGTCTTATAAGAGACCCCCTCAGAATCAACAGATGCAAGGTCAAGGAGCTAGTAGTTCCTCAAATTTGGAAGCTCTGATGAGCGAATTCATTGCATCAACAAAGCCATATTCAATGAGCAAGATGAAATCAACAACAACAAAAAAGCATTCATGCAAGAACAAAAGGCTTACAAAAGGCCTCGTCTATACGACCAAGAGTATCGAACCCAAGGGACTTATAGAAAATTAGTCCTACTCCGGTAATAACCTATTCTAAAACAAGGGGGGAATATGAAATATTTTCTAACCCTAATTAAAACTAACTAAACTAAGTGGTATTTACAAAGAAATTATTCTCGATTCAGGGCTTAAAACCATCTAAGTATCAATATGAACTCGAAACATAAACACAAGCCTTCGAATTAACCAACAATTGAATGCGCCGGGTGTCATGCCGGATACCAGATGCACGGCATATTCAAAGACTTTGAATATGCCGGACATCGGCCACCCGGCAGGTCATCCGGCATAGTCAATATGCGTATTCTTATTCCAGTTTCCGAGAAGAAAACAGAAGACTCACTACCTATTAACAATTCGAGCATATATCATGCCACGAAATGAACAATGTAATGGGAAAGATGGGTTAATTCTCACTCTTACTACTAACTCTTAATTCTTAAGAAGAGAGTAGGAAGATCAATAAGAGAGTCTAACCTATTCTACTTGGGATTCATCTTCCACAAGTAAAATTTGCATGAAGAGAATAAGAGATCAACCAATTCTCCTTCAATAAGAACCTTACTCTTAATAAACTTGAAGTTATATTAAGAAGAACACATTGTTTTACAAAAAGAATTTCATTCCCTAACCAAAGAAAAAACAAGGAATTCCTACTCCACCATCCACACAAATTGAGAGAGAGAATACACAAGAGATCAGAAGATTGGATGTAGCCTTAACCCGCCATGGATTCTTCTCCTCGCGTGGAAAGTTGCATAGAACCTCCTTGGACACCAACACCTTGGAATGAGGCGAAAATGGAGTAATGAATGGAGTGTAATATGATGTTGAAGTGTATTGAAAAGTGTAGCCCCTCGTCCTATTTATAGGCATCACATTCTTCTCGTGCCGGATGTCATGCCGTGCAAGTTGTGTCCGGCATATAATAACCACGTGCCCAACTGCTAACGGTCGAAACCGTCGAATCTGCGCGAAAAGGTACCTGTGCCGGACAGGATATGTCTGGCACCACACCCGGCAACGGTCATTAACTGCCATCGTCTGGTCAATCGTGGCGACTTTTCTCATGTATGCCGGATTGGATATACCCGGGAACGTACCCGACATAGGGTGCTTTTCTGCTCCACGCTTGTGCCGTGCAGGTATGATCCGGCCTTATGTCCGGCATTTTGGTCAGAAATGTCTCCTTGTATGGAAAAACATATAAAAACATCAATCTGAACAAATAATAGACTTAATACATAATATAGCATAAATATTAATTATTCTAACCTTAATTTGGCTAATAATCTTATAATTAAGTATACTAAAACATGATAAGTCTGAGGCTTATCAAGGCCCTACACTTACCTTTTGCTAGTCCTCGAGCAAAACAAGATTAGAAAGAGTAATTGCTTATGCACAAAACAGATAAACTTTAGAATGACAATTAGATAAATATTCCTAACCATATGACTCTAATTCATAAGTATCACTTAATCATCCTTATTCCACCAGAAACATACTAATGGGTATAAAATAAATAATTTCGAAACCGATCAAAAACTTTTGGGCTATTTTGCATAAATGATTTTGTAATCTCTCCTTTTTCCGGTTTCCATCATTCAGCTCTATTTTCCAAGAGTTTCTGAATGTGGCCAAGACACTCATCGATGGTTTTTTATGTGTTCAACCCTATTTTTCAAGGGTTTCTGAATCAACCATGATTTCTTTTGCTTTGAAGAACGGGGAATTTAGGAGAAAAACAAAAGGAAAAACTCGTTTGTTTCTTTCATTTTGAGGCAATTTTTGCAACCTCGTAATGCTTCTCTTTTTTTGAAAGAAGATTCTTCTTTTTTTCTTCTTCTTTTTTTTTCTTTTCGAAGCTTCTCTTTTTTTTTTCCTTCTTTTTTTTACACAATCCCTATTTGAGATATTCACCCAAAAGAATTCTCACCATTTTGAAAAAGAAAAGAAAATATTACCCATAAGTAAATCTGAGATAGAAATAGGAGTAAGGTCGTATACTCATGTTAATAAAGAGAATCAAATGTTAAAAACAATAATCTACAAGTCATTAGAAAGGTTACCTCTTGAGAGAACAAGCTTTCATCCTTTTCTACTTTTACTTTGCCAACGACATGCAAAAGCTTAGTAGAACATTGATAAAATCTCAGCTTATAACATATTATTTAGATACTAAGTAGTTTTAGCAAAAAAAATAATAATAATTTTTTTAGGGGGGATCCCTGCCCTACACTTGGCAGGAACACTGTCCCCAGTGTTTCAAAAAGAATAAAGAATAAAAAATTCAAAGAATTAAGAATGTTTTTTTAAAAATAAGATGAATTAAAAGAATAATAAAAACACTCCCCCTTTGGAAGAATGAGGGCACAAAATGCCCTACACTTGTGGTGAGCCGCAGAATCAGAATTGTCGTAGCATGAGCCAACAAAAATAAGGGCAACTGTAACCAAAAACTCACTAAAATATAACGTTTCCATAATATGTAAGAGAGAGTTAACTGAGAATCCATTAGGCAAAAAGAATAATAAAAGCAAATAAACCTAAAAGAAAAGCATAAAGGACAATAAAAGAAAATGGAAGGAAAATAAAATAAAATAAAATAAAATAAACAGAGAAAGAGAGAAAGAACTAATGAACTGCTGCCTGCATGGAGGATGGTGGTGGAGAGTCTGAAGAAGAATCAGGGGAAGCATCGGGAACATCAGAAAGGCTAGACGAACTAGGGGTAGGAAGTCCCTTCTTCTTCGCCTCTCGACGTGCCTTCCTTTTCTCCTTGTCCCGTCGTAGAAGACTCTTAACCAAAGCAGCTATGGAACAAGATACCCTCTGCTTCATCTCCTTCCTTGCCCTCTTTCTGTCGGCCGCCATTGACTTGTTCATCTCAGCTACAACCAACATGAGACGATCATCAACTCGCCTCTCTGCTCATCCTGGCGCTGAGATATACGCTCTTCAAATGCCTCCTGTCTCTGCCCAACCTCAGCCTACTGCTGCACCATAGAGTCTACTCTAGAAGTCAACTCTGTGCGCATACCCTCATAACTCTGCCGGAAGGAATCAAAATCACCCCACGCGGCCTGCTGAGCGGCCTGGAAGGCCTCCATAGAGTGTCGCTGCTGCTGGAGCTCCTGGCGGAAGTGATCGAGCTCTACAGCCACTCTAGGGTCTGCATCTGAAGTAGAGGTAGGAGGCGGTGCGGTGGCGATCGGAGGTGGTGGAGGCAATAATAGCTGAGCACCCTCCCCCTGATAACTGGGGTAGTCCCGAGCAGTAGGGGTCCGGGACCTCCGATCTGGGGGAACATAAAGGAACTCCCCTGAGGGTGACTCTCTGAACCACCAGCGTCGAATGAGAGCTCGATCAATAGGGGCAGCCTCGGGCTGAAAATGTAGTCCTCTAGGAATCTGAGTCTCCTCTATCGTCTGCATAATATGCTGGTGAATGAGCATGGGGAAGATGGGGTGCTGTCCCTCTCGATGCATGATGGAGCGGACCAACTGCGCGAACATCAATCTCTGGACCGGGAAACGTGAGTCCACTGCTCCTTGAGCCGGCCCGAGAAGATACTGTAGCAGAGCGCTGTCCATATCATTCAGCTCGTCATGCTCACACGGCCGAATGTTATGACGGATAATCTCCATGGCCACACGCAACTGGAGATCGGTGATGTAGGTCAAGGGGATCACCTCTCTCTCCTTAGTATGAGCTCTATCCATATAGCGAGTGCGTGATCCGAACCGAGAGCGGATAGCGGCATGAGCATCTGCGAGAGTCTATCGACTGAAGGATCGCTGTCGAGGGTCAGTGTCGATGCCCAAGATCTGTACGATGCTCTCTGGTGTAATAATGATACAACGTGTAGAGACAAATGAGCGGATCAGAACTCCTGACGTCTGGGGGGTCCCACGGTACTCGGAGTTGGCGTAAAACTCACGCACCAACCCGGGGTAGAAATGTCCATGGCCAATGTCTAAGATCCCCAACCAACCATGTCGCTCGAAGAGCTCTGAAATCGCAGATAGTAGGCAGACCTCGGGATGCACTCGCCTCTCCCGTACCCACTTACCTTTCATCTTGGACTGATGAAAGTACTGAGCAGCAGAAGGATTTATGAACCCTTCCTCATCAAAAGTAGGTACATCAGGAATGCGAGGAGGGAGAGGTGTACCAAAGTCATCGTGCTCAGGAGCAGAAGAAGTGGATCCAGGGCCACTATGAGTCTCTGGAGAAGTCCTCTTCTTCCTCTTGCCAGCCCTGGTCTTCTTTGCTGGAGGCGGTGGGCACTGCTGGAGGCTGGCTCCTTGCCTGCCCGACTGGTAGATCGACGAGGTGGCGCAGGTGCAGGAGAAGCCTCCTCCTCCTCTGTGGTGGCATCAGCGAAGGCTGCCTCAGCCTGGTCTAACAGTTCATCCTCCTCTGAATCAAAGCATGAAGCGCGTGGAGGGGAAGTGGTGGATTTTCTGCGAGGCATCTATAAGAAAAGAGCAAAGGAATACTAGACAATAGTTCATCAATGTTAGTTTTACAGAAATTAAAATTCGAATGTCCTGTAGAGGGACACGGTGCGCCCATATGCCTGTGAATCAGAAACCTATTCGACTACTTCTCAACAAAATATTACCATAGGCATTAATTCAAAAAGACTGGATTCACAATAGGCAAGGAAGAAGCAATCAGAAAGCGTGCCGGACAGGATGCCGGATATTATCCACCCGGCATATTCAAACAAAAACATGCCGGACGGGATGCCGGACATAACCCATCCGGCATATTCAAAGTCGAAACCAGAACAACCAGAACTCCAGAAAAAATGCACAGAATCACACACAATCTCCAGCAACTACTTAAGGCAGGTTCGAAATACCTAAATCAGTATACTAACCTATGAATCTAACAACATCGACCTTGTAAACTAAAAAGACAGAATTTCGAATTCATAATGCACTTAGGGGAACCTGGGTGAGTTTGGAATTGCCGAGGGATCAATTTGCGTGTGGCGACGGTGGTGTCTTTGTGCAGCGAAGCTTGGGAATTCCGGCGTTGGGAGCTTGGAGGCGTTGTTGGTGCTGTTGTGCTCTTGCGGCGCGTTCCTTCGGTAGGGTAAAAGTGATTGTAAAAAGTTAGCTTTTACCCGATATTTTTTTTTTCAGAAATCGCGATATGCCGGGCGGGATGCCGGGTTAGTTCTAACCGGCATAATGAATATTTTACAATGCCGGGTAACGCATGCCCGGCCATGAGCACGATGTCTTCCTGGGGTGCCTCTTCTGAATTCGCTCAGTGCCGGGTAAACATAACCGGCATCCTTCACGACACACTCGAAATAAAAGAAGGATTAGGTTAATCAATTGAATAAAATTAATGAATCAAATATCTATAAGACAATTAAAAGAATAAAGAATAAAGGAATAAAGAATGTATTAAGTGAAAATCTAACATTTTACAAAAATAAAATAAAAAGAAGAAAGAAAGTGAAATCACACATGCCGGATAGGCTGCCGGCTCACATATATCCGACATTGAACATTTCCTGCTAATGCCGGGCTTAGCCTGCCCGGCAGTATATCCGGTATATTCAATTAGTTAAAAAAAATTTATGAACGTATTAATTTGAAGAATAAAAAATAAGAAAAGAAGGAATAAAGAATAGGGCGATTACCTATTTTAGGACTTGGACTAATTCTAAGTCCCCGGCAACGGCGCCAATTTGCTAACAGAGATTTTAGTAGGAAAAACTATATACAAAATGGATAAAATAAATAACTAAACCTACACTCTACTACGGGTAGCAAATAAAAACCCGGTCGGAATATAGCATGAGCAAATTACGACCAAGAGTATCGAACCCAAGGGACTTATAGAAAATTAGTCCTACTCCGGTAATAACCTATTCTAAAACAAGGGGGAATATGAAATATTTTCTAACCATAATTAAAACTAACTAAACTAAGTGGTATTTACAAGGAAATTATTCTCGATTCAGGGCTTAAAACCATCTAAGTATCAATATGAACTCGAAACATAAACACAAGCCTTCGAATTAACCAACAATTGAATGCGCCGGGTGTCATGCCGGATTCCAGATGCACGGCATATTCAAAGACTTTGAATATGCCGGACATCGGCCACCCGGCAGGTCATCCGGCATAGTCAATATGCGTATTCTTATTCCAGTTTCCGAGAAGAAAACAGAAGACTCACTACCTATTAACAATTCGAGCATATATCATGCCACAAAATGAACAAAGTAATGGGAAAGATGGGTTAATTCTCACTCTTACTACTAACTCTTAATTCTTAAGAAGAGAGTAGGAAGATCATTAAGAGAGTCTAACCTATTCTACTTGGGATTCATCTTCCACAAGTAAAATTTGCATGAAGAGAATAAGAGATCAACCAATTCTCCTTCAATAAGAACCTTACTCTTAATAAACTTGAAGTTATATTAAGAAGAACACATTGTTTTACAAAGAGAATTTCATTCCCTAACCAAAGAACAAACAAGGAATTCCTACTCCACCATCCACACAAATCGAGAGAGAGAATACACAAGAGATCAGAAGATTGGATGTAGCCTTAACCCGCCATGGATTCTTCTCCTCACGTGGAAAGTTGCATAGAACCTCCTTGGACACCAACACCTTGGAATGAGGTGAAAATGGAGTAATGAATGGAGTGTAATATGATGTTGAAGTGTATTGAAAAGTGTAGCCCCTCGTCCTATTTATAGGCATCACATTCTTCTCGTGCCGGATGTCATGCTGTGCAAGTTGTGTCCGGCATATAATAACCACGTGCCCAACTGCTAACGGTCGAAACCGCCGAATCTGCGCGAAAAGGTACCTGTGCCGGACAGGATATGTCCGGCACCACACCCGGCATAGGTTGGTTTGGCAACGGTCATTAACTGCCATCGTCTGGTCAATCGAGGCGACTTTTCTCATGTATGCCGGATTGGATATACCCGGCAACGTACCCGGCATAGAGTGCTTTTCTGCTCCACGCTTGTGCCGTGCAGGTATGATCCGGCCTTATGTCCGACATTTTGGTCAGAAATGTCTTCTTGTATGGAAAAACATATAAAAACATCAATCTGAACAAATAATAGACTTAATACATAATATAGCATAAATATTAATTATTCTAACCTTAATTTGGCTAATAATCTTATAATTAAGTATACTAAAACATGATAAGTCTGAGGCTTATCACTTGGCCGAACGCAAATCCGGATGTCACATGTCCGGATCCACACGCAAGCCGGACGTGACCAGAGATCAAGCTCCAAAAGTTCTATGTCTTGTCCGGATCCGGACACAGATCCGGACAATACCCGAGTTTCATCTAAAACCGCTGTCTCACGTCCGGATACGACACAGATCCGGACGTCCACGAAATGAAAATAAAACACATATCACGCTAATATCGGGCTTCGGCTCAATTATCACGCCGAGCGCGATTTAGCCATACCTCAACATAGATTAAGCTATGCCATACTCATACCTAAGGTCCCCACACATCGATGTTTTACTTCTGAAGCCTATTTAAACTCTCATTCTCCTCCTCCTAATTCAATCGTACCCGAATGCTATAGTCTACACACTCACTCTCCTCCTCTCCCTCCATATTACCTTCCGTATTCACGATCGCTCCTCCATCTCCATTTCACAAATCTTTCTCCATAGTCATTCTCCCTCGGTTACAGACAGAAACCTGCTCACGGCGCTTCATTTAGCCGCGTCCTGGATCGACGGCCGGATCCGGACAGACCGGACAACGCGTCCGATCGACGTCCGACCCCAGATAGCCGGACGTGACACAGACGATAGTGTACACTACAGAATCGGTGACGGCTCCTAAAATCAGTTTTTCTGCTAAATCCCTATTGCAGATGGATTTATCGTGATGATTTAGAAGAGTGTAGTTATTAAAAGAATAATTAATACTCAAATATCCGTCGGGCTGCAAACAATCCCGGTCGCAGTAGTATAGTGAAATGTAAAGCAACCGGATGTCGAACGTGGGACTAATGTACATATAATAGTACTAAGCGTGTCACAAGAGGGGGGATTAATTGACTTGTAAAATAAAAGAAAATAAAATAAACTAAGTTGACAGATAAATAAAATGGAACTCTGGGTCAGGTTAATATAATCTGCATAATTAAGCTATCTCTATGGTTTAATAATTTGGCAAGGTTCCTGTAATTATCTTAAGGACTAAGTCATAGCCTCATAAGAACTCGTTCACCTGTAATGCAAGGTCTAATCAAGGTTCAAGCAAAACCTGCGAACGCCAGAGGATATTGAGGAATTACATTTGCAACTGAATACTAACTTATTAAATCATAACAAGTTTCCTCCAGTTTACGTCTAATTACCTATCTATTTATCACCGGTCTGATCAAAATAGACTTAGGAAAGCAATTTAATAAACTCATGACATTTATTAAAAGGTGCGAGATAACCTTTAAAACGTAACAAACTATATATAATTAAAACCAGTAAAAATAATGCATAATTAATACAAACACATAATAACCATTCCCAAAGTATACGTAAACTAGCCTAACATATTAAATAGATAGACAGAAACAAGAGTAATAGAAATCATCCGTAATCACTCTCCGGCTCACTTGCTATTTTGTATACGTAGGGCTAGAGGGGATTTTGTGGAATGTGGAAATAAATAAAAATGGAGAAGGCGGGAGAAGAGAAATGAGATGGCGTGAGGTGTGGTGAAGTGGTCGTGGATTGTATGGGTGGTGGATGTCTGAATGAAAGGAGAAGACTCGTGGGTTTTTATAGAGAAAGGAAGAGGCAAAGGCAGCAGATAAGGAACGCGTGAATTGATTGAGGCGGTGCAGCTCATTGATTGCTCATTTATTGCTTGCTTCATTGATTGCAGGGGACAGAGCGTGCAGAGTAGATGGATAAATTGAAGATAGTGGACGAGTTGCAGAAGTCGGCGAAGGCAAGTTGCAGACGCGCGCGAAGAAGAAAACTGTTCGCGTCTCAGATCTGGAATTTTTACACGCGTCGCGTGGTGTCCTCCTTGTTGTCCGCATGACAACCGGGGTTTGCATGGCCATATGTCCCCTCACCATTCAGGCGGTAGTAGAGGCGGTTGCCCCTTCTTCTTGTCCTCTCGCGTCCGCTCAGAAGACGCCCAACAACCATGCGGTTGTCACAGCCTCCTCTCTTCCGCTAGCTGTCCGCCTGCATTGCATGCGGTTGCAATGTTTTGTTTTAGGCGGTCAGTACGCTGCTCGTGAAATACAATTGAAGCATAGCTCGTGCTCGTGAGTAAAATTCAAACAATATAATGTGCCCATGATCACGATGCAGTCACACGTGATTCATTTCCATCGTGAAGTGCTGTAGCCTTTACGTGATATTTTTAGTATATATATATATTTTCCTGCATTAGACACATAAAATATATCAGTTCATATCAATACATAAATCTAAGAAAATATATAATAAGTGAGTAATATTATCGTGAAAGTAAGTAAGTACAAATAAACATAATTTAGAGGAAAACTAACAAAAGTGGATAAATGAGCAAGAAAAGTGTTAATATAATATACGACATACACCTATAAATCATGCTCATTTGGACACTTATCACCTATATCCTTATACTGTTTACATTGAGCATTGTTATTATGTCTATGGCTGAGTAGTCACTTTTAATTTCGGTTTACTATGTATCTCTAGATTTATTATTTCTGAACCTTTGTGATTTTCTGCAGTACTTTAGAATAAAGTTCTTTTCCCTTATGAATTCCTAAACTTTTTAATCTGATCAATTATTGAGTTTATTAGTTTGTTAGCTTATAAGTGAGAACTGCGGCTATCAATTGACTACAGGGAAAGAACTAGTTAGTATAGAGATGGTAATTCCTCTAAACCACTAGCTGACCATTAATAGACTATGCTTAAAGCAATTAGTAAACAGTGGATTCATAACGAGAGTTAGGAGTCGGTCTTTGCTAATTAGAATTCGTGGAGCGGGAGACCGAATACGAGTTATCCTTATTCTAGGGTTTTATTCAGAATTCTGTAGAAATCACTTAGGGGAAGAAACTGCAAATCTAAAGAGAAGTAGTAAACCGGAATTTCCTTTATCAAACAAAAATTAAATCAATTATTTACCTGTTATTTATTGTTTATTGAACTCTTTTACAACATTTACCATCACATACAAAAAAACTCCCAATTTCCTGTTACTTTTATATTATTCTTGTTTTGTGTATAAGTAGAAATTAAACTAGACACTGCCTCCGTTAGGTTAAACCCCAACAACAATTTACCGTTAGGTTTTTACCCAACAGTGACTCTCTGAACCACCAGCGTCGCAGGAGAGCATGGTCAATAGGGGTAGATTTGGGATGGAAGTGTAGAGCTCTAGGAATTTCAGTCTCCCCTAGTGTCTGAATAATGTGCTGGTGGATGAGCATAGGAAAGATGGGGTGCTGCCCCTCTCGGTTCAGGATGGCGCAAACCAACTACGCAAACATCAATCTCTGGACTGGGAACCGTGGTTCAACTGCTCCCTGAGCTGGCCCAAGAAGGTACTGAAGTAACGTACAGTCCGTATCATTGAGCTCGTCATGCTTACAAGGCCGAATGTTATGACAGATAACCTCCATGGCCACGTGTAACTGGAGGTCGGCGATGAAAGTAATGGGGATCACGTGTCACTTTCGAGAGTTGGCTCTGTCCATATAACGGACACGTGATTCGAACCAAGAAAGGATAGCGCTCTGGGACTCTGCTAAGGTTTACCTGCTGAATGACCGCTGTCGTCGATCGTAGTCGATACCTAGAGTCTGTGCCATGCTCTCTACAGTGATGATAATGCAGTGTGTCGAGATGAAGGAACGGATCTGAACTCCTGAAGCCTAGGGCGGCCCACGGTACTCGGCGTTGGTGTAAAACTCACACACCAATCCTGGGTAAAAATGTCCATGGCCAATATCTAGTATCCCCAGCCAGCCATGTTACATAAAGATTTCAGAAATCTGGGAGTGGTGGCGGACATCTGGATGTACTCTTCTCTCCTGAACCCACTTACCTTTCATCTTGGAATGATGAAAGTACTGAGCAGCGGAAGGATTAACGAAACCTTCTATATCAAATTGGGGCTCATCAGGAATGCGGGAGGGTAGAGGGAGGGGGGGGGGGGTACCAAAATCATCCTGCTCTGGTGCTGAAGAAGTGGATCCAGGTCCACTCTGAGTCTCAGGGGCCGACTTCTTTTTTGTACCTATCTTGGCTTTCTTGGTGGGTTGTGTGGCACTGTTGGAAGCTGGCTCCTTGCCTTCCCAACGGGTGGAACGACGAAGCAGCTCAGGTGCAGGAGGAGCCTTCTCCTCTTCTGTGGTGGCATCTGCTATGGCTGCATCAGCCTGGTTGAATAGTTCATCCTTTTCATAGTCAAAGCAGGATGCGCGTGGAGGAGTGGTGGCTCTTCGGAGAGGCATCTGTAGAAAAGAGAGAGAAATATACCATAAGACAGACCATCAACGTTCGTTCAAAAGAATTTTATAACACTTGAAGAATCCTGGAGCCGAACCAAGAGATCACCATATTCCTGTAAATTAGACCTAAATGAAGAATAATGTGAACAGATTATATCCTAGGCACTAATCCAGAAGCATGGAGGTAAGATAGACCAAGGAAAAACAACCAGAGCAGTGTGCCTGGTATGATGCCGGACAAAATCAATCCGACACATTCAAACAACATTGTGCCGGATAGGATGCCGAACAGGGTTAACCCGGCATGTTCAAACAACCTTGTGCCGGATAGAGGATACCCGACACCTTCATCTGGCACAATCAACTTCGAGCCCAGATTTTTGCAGAACTCACATAGATCCACAAAACAACTTCGCAATGTTTAAAGTAGGTCCCTAAGTTATCCTAATTCAAGTTATGAACTATAGAATTGCTCAAACCAACAGCTTTATAAACAAATCAAAAATTGAACTAGAAATGTAGGAACCTGTTTGATTTTTTTTTTTTTGCAGAGAATGGAAGGTGGGTTCAGGCAATAGAGGGAATGCGTCTCTGGTGGTAGGGGGAATGCGTCTCCCGTGGTGAGTACTGGTGGTGCGAACTTGAAGGTTATGGTGGAGGTGTGTGGAGAAAGGGGGCTGGCGCTTGCTGCGGCGTGGCTGGTTTGTACGTCGGGTAGGGTAGAAAGTGAGAAGGTAGAAGACTTTACCCGGTATAATTTTTTCAATAATCGCGACGTGCCAGGTCGCATGCCAGGTGTCCGGAGCCCGGCACTTTGAGTTTTAATTTGCGGGTGTGGTGCCGGGTCTCCTGTATCTGGCACATGTAATTCTAGTAGGCCGGATGTCTCTCACCCGGCTCCGTGACCGGCACATTGAAATTTCTTGCCTCGCAACTGCAGTAGTTTACTTGCGTATACAAGAAAAGTAAAAATAAAATATGTACACATACTAGTAAGTCAAAAATGGGTTATATATAAGTATAAGGGGATAACACAAGGCATTATAATATACCAAAGAATTAAGAAATTTAACAAAAATAATGGTACAAAATTAAAATAGAAAATTATGTAATTAATTCTAAAATTTTACAAAAACTCAAATTGACATTGAGACCGTGTCGGTTTTCATACCGGAAGTATTATTCCTGGCGTCAGACTTCCTCCGAATAAGCCGGATTACAATATCCGGAATTACGCAGGTCATATATAAATCAATTTAGAAAAGAATAAATAAATCAATGAATAAATAAAAGGATAGAAAAAAAGAATGAACTAATTGATTCAAAGAGTAAAGAATAAAAAATGAAGAAGAAGCATAAAAGTGAACGGGCCAGGCATAGTGCCGGGAGTAACGCGTCCGGCATGAGACTTCCTCCAAATATGCCGGATTACCGTTACCCGGCATCACGTACAGCATGTTCAAGATAGAAGAAAGCATAAATGAGCGAATCAAAATTAAAGAATAAAGAATAGGGCGATCACCAGTTTTAGGACTTGGACTATTTCCAAGTCCCCGGCAACGGTGCCATTTTTCTAACTAAAATTTTTTAGGGGCAAAGAATGTACAAAATTGAATAAAATGATAAAAGGATCCTACAACTCTAATACGGGTAGCAAAAATTCCCGGTCGGAATATAGTGTAAGCAAATTACGACCAAGAGTATCGAACCCAAGGGACTTAATAGAAAATTAGTCTTAATCCTCGGTAATTACCTATTCTAAATAAGAGAAGGGGAAATTAAACATTAATTTCAATTTAGAAAAACTAAATAAGAATCTATCTAAATGAAGTATTTACAATGATTTGCCCTAGGTTCGGGATTACAACCAACCTAAGTACCAATATGATCACAAAATAAAATTACAAGACTCGAATTAAACCAAACAAAGTGAACGTGCCGGATGTCCTGCTGGATACCAGATGGACGGCACATTCAAGTCCTTGAATGTGCCAGACACCAGACACCCGGCATCCAACCCGGCATATTCAAGTTGTCAATTGTATTTTTGGTTCCGGTCTGACAACAGGAACTCACTACCCATTGTCGAATCGAACATATTTCATGCCGCGAAACGAACAAGGTAGTGGGGGAAAATGGATTAAACTCGAAAATCTTAAGTGTTGCTCCCACTGATGCGCAGAAGACAACAGTAAAGATTCACTAAGACTTCCTTTTTCCAATTATACTCTTGACTAATAAATCTCAAGTAAAACCTTGAATGAGAAGAATAAGTGATTAACATATTCAACTTCTAACTGACCGAAATCTTAGTAGGCACTTGTATTTATATTAAATGATCATATTGTTTTACAAGAGGATTTCTTCCCTAACCAAGAACTAACAAGGATTTCTACTTCACCATCCACACAAATGAAAAAAAGAATACAAAGGGGAGAAGGAAATTGATCATAGCCTTAACCCGACAAGGATCTTCTCTTCTCTTCGCGTGGATGGATCCGTAGAACTTCCTTGGACACCAACACTTGGGATGGATGCGGAATTAGAGTGTGAATGGAGTGAATGGATGTATTGAAGTGTGTGAAATTGTGTAGGCTCTCGGCCTATTTATAGACTCACATCTCCATGTGTGCCGGGTGTGAAGTACCCGGCACCACGTGTTTTCTAACGGTCAATTAACCGCTGAATCCCGTGAAACGATGCTTGTGCCGGACAGGTGACGTCCGACACCATATCCGGCATCAGTTGGTTTGGTAACGGTAATTAACTACTATCTTTTGACGAACCGTGGTGACTTTTCATTGGTGCCGGATAGGGATTACCCGGTACCGGATCCGACATGTCTTCTGTTTTGCTCCATATTGCTGCCGTGAGTGGTAAATCCAGCATCATGCCCGATAAAAATCATCCTATGGTTAGAAGTTTATTCCCGACATGCAAAATTGTCCAAACATAAGTCTGAACATATATAATAGACTTTATATATAATATAACATAAATATTAGCTATTCTACCCCTATTTCCAACAATAATCTTATAATTTTAACTACTATAATATGATAAGTCAGAGGCTTATCAGTACCCTCCGACAGTCTAGCAGTTGAGGAATCACTACTTATGAGCATGATCTCTGGGATCTTCGTCCTCGCCGAAGATTTTGCACCGGACATTAAATCTTTGATCTACTTGTTTGTGGTGCAGAATATTCAGTAGCAGTACGCCTCATTTTTGTTTTGTTGCAAGAGTTCTTTGTAGAATGAACCTTGAAAGTGGAGGATTGAATAACGGCGCACACTTGCTTCCCCTTGTCTGAGTTGCTTCCTTTGATTGAAGAATCATGTTTGGGTGACATATTGGAGTCGGGTTTGTCTTGCTTTGGTTAAGGGTTTATGATTTCAATGAGGGAATGAGTAGATAGTTTTTTTTAGAACGAGTTATGGGATGAGTGAGTTGGGCCCTGCATACTCCCTTTTATAGTTATTGTGCCAACGACTAGTGCAACGACTAGTTGCCCCACTACCCACGAATCAATCTCAGTGCAAAGAACTGTGTTTCCCAATTGCGGTTTTCTTACTATGTGGTGTCAGACTAGTACACATAATGACAGGCGTGGCAGAACTACTCTCTTTTTACTGTTTTCGGTCTATACACATGTGAGTATAATGAACTGCATTTCCCTATTGCGGTTCTTTCTAACATGACAGTGCAAAGAAATGCATTTGCCGAATGCAACTTCTTTGCATGCTCCTGTTCAGCTAGCTTACTTATATATAGATCAGCATTATCTCCAGGTGGTTGTCCAAAGCGTAGACTTCCTCCCAAACCATCTACAATCCCAGTGTTATTCAAACGAGTAGTACCAAAAAAATTCTACTTCATATCTTTGCTCCCTCTAAACATTTTTTTACATTTGCTGCTGATATCAAAAATACATTCGGAGAATGAATTACCATTCATTTTATCTCATGGATCTTAATCGTCAGAATTTACCCTCAGACGACATAGATGATAACTCTTACGAACCTGAAGAAGCCTTGAAGGAAGAAGATCTCGAGGATCTGGATTTGGAGCTAGACAATCTTCCAGACGAGCCAGATATTATGGATGATGGCACCGGTCCGTCTAACCCACATTGTGGTGCTAGTTTGTCACGATCATTCATGGGAGCTGGTTCATCAAATGCCCAGACGCAGGTTCCATCATTCATAAGCAATATCGATTGGAGTGATATGAATAGTATGCAGTCAGACATATAGTTTACTGGAGCTCCATACTGGAGCGCAGGTCAAGAATTTGTTGAAATCATTTGTTCGAGTCGAAAGAAGAGCTTGTAACTGCAGTGCGCTAGTACCATATCCGTAAAAATTTGGATTTCACCTCGGTAAAAAGTTCGAGTAATATTTTCTGCATAAGCTGTAAGAATGAACAAGGTGACTGTCCATTTTATCTACATGATGCGGCCTCTAAATACACATTGGAGTGGAAGTTAAAAAAAATATGTTGCTCACACATGTCACCCTAATCTGGGTAGTCAAGATCATCGCCAGCTTAAGTATCATTTTATCGCTTCATTTATCCTCCCATCTATTAGAACAGATCTGACCATAAGCACAAGAACATGATACAGCTCGTGCAGAACAAGTTGAGCGGCGAATATCGTACAGAAAGGCTTGGCTAGCCAAGCGTGAGGCAATCGAGTAAATTTATGAAAATTGGAAGGACTCTTTTGCCCAGTTACCCAGGTACCTTCTTGCAATTCAAAATTTTATGCCTAATACCGTGGTGGACATGAAGTCTTGTGTGGAGACGGATGAGAATGGTGTTACGATTAGGAGGTTTGATTGGTGTTTTTAGGCATTCGGACCATGCATTGCAGCTTTTTGATATTTAAGCCCTGCTTCAAGTAGATGGTACCCACTTGTATGGTAAATTTAAGGGTAAATTGTTAGTAGCGTGTGCTCAGGATGGTAATAACAAAGTTATCCCAGTTGCATTTGCAATAGTCAAAGGGGAAACTAATGAAGCATGGAAGTACTTCATGTACCATGTGCGTGGTCATGTAGATGGCTTACGAAGTGGTGTTTCTATCATATCTGATCGTTGTCAAGGAATCATCAAGATAATGCAGGAGGTGGTATATTGGCGACCACCGTTTGGCTACCACTACTACTGTATCCGACACATTGCTTCAAACTTTAATGCAAGATTCAAAAACAAGGAGTTGAAGGACTACTTGATAAACACTGGTACAAATCTAGCACCTTATTATTTTTTACAGTTCCATCCGCCATTATTTGTTGATGCTTACGACGATACACTTGTACCATATTGGAAATACTGCTTATATGTTTTCAAGGGATAAAGTGGAATGTAGGATACTGCATTTAAAGTCGGTGAAGCCAGAGATTACAACTTTCCTTGACTAACTACCCCTGGAAAAGTGGTGCAGAGCTTACGAAGATGGTAGACGGTGGGTCCATATGACATCTAATTTGGTAGAGCGCTTTAATGGAGTGATGAAGGGTGCTCGCATGCTATCGGTGAAATCAATAGTAGAGGCCACACTGTACAAATTAATGGGTTATTTTGTGCATAGTATTCAGACATATACTGCGTAGAGAAATTCAAATGCGATGTTTACAGAGCATTTAGTCAACACAATGAACGTAAACGGCCAGTACGCAAGGAGGCATGGAGTAATACTCTGTGGAAAGTTTAGGGTGTCAATGATTGACAAAACTTGCAAATGCAGAGCGTGGAAAACATTCAAGTACCCTTGTTTTCATGTCATAGCCGTGTGTGCCTACTCAGGAACTCGTTGGTAGAACTATGTTGATGATGTCTACAAGTTGGATACCATAATTAAGGCATTTGGTGAAGTTCGATTTAATACCCTAGGAAACGAGAGCAACTGGCCAAAATACAACGGTCCCATCCTTGCACCAAACCCAATGCTGGAAAGAAAGATCAGAGGACGTCCATCTCACTCTCGAATCCGTACAGAGATGGATGAAACACAAGACAGGGAGCCTAGACATTGCTCAACTTGTAGAAAGCCGGGGCACTTGAAAAAGTCATGTTCGTTTAGGGGTAGTAACCGTTAGTTAGACATATTTTTTCATAATTTTCCTAGGTTTAACTAATAATTTAATGTGTTTCAATCACTCCTACATTGACAGGTCGTGCCTTTAGCAAGCACAAAAAAATAAAGATTATAATGTTAACGTTACTCGGTATTCATGTTTTTATGGTTCAGTTTATCAATCACTTCCATCCCTTGCGTTACACTTGAAGTTTCACTCGACGATGCTGTGAGAATGTCTTCTTTCTCCAGTAATTAGAATTCTAGATGGAGGAAGTTGTCATTTTTAAGAGTTGATCGATTGTTCTATTTCGCTATTCTGTAACCTACAAGACCAGATCCATTAGTGTATTAGGATGTTGTTTAGGAGGAAGTCTATCCAATGGACAACCACATGAAGATAGTGGATATGTCGAAGGATCTCTGGCCTCCTTCTGTCTGCTAAATATTCTGAAGATCTTGTAGGTGCATGTTCACTACTTGAATCAACCATCGATATCGATGAAGCTCTTTCAAGCAGTGCACGTGCACCTGCAAGAACTCCTGAATATTTAAGAAGATAGTTTATGATTTGTGTGAAAAATGAGGGAGGTTGAGTGGGGTATTTATAGGGAGGAGATGGGGGCAGCCATTTTTGAACATGTAAAAACCGCATTCGAAGAATGAGGTTTTTGCATTACAATAAAATCACACTTGCCAAATGCGGTTGTTTTGCATATGCAAAAACCAAATTCTCCAAATGTGTTCCTTTGGCATGTTTTGTCACCGACTCGAAATTAATTAGACAAAGTGTCCAATGCGGCAATTGATTCCTCATTTTGGAATTTTCCACTGCTTTTACTGTATATCTAGTCTATAAAAATTATATATTTGACATATAAAAGTTGTTTAGAAGAACATGTTAAGATACACATTGAATTATGATATTACTAAAATTGTACTATATGTACACACTGATTACTTAAACTGTACAATAAATTTACAAAACATGTACATTTAATGTATAAAAGCGACACATCTATATATGTAGCTAAAGATAGCTACACATGGTTATAGTAAAGACTGCTTGGAGGAAAATAAAGGAGTGAACAACGCCGCGGGGTAGGGGTGTAAAAAAATCTGTTACCACGGTATTGTACCGTCAAGGGGGATGCTATTCACAGTACAAAATTACTAATCACCGCAGTACAAATTTTTTTTGCATCATATTAATGTTGTAAATATGTAATGACGTGTCCCTGTGTTTTTTTTTTCAAAAAATGATATTTGAAAGGGATTTAACCCAAGAAGTTAGTAGTTGATTAGTAGCAAATTTTGCTAGTTACTTTTTTGTTGTAATCAATACTGGAATTGTTTTTAAAAAAAGAAGTGTTGGATTACATTTTTAAGTGTTTACACTATTAATATGATTTAAAATTAATTTGTATTGTGAATAGCAAAAACTTTACTATTTAGAGTACAATTTTTTTCACCAAACTTAGTTGAATAAGTTGGAATGTTGTGGGGAGACACTTTTTTGAAACAAATGAGAATTGAATGACCAAATTTGGGTCAAAATTATTAAAACAATAAAATTACAATAACTAAATTACAACGACTAAGTTAAAAAAGAAAACTAAGTTACAACAACTATGTTAAAGAAAAACTAAGTTACAACGTTGTTCCATCTATCTAACCTAGATTGTAAATGATGAATCCAAGGTCCAATAGTGTTTGGATTTCTATAATGTTAAGACAAGATCCTTTAGTTTTGATGATAGCAAACCTTGTATTGTCTATTTAATGCGTTTGTCAAGATTCATGATTCAGATAGACAGGTGAATAAGCGGCTTAGCACGCAAGCTTGCAAGCGCACTTAAGTCATGAGTGGCTTAGCACGCAAGGTTGCAAGCGCGCTCAATCCACGACTTGTGCCCAACTAGTCGGGCACCTGTCTACGAGAGCTCCGGAGGACTTCTAGCACATACAACCAGTCAAACACCGCACAAAGATATCTCTCATGCTTAAAGATGAAAATTAAAGATAGAAGACTACAAGGGATCAACACATTCAGATAAAGAACATACATCCACTTAGGCAACTTGTTCACGACAAGCTCATGACAAAAGGAGAAGTTCATTAATGCACAAGATAACAAAGCTATAAATGAACATCATTACATAGCCGTAATGAATTCAAAAGAGGACATTTATGAGCATTTAATGAACCAGACAGAATCAGGCAAGTGGGGCACACAAGTGGTGATCGACCTATCAAGAGGGCAGCCGCCAACTTGACCAACCATGAGGCGACACATGGTTCAAGCCTCCAGATCAAGTTGAAGAATCTCTACAAGTCAAGTATGGTTGCTATGTGAATAATCGAAGTTGTAGTCGACTCCTAGAACTTTAAGAATTAATAGGATGGTAGTTACATCCTAACAACCGTGTATATATACTTTCATTTATTCCATATGTAAGTAGGCCTGTACTAGAGAAAAGAAAGAGATAATCTGGGCAAGTGTGGATCAGACTTAGGAGTGTGTGTAAGTGCTAGAAAGTTGGTGAGCTAGAGAGGACTGGGTTAGAGTATCAATACATTGGGTATTTAATAAACGACAGGTCAGGGAACGGTCAGCGAACCGTAGGCCGATAGTCAGGAGAGGGTTGACGACTTTAGGTAAAGTCGAAACTATCCCGGGAGTCCGTGTGTGGGGCAAGGGAGGTTGAGTGAATTTCATGTGTGTAAATTCTCAATCGACATGTATTTTCCAGTTTAAGTTTATCTCGCGTCCATTCCTAAACTATCAAGTTTTATTAGAGTCCACGATACATCCACGACACGTCGGGGACGCATCAGGAGCGCTTGCTGGTTTCAATTGGTATCAGAGTGGATCTCTTCTAGAAAGCTAACTGCTTTGGAAGGCGATCAAGATGTCTCATGCAAGCATTCTAGCAGCAGAAGAAGGTTCTGCACCAAATGAACCACCACATTTCAATGGAGACAACTGCACTCACTAGAAGAATAAGATGGAATTTCATATCAAGTCTGACGATCCAAGAATGTAGAGGGTGATAACACAAGGAGAGTATACCTTCCAGAACACTCAAGGAAAAGACATATCTCTCGACAACATGACGAATGATCAAATCAAGAAGCTGGTATTCAATGCTAGAGCTGTAAGAATACTTCACTGTGCACTACTACCTGAGCAATACTCCTAGATTGCTTCAGCTAAAACAGCCCAAGAGATTTGGAAAACTCTTGAGGTCACTTATGAAGGGAATGATGAGATCAAAAAGACTCGCATTGAGTTGCTACTCACTCATTAGGAGCTATTCAAGAAGGAAGAAAAGGACAGCATTTCTGAATTGCATACAAGGTTCACTAAGCTGATCAACGAAATGTTGGTGCTTGGAAGAACTATCTCTAACGAGGATCAAATTCGGAAGTTCCTTAGATCTCTTCCTGCCTCTTTTGACAGCAAAGTCAATGCCATGCAAGAAGTGCATGATCTCTCCAAGATGTCTCTGGCAGACATGCTAGGATCTCTAATGGCTTTCGAGTTAAAAGTACAACACAGGAATTTGATAAGTGTCTAAATGAGCATGTTATTTAGGTGTATTTCATGTATAATATTAGCAATTTTCTTGCTCATTTCTCCACTTCGGTTAGTTTTCCTCTAGTTTATGTTTTATTGTTTATCTCACAAATTATTAGTTTAACATGAGGAAAACCAAGCCGGGAGTGAAGTAGACGGAGAGACGAACGCGTAGACGCAAACGGCTCAGAAAACAGAGTCCAAACGAAGAATCTAGAGCCGGTCGAAGTTCGTAGAAGGAAATAAGTCACGGTCAGCACAACAGCATAACAACCGCCTGCACAACCGCCCAACAGAGGCGGACACCACAGGCGGACCAGAGGCGACAAGAGGCGGTTGTAGAGGCGGACAACACACAAACCGCCTTGTTTTGAGGCGGTTCCACAGGCGGACAAGAGTAAATCGCGCCCAAATAGTTTCTTCCTCACGCGACTCTGCAACTCGCCTTATCTATCTACCCCGCCGTCGCCTACCTTATTTCGCTCACGCATCTCCAGCTCCTGTCCCCTGCAATAAATGAAGCAATCAATGCTTCAATCAGTGAAGAAATCAACAGAGGCAATCAACTGCAAGTCTTCTACGTAGTCTTCCTTTCTTCTATAAATAACCATCCACTGCAACCTTATACCAGTGCACGGAGAAAACCAGAAAATCACTCACACTCACCTCATCTCATTCACTTCCAGTAAAACCTCACGTACATCTCAACACTCCATTCATACCCCAGTTCTCTAATTCTCAATTCACCACTTCACTTACAATAACTTACGTACATGTTTCACTCTTCGACCTCTCCATTTCTCCATTCACTAATCACGTCTCCGTGCTGTTATTACGTCCAACCTCTGTCAGATTTATTACCAGTTAATATGTCTGGCTAAGGAGGATTTGCTCCGGGCAAGGTTTTAAATTATGGTTTACTAGCTGTGTAATATATTTCTACCGGTTAAAATAAATTCTGTTTGTTACGTTTAAAGTTTTGTTTCTCTCCCTTTTTAATAAATTTCATCGATTTATTAAAAAGCCTTACTAAGTCTGTTTTTAATTTCATCGGTTAGAAACAGACGGGTTAATTAAGCCGTAAAACTGTAAGAACTTATTTTCATCGTTTAAGTTAATACATGTTGCAAGAATAAAGCCTCATACTCCTCTGCCGTTTACAGGCTTTTGCTCGAGTTTTCATCGGACCTTGCATTACAGGTAAACTAGTCTTAAGAGTTTTCATCGGACCTTAAGAAAATTATAGGAATCTTGCCAAACTTTTATTAAACCGGTAGAGATAGCACAATTAATTAAATCATATTAACCTGAACCCGGAGTTCCATTTAATTCATCTGCACTCAGTAATTTAATCTGCTCTTTTAATTCTCTAAAAACAAGTCAATTAACTTCCCCCCTTTTGTGACAAGCTTAGGAACTATTTTATCTCGCTATAAGTCCCACGGTTTGACCCCGGCCGCTTCTGTCTTCTATACTACGACCGGGTTTTAATTTGCAGCCCGACGGATATTTTGAGTATTAATTTCTTTCTTTAATAACTACACCTCTTCTAATCACTCACGATAAATCCACTCTGCAAAATGGCGCCGTTGCCGGGGACTTGATTTAATCTAGTCCCTAAGCCCCGGTTAATTCACCTGTTATATTATAATAATTTGTTAATCTAAAAAATAAAAAAAAAACTGTTAATCCAATTTCGGACATATAACCTCGGACATCTGATTTGGACATCGGACTTCTAACTTCTGATCTGACTTGGACATCTAATTTTGGACATCGGACTTCTGACTTTTTATATTATTGTCATATTCGTCATTTGTTCCATTGTCATTTCGTTCCATGTCTCTAACTACTAACTTTAAATTTCTGTCATTTCGTTCCATTGTCATTTCGTTCCCTTGTATACTAACTACTAACTTTAAATTTCTGTCTACTAATTCCTAACTTTTATTATTCTAACGTATAACCAGTTCTTTTCTCTGTTTTGAGTGGTGTATGCCTTTCACCAGGTCACAGAGCCTCCCAGAGAATATTAATCACACGGTTGGTTACATCCCAGAAATCGAGAGAACCTTTCTGCGCAATCTCAGGCAGAGACGAACTCAACAAAATACCACCACAGTGATAGATTCTTACCCGGAAGCTAACATGGCAGCTACACCAGCAACGGTTCGAAATATCAACAGGCCGTCTAACCAAGGACAACAGCCTGCTATCGTCCTTCCTCACCTCAGCCCATCCGAATACGAAGAGTGGCAGAAGCTGAAGCCATATCATCAGATTCGATGTGTAAAGGAGTTAGGCATGTTTGATGGCACCAGTCCAGACGAAGCCCTGTTACATGTTACAAAATTCTTACAACATGCCAATAGCCTTACTGCAACCGATGCAGTACTTCAATATGCAAGATTGTTTATTCCCACACAGCCTGACGGGAAACGCGAGCAAGTGGTATCATAGCTTAACACCGAGTACCATTGGTACCTGGGACGACATGGCCACCAAGTTCTATGACAAATTCCTACCTCCGAGCCGAACTTTGGAGATGATTGCTGAAATTTATAATTTTAAGCAACCAGGGTCGGAGAATATTTGTGAAACTTGGGACCGTTTCAAAGGTCTACTACTCACTTGTCCTCACCACGGTCTGACGAAGGAACAAGTATCACAATTGTTTTACAAGGGCTTGATCGGTCCGTGCAGAACAATGGTGTTATCTTCGTTAGGGGCTGACGTTCTGAAAAAGCCGGGAGCACAATTTCTGAACAGCATGGAGTCTCTCTGTGAGGAAATTAGAGACTGGGCCTCCGGTGGATCAAGGAGCGGTACTCCAGGATTATATCATGTTGGGGAGAGTGATAACAAATTCGACCAGCTCATGAGAAGCCATGAGCAACTCATGGAAAGCAACGCTCAGCAAGCAACAAAAGTGAGCACTCTACAGAAAGTGGTCGAACAGATGGCTATGAATTCCTTCCCTCAGCAAGCTAAGTCGATGATTTCCCGACCACCTACTACCCCTCCAGGCTATGCTCCTCAATCTCAACGTCACCAACAATTTCTTGTACAATGTTGCGGGCCTCATGACTATGAACAATGCCCCCAACTACAAGAAATGAAAGCAGCGGAGGAAGCAAACTACATCACCAACAACTCAGGATACAGACAACCATGGCAACGTAACATGCAATCCAACCTTAGCTACTCAAACACCGGAAATATCCAAAACCCACATACCCTACAAACATCCCAAAATTACAGACCTCAGTCCAATTTCCAAGGAGGCCAAGGCAATATCAACAACAGCCTTATGGCAATGAAGCTTCATCGAGCCGACCAGCTCCACCTCCTTCGAATCCTGAGTCTGATATGTCTCAGATGCAGGAATGTTTAAGGCGATGATGGGTAAATCCCGAGATACGCAAGAAGAGGTCGCAGCTCTGCGCAAAGACCAAACAGCCTTGCAGTCTCAGATTCAACAACTCCTAACTCAACAAAGACCTCCTGGCCGACTCCCCTCACAAACCAATCCAAATCCAAAGAGTATGCAAAAGCAATCTACATAGTGGACCAGCCCATCACATTAGCTCAAAGGGAGCAACAACCCGAGAGTGAAATGGTCCCTGAATTGGAGCAGCAGGCCGAGGAAGAGTACCTCGACATGAACCAAATGAAGCTCTATGCCAAATTAGTTGCGATAAACGAAATGATGGAAGGTCCACTAGACCTTACATCACAGCAACCGGAGAGCAAACTGGTTCATGTAGTGGACGATTTACCTGAGGATTTGAGTTACTCAATACCACCACCCCCGTTCGAAAATGAGCAAACGGTATCAAACCTTCTGCTTGAGCTTGAAGACAAGCCATCAGAGGACAACTTCTACCTCAACTTCATGGAGTCTCCTCCCTCTGAAGTCAATTACCGTTATTTTCCCTCCTTCTCTGTGCTGTACCCAGACAATGAGGATTGTTACATCCTCGAGAATGAAGAGGAAGAAATGCTCGCTCCCGCCAGAACATCCAAACAAAATACCAATATCACCTTCGAGGAACCACCACCCTCTGAAGTTGAATTCACCAAGGCTCTTCCTATGAGCCTCTCAAAGAAGACGAGGATTATTACATCCTCAAATTCGAAGAGGAAAAGCCATCCAACTTTGATCTTCATCTGGAGGATCACAGCTTCCCCTCTTGTGCAACAAAGAAGTAGGGTGGAAACTCGAAGTCAGCTCGCTGAGTGAGAAGGCCACCTTTCCATTTGATCCAGGGTCAGAACTTGAAGATACAAATTTCCCAGAAGTTCTCCCTGAACCACTCAACGCAGTTAAGGATGTCTTCATCCTTAAATTTGAAGAGAATGATACTCACACTAAGGATCATCCATTGGAAAATTTGGGCCCTTCGACAAAGAAAAATAATGCCCACCCCACCCACCCGTTGAAGCTCACTTCCACCTTCATTTTCGTTCCAGAGGAGGAAATTTACATCCTCGACTTTGAGCAAGCACCACCACTACCTTCTTGCACCCATACGGCTAAACAACAAAAGGAGAATGTTTACATTCTCCAGTTTGAGGAAGCACTACCACCACCACCCGGATTTCAATACAATATTAATGGCAACAAACACCTCCTTCAAAACCAGGTTTTGTGGAGTTTGTCTTTTCCTACTATAATTGTTGCTGTAATTCTGTGTTTTGATCCAGGTGGTTCGGTCCTACGTATTGCCAATTTCCTGTTCCCGGTACTACCATTGTCAACATTCATTTATGATCCGGGATAATAATAATAAAAAAAAAACGTCTAGCTAGAGACGTTAAACCCGGGCAGCTTGGTGGGAGGCAGCCCACTATGTATCTTTTGTCTTTCCTTTAATTTAATGTTCTTTTCTTTTTGTACTATATTTCCCTTTTATTTGCTATAATCAAATGCAGGCTTCACTTGAGTTCTTCTCGCTGTGTAGAATATTCTTTACAGGTTTAAATTCATGACATTCCACAGCAACACTCAAGTGTGGGGGAGCTCTACACACTCTACGAAATCTGGGGAGTACACTCTTTCCTTTACATTGCTTGCCCTATTAATTTTATTTCATCTACGCAATGAGGGCATTGCTTAAGCTTAAGTGTGGGGGAAGAGCCTTTTCAGGTCATCTAAATGCTTAAAATTGTTAAGTCTCTCTGCTTATCTTCTGCTTACCTCGCATTTGTTCAAAAATTGAATTATGTACCCTGCTAATGTAGGTTGTTCTCTTTAAAAACAAATACTATTATGAATTGTGGGATAAAGGGTACAAATTTTTAAAAAATTTTATATTTGATTACTTTTGAGGAGCATTTTATATGCGGTGTGACCAAATAATCTGCAAATTGGTTGGATTTTATTGCTCAGGGTTTCTTTCTGTCTTCTCTCTTAGGGATTGCTAAGGGGTTTCTCTGTTAAAAAAAAAGAAGAATACAAAAAAATAAGGGACTTTCGAGACACCATTGTAACCAACAAAGAGAGTTGAGTGTTCTTAAATACAAAGGCATTATGCCTACATTTTCTCATCCCTCATGCAAAAGTGAAGCAAATGCATAAATCTTTTCTTCCTTTTATTTTCTCCTCAATGCCCATTCTTGAGAGAAGTTGGCCATGGTAAAGTTCTCGGAGTCACCAAAACAAAAGAAACATTGAAGTACCTTAGATCATACCCCGAAACTCTTAATTTTGTTTTTACCCTGAGCACACCTATGCCACCAGCAGATAATTTTTCACACTCCTCAATAAGTTTTAGAGATCATAAACTATTGACTTTTTTATCCTACCCTTCATAATAATATTTGTTAGTATTGAGCATTTCCTACTTGCTTAGGTACATGGTTTTACTTGAGGACAAGCAAAAAGATAAGTGTGGGGGTGTGATAAGTGTCTAAATGAGCATGTTATTTAGGTGTATTTCATGTATAATATTAGCACTTTTCTTGCTCATTTCTCCACTTCGGTTAGTTTTCCTCTAGTTTATGTTTTATTGTTTATCTCACAAATTATTAGTTTAACATGAGGAAAACCAAGCCGGGAGTGAAGTAGACGGAGAGACGAACGCGTAGACGCAAACGGCTCAGAAAACAGAGTCCAAACGAAGAATCTAGAGCCGGTCGAAGTTCGTAGAAGGAAATAAGTCACGGTCAGCACAACAGCATACAACCGCCTGCACAACCGCGCCATACAGAGGCGGACACCACAGGCGGACCAGAGGCAGACAAGAGGCGGTTGTAGAGGCGGACAACACACAAACCGCCTTGTTTTGAGGCGGTTCCACAGGCGGACAAGACTAAAATCGCGCCCGAACATAGTTTTCTTCCTCACGCGACTCTGCAACTCGCCTTATCTATCTACCCCGCCGTCGCCTACCTTATTTCGCTCACGCATCTCCAGCTCCTGTCCCCTGCAATAAATGAAGCAATCAATGCTTCAATCAGTGAAGAAATCAACAGAGGCAATCAACTGCAAGTCCTCTACGTAGTCTTCCTTTCTTCTATAAATAACCATCCACTGCAACCTTATACCAGTGCACGGAGAAAACCAGAAAATCACTCACACTCACCTCATCTCATTCACTTCCAGTAAAACACTCACGTACATCTCAACACTCCATTCATACCCCAGTTCTCTAATTCTCAAATTCATCCACTTCACTTACAATAACTTACGTACATGTTTCACTCTTCGACCTCTCCATTTCTCCATTCACTATTCACGTCTCCGTGCTGTTATTACGTCCAACCTCTGTCAGATTTATTACCAGTTAATATGTCTAGCTAAGGAGGATTTGCTCCGGGCAAGGTTTTAAATTATGGTTTACTAGCTGTGTAATATATTTCTACCGGTTAAAATAAATTCTGTTTGTTACGTTTAAAGTTTTGTTTCTCTCCCTTTTTAATAAATTTCATCGATTTATTAAAAAGCCTTACTAAGTCTGTTTTTAATTTCATCGGTTAGAAACAGACGGTTAATTAAGCCGTAAAACTGTAAGAACTTATTTTCATCGTTTAAGTTAATACATGTTGCAAGAATAAAGCCTCATACTCCTCTGCCGTTTACAGGCTTTTGCTCGAGTTTTCATCGGACCTTGCATTACAGGTAAACGAGTTCTTAAGAGTTTTCATCGGACCTTAAGAAAATTATAGGAATCTTGCCAAACTATTTTATTAAACCGGTAGAGATAGCACAATTAATTAAATCATATTAACCTGAACCCGGAGTTCCATTTAATTCATCTGCACTCAGTAATTTAATCTGCTTTTAATTCTCTAAAAACAAGTCAATTAACTTCCCCCTTTTTGTGACAAGCTTAGGAACTATTTTATCTCGCTATAAGTCCCACGGTTTGACCCCGGCCGCTTCTGTCTTCGATACTACTACGACCGGGTTTTAATTTGCAGCCCGACGGATATTTTGAGTATTAATTTCTTTCTTTTAATAACTACACCTCTTCTAATCACTCACGATAAATCCACTCTGCAGAATTCAGAAAGCTCATCTAGAGATAGAGGGAAAGGCATAACCCTTTAAGTAGTTGAAAATGAAAGATCCGAGTCAGGAGACGACAATGATGAAATGGTCCTCTATGCTAAGAGGTACGTTCGGAAGTTGATAAGAAATAAAATGAGAAAAGGCAAGGAGTCCAAGGAGTCTGATGATCAAAAGAAAAACAACGACAAGTATTTTGGGTGTTCAAAACACGGACATCATATCAAAGACTGTCCTCAACGATCCCGAGAGGATAACGACAGAGTCAAGAGGCCTGTCTGACGATCATTCAACAAAGGACCAAAGAAAGAAGCCTTCGTTGCCGCATGAGGAGGTTCTAAACAAAGCAATGACAATCAAACCTCAGACAGAGACATCTCAAAAGATGAGAAGGCTCACCTATGCCTTGAAGAAGTGTGCTTGATGGCACAAGACAATGATGTCTCAGAATCAGAAGAAGAAGAACAAAAACATAAGGTAAACCATTTTAAACTTAGAAGGAGAATTCAAAAGGCTGAACTTCTAGGACTTAGAAAGTTTTCTCTTACATTAGTTGATCACCTGGAGGCATTAGAAACTGAAAAAGATGAGCTTTTGGAAGAAAATGAAAAATTGAGAAAAACCTTAGATAAAAGCAAGGTAGACAATCTCATGAGGGCACTCATGAAATTACAAAGTGATTATAGTGAAATTCTCCCTGCTCATGAAAAATTGAAGCATGAAAAACAACCTGAAATCGATGAATTGATTGTTGCTCTTAACACTAAAGAAAAGGAACTAGCTACCATCAAAGAAAAATTTTCTAAGATAGATGTTGTTTTTAAGACACATATGAAGAGAAGCAAACGACAGGTCAGATACTGGTTAGAGACCAGTCGTAGAGACGTCTGTAGCTTATACAGACAACCTGGTCATCATGAATCCAATTGCTATAAAACGTGTTTTATGAGGCATTGGCAACTCTAGAAACTAGGACTAAAATGGGTAGTAAAAAATGATCTTAGAACATTTAATGGTGGAAATGGGTCCAACATTTCTATGGACCCTAACTCCACACCACTAACGTGTTAAGTGTAGAATCGAGTGAGAATGGACCCCTACTGGTACATCGACAGTGATGCTCTAAACACATGACAAGAGACAAAAATAAGTTCTTCTCACTCGAACTAGGGAGCCAAGGAACCGTTTCCTTTGGCGACAACAAGAAAGGAAAAATCATCGGTGTAGGTAAGGTTGGTATTACATCTGATTATGTCATAGATAGTGTAAATCTAGTTCATGGTTTAAAATTCAACTTGCTTACTCTTTCTCAAATTTATGATAAAGGCAATTCAGTTCACTTCTATCCTACACATTGTAGTATAGTAAGTCAGAACAATGACAAAGTATTGTTAAAGGGAAAAAGGTGGAAAAATGTTTATGTAACTAGTTTGGAGGATATTGACAGTCCTAATCTTCCATGCTTGACTGCTTAAATAGATGACTCTACACTATGGCACAAAATACTAGGGCAAGTTTGCACTTCCTTGTTAAAGAAACTTGTGAAGAAACAGTTGGTTAAAGGTCTTCCCGAGATCAAGAAATCTAAGACCAATCTTTGTGATACTTGTGTTAGAAGCAAACAAACTAAGATTTATTTAAAGTCAAAGAACTTAGTTAGTACATCCAAGCCACTTGAATGACTTCACATGGACTTATGTGGACCCACGAGAATCAAAAGTTTTGGAGGAAATTGGTATGTGTTTGTAATTGTTGATGATTACTCACGGTTCACTTGGACACTCTTTATTGCTTCCAAAGATGAAGTCTTTGAGAAATTTCAAGCCTTTGCCGGAAAAGTCCAAGTACAACTCAACCTCAAGATCAAAACTCTTCAGTCTAATCATGGGTCAGAGTTTGAGAAACAACAATTCATGGATTTGTGTAAACAACATGGGATTAGTCACACATATTCAGCACCAAGAACACCCCAACAGAATGGGGTAGTTAAGCAAAAGAACAGAACACTACAAGAGGTAGCCAGGGCCATGTTATTGGAGAGCAATCTCCCTCAGGTCTTCTAGGATGAAGCAGTGGCAACTGCATGCTATATCACAAATAGATCGCTCATATGACCTATCCTCAACAAAACTCCCTATGAGTTAATCAAGGGAAGAAAACCAAACATAAGTCACTTCAGGACCTTTGGTTGCAAATGTTATGTCCACAACAATGAAAAGAGTCCCTTGGAAAGTTTGATGCCAAAGTGATGTGGCCATCTTCTTTGGATACACTGAAAGAAGTCGGGCATACAAGGTATACAACAAAAGGACACTGAAGGTGGAAGAAGTGTGCATGTTGTCTTTGATGAGGCTGACATACTCAAGATCAGGAAATCTGATAGAGATGAAGAACTTGGATTTGATCTAGTTGATCAAGATCTCACAGATAATCCCAAAGATGAATCATCGACTGAAGAAAACTTGCCCAACAGGTTAGTGATAGGTCAATAACAGGTCAACGAAGAAACAATGATGTCAAGGATCCCCTATCACCATCAACCATTCATCAATCTCGTGCTTCGTACAAAAATCATCCATTAGAGAATATTATATCAGACATATCCAAAGGAACTCAGACAAGAGCACAGACTCGAGATCTTTTAGCCTTCTCAACGACAGTCTCACCCATCGAGCCCAAGAACGTCAAGGAAGCTCTTTGAGACTCGGATTGGATCAATGCAATGCAAGAAGAACTAAACCAGTTCAAAAGATGCGAAGTCTGACATCTTGTGCCTCGTCCTACTCATCAAGGAGTACTTAGCACAAAATGGGTCTTTAGAAACAAGCTGAATGAAATGGGAGAAGTTGTCAGAAACAAAGCTCATCTGGTAGCTCAAGGATATCATCAACAAGAAGGAATAGACTTCCAAGAAACCTTCGCTCCAGTAGCAAGGATGGAGTCTATCAGATTACTAATTGCATTTGCTGCATACAAAGGAATCAAACTCTTCCAACTTGACATCAAAAGTTCCTTCCTAAATGGGTATGTCAAAGAGGAAGTATATGTTGAGCAACCTCCAGGTTTTGAGACACAAGAAGGAAAAGACATGGTACTTAAACTTGACAAGGCTCTTTACGGGCTCAAACAAGCACCAAGATCATGGTATGATCGTCTGTCCTCCTATCTATTGGAAAACCACTTCAAAAGAGGTAAAGTATACAAAACTCTATTTGTTTACAACAACAAAAGAGATTTCCTAATTGTGGAAGTATATGTTGATGATATAATCTTCGGAGCCTCTAATGAAAAATATTGCAAAAAGTTTAAAGCATTGATGAAAAAGGAATTTGAGATGAGTGATCTGGGAGAATTGAAGTTCTTTCTAGGACTTCAAGTCAAGCAAAATGACGAAGTGACTATCATATCCCAAGAGAAGTATGTAAAGGATTCGCTGAAGAGATTTGGAATGGAGGAATGTAAGACGTTTGACACACCAATGGCAGTCAGCACTAAGATGGGCATCATGACTGGTGACCGACCAGTCGACCAGCGATCATACAGAGAGATGATTAGTTCTCTACTATATTTAACTGCTAGTAGACCTAACATTATGTATAGCGTTTGCTTATGTGCCAGGTTTCAAGCAGATCCAAGAGAATGTCACCTCACAGCTGTAAAAAGAATTCTGTATTACTTAAAAGGAACCATGAATCTTGGTCTCTTTTATCCTAAGTTCACTAACTTTAACGTTGTAGGATTTTCAGATGCAGACTATGGAGGATCTATCACAGATATAAAGAGCACTTCAGGGACAACATTCTTTGTTGGGTCATGTCTGATTGCATGGGGATCAAAGAAACAACAAAGTGTTGTAATCTCAATAGCTGAATCTGAATACATTGCTGCGGCAAGTTGCTGTGCTCAACTCCTATGGCTTAAACAACAAATTGGTGATTATGGCGTCAAAACAGGTACATTAACAATTATGTGTGACAATACAAGTGCCATCTCTATTTCCAAAAATCCAGTGCATCATTCTCGTACCAAACATATTGACATTAGACATCACTTTCTTAGAGATTGTTGTGAAAAAGAATTAGTTGGTTTAAGTATATTTCTACTGAGGACCAACTAGCTGACATCTTTACTAAGCCATTAAGTAGAGAAAAGTTTACTAAGATTGTTCATGATCTTGGAATGATATTCATTTATCATAATTAAACTGTCTTTTTATTTCCCATGATATGTCACAGACATGTGAGCAACACCTGTTATATTGTCATTCAGTAGTCAACGATCAGTTTAATGCATAGAAATTATGTCAAATGACTACTTGAAACAGATTTGTCATCTTACACAACAAGTGAGATTAGTTTAGAGAAGGTCCAACGGATAGAAACGGGAAAACTTCTCAACGGATCGCTGACAACCGTCACGACCGCTGCCCGTTATGAATAATACCGTTAGGACATGTCAGCGAGTGGACGAGGAGCGGTCACCGACCGTTACTCGATATCTATAAAAGGGTGACAAGAGTTCCTTTCTTGTCACACTATTGCCCTCATCCTCTCTAAACTCTCAGAGCACTCAAATAATTCTCTTCTCTCTTACAAAACTCTTGTGAGCTTAAGTGCAAAAAATCCCTTGCCTCACAGCCATTAAAGAACACCCGAGCTAAAAGTTCTAAATTCCAGTACAAAATCCTCTACACTGAAAATGGCACCCAAGACTGACCTACGATCAAAAGCAAAAGCCACATTCAAGGAAGTTTCCTCACAACAAGTGGCCGACATACAACCGACCAAATCTCTAGCTCGTCTGACCAAAAAAGAGGAAGATCAACTCATGATCAAAGTAGTACAAGAAGAAGAACTACAAGCGAGTGAGGTAGAGTACATAAGAACCCATATTCCTAAAACCTACTACCTCATTGAATCTAGCACCTTCAAACCTACTATTCTTCCTAACCCCGCTCCCACAGAAAATCCACAAATGTCTTCTCCTGCTCCTTCACCAAAAACCACCAAAATCACCACAAAGCAATCCAAAAACAAATCCAAGAGCCATTCCACCGCTATAACTGGTCGCATGACACTCGCATCAAAGTGTACTCAAAAGCTAACAACACCACAAAAATCTCACTCTACCCCAGAAAAAGCCACACGAAGACTGCACTTCTCCGATGAAGAAGAACCAACTATCTTAGCTGAAATCGAGGCAGTTGTATAACAACTGGAAGAAGAGGAGGTTCAACATGATGAACCAGCGCAAAAAAATGCCTCAGTAGAGGAGATTCACCAAGAGATAGCAGCTGACTCAGAGGAAGAGACAAACCTTATCACCACCTTTGGGGAACCAGTCATTGACAGGTCCCGGACACCATAACGACAACACAAGGATAGGGATACCGACACATAATCACCATCTCCTATCTTCCACATGCTATAGGAGCGTGAGCATTTGAAGAAGGCAAAGGGCAAAACAATGATGGGCGCTTCTCCTAGTATTCAAGAGGTCGAGGAGCTTATTCACGCTGAAAAATCAGTTGTCAAGTCTCAACCTCCACAGTCCCTGAAGCGACTAAAGAAGCTCAAGGAGCTAGAGCCTCCCTTGATTAAAGCTGCGAATGTCAACGACCGATCCTGTCCCGTCTTACCAAAGACGTTAGATATGGAGTGGATAAAGAAGATGGGTCTAGGAGAGATCATCGAGCTATTGGAGTTCCAAGGATGGGTAGACTTCTTCCAGGAGCCTATCCCTGTCTACACCAAGCTGCTCAAGGAGCATATGAGACATCTTGGACCACTCCAGAGTGATGAAGATGACGACCACCTCCTCTCAACGGTCCAAACGGCTCAAATTACTATCTCCAAGTCTTGGATTTGTAAGACTTTCAACCTAGAGCCAGAAGGTCTGGTCATCCCCAAGGAAACAACTTGGAAAGACCTAGGACACCAAGGAGGAAAGATGGTCAACCTTCTCAACAAAGGGGCAATAATGAAAAACTTCAATGCCATGGACATGTCAATCACAGGCAGAGTCCTCTTCAACTTAGTTATGCACAACATCACCCCAAGGAACCAGCGCACTCACATAGTCAATGCCTGGGATGTGAGGCTGTTGTTCGCACTCAAGACCAAGGAGAAAATTGATCTGCCAGCCATGATTCTCCTCACCCTAGATGAAAGTCATCCAGCGAACCAAGGTCTGGTGCACGGGGGAGTGGTCACCACCGTACTTCTTGAGAGTGGACACTGACAAGTTCCACGAGTGTGCGCATCGCTTAGGACTGCATCTACTCTGAGATGCTATCCAAGATGGGGATAAAGACTAAGGGAGATAAGCTCGTCACCATCCAGAAGCCCACAAAGAGAGAAGAAGCATGGTTAGAACCTCGACCAACAGCAAGAGCTTCAGGACTCAAGAGAAAAATAAGTCTCTCACCGGTCCACGACAGGTTATGGACCAGTCTGGATACTTCAACTCGGGACGTTCTTCAGCGAGTAAGAGTCACTCTTACTGCTGTGCAGGCTGTCTCCACTGAACCAAGTGTTCATCACATGGTTCAAGGAGCAATAGATTTATAGACTCCCACATAGCCTAAGCGTTCTTTGTCTCCTAGAGACATGAGTGAAGACCGTGAGAGAATTAGTTTTAAGCTAGATTTTATTTTGTTCTAGAATTATACTCTTTTGCCATTGACTATCTGTTTCAAAGTACCTTTTGATATCAATGAAAATGCAACTGGTTTTTGTATACTTGAATGCTTATGATAGGTACGGAATAATTTATTATATTGGCTGCTTCTTCCTAGATTAAAAACTGCAAAATGATCTGAGATATTTAATCCCATCCATTCCACTAATCCAATCTCAGACCTTGACGCCTAAAAAGCCTACAAACATAGCCCACAAGATGTAGCACCTCATTTAATGCCACTCACCAATCAGTCGTTGAGCATATCCAAAAAGTCTATAAAAACTTGCTCACTCCATCCGCCACTCACACCCAGTCCTTCACATATCACACAATGGCACAAACTCCACAAAGTTCATCTAGCTCAAATGAGCAAACCATTCGCTCCACCATTCGCAAGTTCATGGCCACAAAGCATCCAAAGAAATACGTCGCCCAAAGTTATGTTCAACCAGACTCCGATTCACTTACAGCTTGGTCTATCACCTCAAGTGTCACTCTATCACATACACGTTCTCCACACTGTATGGAGTTCACCATAGATTCTAATGAGTCTGACCTTTCTACCACAGCTGAATCACCCTTGATTAATCCTACCACAACCAAACCCTCTTGGATTAAACCCGCTTTTTCGAAGGATGAACCTTTGGCCCTGAAGATTATGAGTGGGATACCCAACTACGTCACTCCATCTAGATTATCTTGATGATGTTTTGTAGTTTATACTCTATGGAATGTCATGGCCTTTACAACATCTTATGTCATGTAGTTGCTCCCTATTTTATTGTATGGTAAAGGTGGAAAGAAAAGTATATGTACTTGTGAGAGTACTAGTGAGACTATGTCTATCATCCTTGTATTGTGTATCATTTGAATGAAAACTTTATCTACTTTGATCATAGTATAACATAAAAGTTGTCACTTATTGTGCATAAAAGCTGTCACTTATTGCTATATTCGTTAAAGTTTTTCATTCTTAAAACCCTTAACAAACTCAGGGGGAATCCCTCTTAGGGGGAATATCTCAATTTTTGAATTGCCAAGTACATATAAGTGTATAGGTTGCCATCATCAAAAAGGAGGAAATTGTTAAGACAAGATCCTTTAGTTTTGATGATAGCAAACCTTGTATTGTCTATCTAATGTGTTTGTCAAGATTCATGATTCAGATAGACAGGTGAATAAGTGGCTTAGCATGCAAGGTTGCAAGCGCACTTAAGTCATGAGTGGCTTAACACGCAAGGTTGCAAGCATTCTCAATCCGCGACATGTGCCCAACCAGTCGGACACCTGTCTGCGAGAGCTCTGGAGGACTTCTAGCACAGACAACCAGTTAGACATCGCACAAAGATATCTCTCATGCTTAAAGATGAAAATCAAAGACAGGAGACTACAAGGGATCAACACATTTAGATAAAGCACATACATCCACTTAGGCAACTTGTTCACAACAAGCTCACGACAAAAGAAGAAGTTCATTAATGCACACGATAACAAAGCTATAAATGAACATCATTACATAGCTTTAATGAATTCAGAAGAGGGCATTTATGAGCATTTAATGAACCAAACTGAATCAAGCAAGTGGGGCATACAAGTGGTGATCGACCTATCAAGAGGGCTACCGCCAACTTGACCAACCATGAGGCGACATGTGGTTCAAGCCTCCAGATCAAGTTGAAGAATTTCTGCAAGTCTAGTGTGGTTGCTATGTGAATAATCGAAGTTGTAGTCGACTCCTAGAAGTCTAGGATTTAATAGGACGGTAGTTACATCCTAACAACTGTGTATATATACTTTCATTTACTCCATATGTAAGTAGGCCTGTACGAGAGAAAAGAGAGATAATTTGGGCAAGTGTGGATTAGACTTAGGAGTGTGTGTGTAAGTGCTAGAGAGTTCGTGAGCTAGAGAGGACTGGGTTAGAGTATCAATACATTGGGTATTTAATAGAACGACAGGTCGGGGAATGGTCAGTGGACCATAGGCCGATAGTCAGGAGAGGGTTGACGACTTTAGGGGTAAAGTCAAAACTGTCCCGGGAGTCCGTGTGTGGGGCAAGAGAGGTTGAGTGAATTTCGTGTGTGTAAATTCTTAATCTAAATGTATTTTCTAGTTTAAGTTTATCTCCCGTCCATTCCTTAACTATCAAGTTTTATTAAGTCCACGATACGTCCACGACATGTCGGGGACGCATCAGGAGCGCTTGTTGGTTTCATATAATTAAACCACTACGAATAGACAAGGGGGAGTGGAGAGTCATCAACTATACAAAACCTAGTGAAATGACCCTGGGGGCAAACTCCAATGTGGATCTCTCCTCTTGGTATATCACGATTGGTATGATATTCGATCCGAAGGTATGTGTCACTTGCCATACCCCCATATATAGTAGAGTAGAAAACTACTATCGAAGTGTACTTTATCGCGATCACTATCCCCATTTCTGTGGTCATCCATTTCTCCGTAGGTACTGCCCCATCCCCATTCCAATGAAACTCTCTTAACATTTCGTTGTACATTGTTTCGTTGAACATCTCCTTGTATGCATGCATCATCGTTTCTGTATTCTTTATGTCATGGTACAATCCTTTACGGACATGTTTCCACCTATCATCATTTGAATACAGGTAATCAGCAACCACCCTGAATCCACAATTACCATCTCCATGAACATCAATATACCTAGTGATATATTTATATAGGTTGGATGGGAAATACTGGTAGCATGGGAAGTTGTTCATGGGCATGAATCGATTCAGATCTGATGATCCTCTATTCAGTGATCTTTCATTTGATGGTGCTCCTTCGGATTGGCTCGCCCTAGGTCAGTTACACTCCCAAGATGAAGGTTCCCGACAGTTTGGTCTTGAGGTCTCGGTAGGTCTGCCAATCCCAAGCTGTTCTAAAGGTTCTCATAATTGGCATGCCAAATCTAGATGAAGGAAGTTCTGGATTTGACTGTAACATCTGGCCATTAGATTCGGATCGTTTGATTATGCTACCTTAGCAGTAATATCACGCCATCTGTTTTGTTCTGCCTCATTGTAAGATAGCATATCAACTGTTGATTCATGATTCTTCCAGCTTAGGGTATACCAGAAACGATGTACATCCCTCTTTGAGCCCAGGATACCACTATCCAACATGTAGTTTAATCTACATGTACATGGTAATCCATGAGAGGTTACCTTGTCACATCCATAGATTGAGCTATCCATTTAAACATAGTCCCCTCTACCAAGCTCCTTTACTAGCTCATCCAAGCATAGGATACTAACCTTCCTGATCAGGTCAGCAATTGGAACCCTCATGTGCTCTCTTATGTGTTTTGTCCTTACCGACTCGAAGTCCCTTTTCAGCTCCCTGATGCTAGTATTCACGTGATCATCAATTTTTGGAAAGATTACATCCAAAGTGTGTCTAGCACTCCTTAATCTCGCCTTAAGAGCAGAATGTGCGCTCTCCACCCTGTCAAATGTTTAAGTAAGCTTTTTGGATCTATAACAATGGCTGTATTATCTTACAAATTACAAGACTAACAATCGTACCTATTTGTCGTTGTGTTGTCGAAGTGCAACACATTATTGACCCAAGCCTCCACAAATCTTTCCTTGTGTTTTTCCTAGACTGATGCAACATACGTAATGAAACATGGATAGCTTTTGTATGTATTCTTTAATACTTTGAGGCTCTCATTGTACTCCTGCTCTGTGCTTGAGTAGACAACCGAATTCCACATTCGGACTACAGCCGCTGCCCTTCCTCTATTACCCATATACATCTCCGCCTTCCCCTAAATGTTCCTACTTATGTGTCACCGACATAGAAGATGATGAGATTCAGGAAATACTTGTTGTAAGGCATTCATCAGTGCCAGACATTTGTCGGTGATAAATGTTGAGGTTTTAGTCCGACCAAGGAGCACCCTTAATTGTTCAAGTGCCCACATGTACATGTCCGTTGATTCTGATACAAGAAAGGCTAAGGCAATGCTGAAGTTCTTGTCTATACTTGTCACTCCAATGAACTGAACCAAAGGCATTTTTGTGATGTTCGTTTTGTAGGTAGCATCAATTCCTATGACGTATGGAAAAGTGTGCATCAGTTCTCTAGAGGTAGGGTGTGCGAAGAAGATGGACCCAAGTCGTGTTCGATCCCCTAAATTGTGAAAGTATCCAAAATCATGTTATATATCAAATTAATATGAAACCTAAAGGATTACAGTTATTTGAGACAACCTAAGTTGACTTACTTGGTTCTATCGTGTAATCGTAGTAGTTGTTGTTTGTCTAGATCACCCAACAAAGTCTGCACCATAGAACAACCATTTCTCTTTTCGAGTTTTGTCTCTTGAATCCGGTTGTATATATCTTTCCTGGTTGTCGACGTGCCGGGGTTAATCGCGGTGAGCTCTAAATAAATTACAGAAGGTGACACACCGACTCGAGTTCTCTGATCGATCATAATCTCCTCCTCTTCAGTTAGGCGCTTTCCCACAAAATGACCCTATGTCTACTCAGGGAGATCATGATTATGCCATCTGTTAATCACATTCAATACACACCCGTAGCTTGTGTAATACCCCTTAATTTTAAAAGAACAACCACATTTCTTTGAACCAGATGATCTGTGTCGGATGATGACACCAGGTCATGGTGTACTTCGCAGTTTCTAATACCTCTCGCATGTTATGTGGATATCTTGGCCCGCCTGAGAACTTTGAATTATGGTGTAGACATGATTGGGATGGCCAACACTATCTACCCAAGCTTTTTACGCTTCTTCTTTACTTCTAAATGGCTGATCAGTTTCAAATAAGAAACCTGTATCCACCACCAGAGGTCGATTATACATTTGTTGAATGTAGTCATCCATCTCTGCATGGTGATCTTGAACTTCTTCATCAAAATTATCCCAACCTTCCTCAGTAGTTGAGTCACTTTCCTATAATAGGGGCTGAGAGAATGTTAGCCGAATGTTTAAATATGCAATATTAGTGTGAACATGATTTACAAAAACATAAAATAAATACTTACTCTACTTGATACTGGAACAAAATCTTGATCGGAATCTGAAGATTGACTCATGTCTAGCTACTAGGACACTTTTATGAAATATTTTTTGGGAGAGAGTCTAGAGATGGTGTAGGAGATTTGAGAATATGGAGAGTGAGTGTGTGAAGATGAAATGGAGGAGGCATCCCTTATATAGAGGCTGGTCATGAACTAATCACAAGGTTACAAGTTCAAAAACGGTAACCTGGTACCTGTACTTTATGTACTGGATGCAGTCATATTGTACGTGAACAGTGACCTAGTACGTGTACCTCTTCCTGGAAAAAGTAACTACCAACGGTAACTTTTAATTCACTTTGTACTGGATGTAGTCATATTGTACGTGAACAGTGACCTGGTACGTGTACCTCTTCCTAGCAAAAGTAATTAGCAACGGTAACTGTTATTCACTTTGTACCGGATGCAGTCCTATTGTACGTGAACATTGACTTGGTAGTTGGTACGTGTACCTCTTGCTGGCAAAAGTAATTACCAATGGTAACTTTTAATCACTTTGTACTGGATGCAGTGCTATTGTACGTGAACATTGACCTCGTACGTGTACCTCTTACTGGCAAAAGTAATTACCAATAGTAACTTTTAATTCACTTTGTACTGGTTGTAGTCCTATTGTATGTGAACAGTGACCTGGTACGTGTATCTCTTGCTGGAAAAGTAATTACCAACGATAACTTTTAATTCACAATGTGTTGGATGCAGTCTTATTGTACGTGAACATTGACCTGGTATGTGTCTGGCAAAAATAATTACCAACGGTAACTTTTAATTCACTTTGTACTGGATGCAGTCCTATTGTACGTGAACATTGAACATCACTATATTATGTAGCTCATGCATTGTCAGGTCATGCCTTAAGTAAGCACCCCAAAAAAAATTAGTATCTAACTTTTGTACCAGATGTGGAGGGTGATTTTTCGGTATGAGGGGGGTCTATCCAAATATGGTCTGACTGAAAAGCCGAGATCCTAGAAATATGCCATTCTGTGGAGGGTGAAGACCCGTTATTCCGGCATCCCTCAAATACCTACTAAATCGTCCGTCTTTCCCAGAAAGCATAAAGGGAGTGCAAGTGTGCACTACACCCGCTCTCGATGGGCTCCACGCGGACTTATGCCCTAAGGGCGGAAATTGACTAGAGTCGCCACCTAGTTTGACCTATGATAACTAGGAAGGAAGATCGGGTTCTAAGAACCGTTAATTGACTATGAGATTGTTGCCTATGGATAGGGACTTATCTGGTCATGTCAGAGATTCTGTGTGGGTTCGCACTGGGTTACACCCCTTAGAAGTGGCAACGACCACGACTTCGGATTGGTGCCCGAGGAAACCTCGGTCTCCAATTGTCGGGATTGCCCTCTTTCAAAACCTTATGGAGAGACTCAATTTAAAGCCAAAGGATAGGATTGGATGTGGACTGAAGAACAGATGATTTTCAAGAGTTTGGAGAAATAGCCTGGTCTTGAAATATTGGCCGGTGAAATTGGTTGGAATGTGGAGAGGTTTGAGGTTGTTTTGACTTTCACGAGTTTAAAAGGATGCTAGAAGTTTTGAGGAGCAAAGGGGCATTTTGGTCATTTTTTAGTAAAGAGGCGTTTGGATCATTTGATGGAATTGAGGAATTTTATGTGTTTATAAAGTTTGGATTTTTGAATGGTCAAATTTTTTAGGAAGTCAAAGGTATTGGTGGAGTATGAAAGAGGACATTTGGTTTATAGGAGCTCGGGTTTTGAAGACGTTCCAGGTTTTTGGGAGTCTTCGGGAGTTGGAGGTCCTAGGTGACTTAGAGTTGGTTCAGAGGAGGATTAAGAAGTGTTTATGGGTCCTAAGGCTCTAATGGAAGGGTTGGATTGGTTTATTCAGAATTGTCTCTCTTAAAGTTTTAAGACCGAAAAATCATTTTTTGTTGTAAAAAGGGCGGATAATCCCGAGGGATTACCCTATGTACCCCCTCGAACATAACACTTAATTGATGGTAAGTGCCAAGACTCGAAAGATGGGGCAATAAATTTATGTCGAAATATAGGATTTAGAGAGAAGTATCATGAATGGGATACTCTCGGTCAAACCCTAATAACGTCTCTAACTCCCGGGTTTTAAAACGTTAAAAACCGAAAACATTGAAATCGAGCGGAAGGGAGTTAGACGATTCTAAAATCCCGGCTGCAACTAGGAAGGTCGTTACTTCCCTAGCACCCCGCCTTGTAAAAATCTAGGCTGCAATTAGGGGAGGTTTGTCACCCTAATGCCCCGCCTAAAGAGATCCAGACTGCGACAAGGGAGGTTATGACCCCAGTGCCCCGCCTCGGATTTTTATTTTTGGGAAGGAAAACAAGTGATGTCCTAACCATGGAGGAAATGTTTTGAAGGGGTTAGACATTACTTGCTCCCCGAAAACGGTTTATTTTGATTCGAAAATAAAGTTAAAAAGACTTTGAAAGTTGTTCGGAATTCTCGACGAGGAAACACTGATTTTGAGAAATGCTTTTAGGAGAAAACTTTCTGTATATGTGAGAAGAACTTTCTGCAATAGAGAAGAGTTTTCTGTGATGTGAGAAGAGTTTTTCCTTTTTAAATTCCACAAAATGGTTTCTTTGAAAGATGTGACTTGAATAAAATGATGGTTTTGAAATTCTTTTTGGGTTTTTAGATTTTGAAAGGAATTTACAAGTTGAAAGTGAATTGAAAGGGATCGAGTTTGAAACATGTGTTGGAATTGATTTGGTTTGACTTGTATTGGAAGATGAACCGGGTCAATGTTCGGGTTTGATCAATGATTGGGTCAAGGTTTTGGTCAAGGTCAAGATTTTCTGGTCAAAGTCAACATTCGGTCAATTTTCAGGTCATAGGTCAACCTTTGGTTCAAGGTTTGATTCTTGTGGACTTAACTTGATTTTTGTGGACTTAGGCTTTGTGGACTTGGGCCTTATTTGAGACATGGGTCTCTTATGGTTTTGGGCTTTGGGTGGTGGGCTTTCTTGGTTTTGGGCCTCGGGTTTGGGCTTCGGGTTTTGGGCCTTGAGTTTGGGCTTCGGGTTTGGGCCTCGGGTTTGGGCTGAGATTGGGCCGGCTTCAGGATGGGTTGAGCTTGGAGAGGGGCCGGACTTTGGAATTGGGCCGGACTTGGGCTTTAGGCCGATTTGTGCTGGGCTGAGTTTAGGGGTGGGCCAAGTTTAGAAGTGGGTCAATTGTGGGCTTTTATTTACAAGTAGGAAAGATGGGTTTAAAACAAAATCGAGATTTCTTTTGGAAATGCAACATAAATTAAAGGTGAGAGACAATTCAATTGGAGGAGTTGAAAAAGAGGGATTTCAAATGAGGAACCTTAAGCTATAGGCATTATTCCGAACTCGTTTCTTTTCTGAACTCTTTTCTTTTCTTTTCCATTTTTTTTTTGGGGTAAAGTTTTTAGTGAAATCAAGGGGTGGTTTGGGATAGGCTTTAAAAGTTTGGAAGGTATTGTTCCCCACCAAGCAAATAGAAATGAGCTAGTTGTGGGGTACCCTCAAAGGCTTAAAAGAAATCCAAAGTTTTGGATGGTATTGTTCCCCACCAAGCAAATAGAAATGAGCTAGTTGTGGGGTACCTTCCAATACTTTGATCAAAAGAAAAAGGGGTGACCTAAGGGGCTATCTAGGGTTTAAATAATAATCAAATAAAAGGTGCAGAGAAATAAAGCAAAGCTGTAGTATGTCAAATGTATAATGTAAATGATCAGAGGGCAAGCCACGTTTGATGGTCACACAGAAGCAGCGATGAAGCATAATGTGAATGATCAGAGAGCAAGCCACACGTGTAGCATAATGTAAATGATCAGAGAGCAAGCCACGTTTGATGATTAACATAGAAGCAAAACCGATCTTGTTTTAAGGCTATGTTCATAGACCAGCATTTTAACCCACAAAGTAACAACAGCTTGGAGCCCTAATGTGGTAAATCTCTACTGTTAGTCGCACCTCAGCTCCTCATCTGCCTCTTTGTCTTTATTTTATCTCAACCCATTCAAAATTCTAAAGTAGTGCAAGAGCCCACTAAACTGCTCTTATTTCAATCAAGATCGGTTTCAGTACATACAAAACAAGACCATGGAAAAGAAATCCCAAACCTTGTGGACAAAACATAACAGAAAATATGAAATCAAATACCAAAGTTTCACTTTTAAAAAAAAGATCACTCACGTTTACTCCCTGAAACACTACCCACACCAAAACAGCAAACGATGTAACAGGTTAAGGTTTGTTCCACTGATTCATCAGACAACAAAAAAACACGAATTATTCACATTCTCTCCTATTTTCAGGGGCGGATTCCAGAAACTAAAGCTGATATTTCTTTTTCCTGCTTGCGCATGTTTATTCAACAGAATCTTACCCCTATTGAGCCTATTTCCAGAAGTAATGTAAGTCAAAACCAGACTGATACCGAAAGCATCTCAAGACATGACAAAATGAAACAGACGTGCAAAAATGTATCCAGAACATCACAGAACATGAAGAGATGAAACAATCACACAACATGGATGATAAGGTCATTTAAGCAATTTCGAGAGCCAGAAATCGGTACCACAAGGAGAGTCACATGTAGTCCCCTGCAAGTATCTCAGAACACACCAGAGACCATAGGTTACCAATGGTACGAGTTCACATCTTCAACAGGAAGGAGAGCGCTCAATCAGTTAATGCATAACACAAATGGATGACCTTAGGGAACGTCTCAGGCTCGTTGAGACTCGGGTATAAATACAACATCAGAGTCGATTGGGAGAGTGATAACAATCACCAGGTGGGTTAGGACAAGAATAAATGAGACTCAAAACTGGAGATGGACCAGTTTACAAATCGAAGTGCAATAAGTGAGTAGAATCGTGACCGGAGGTGGACGGTCCGGCAACAAGTTAGAGATATTGAACTTCAAACGTAATGTACGCATGGGGGGTGAGATTATAAATACCCCTGACCTGTTCGTGGACTTCATTATCCATACCAGGCTCGGCATTCTCCCAATATCAACAGAGAGTGGAGATAATAGAACAGGTGTGCATGAAACTGGAGTTCGAAAATCGGTTTTCAAAGATTTGAACAGAAAGCAAAAGAAGCTTAAACAGAAACCGACAGACACAGTGATCTTTTGCAACCTTCGAACCCATAGACCCACTTCAGAGTCCGGGTTCGTGGTGGCGCATCCACGCGAATGACGAAACGCAAAAAAAAAAAGAGGGGAGTTCAACTGGTTTGTGAGCTTAACGAAACCAAAACCTAAAACCTGGCATCCGTTTGCAGTCGAAACTGAAGTAAAGCAGAGAGTACGAGAATTTTGGCTCTTTTTTTTTGAAAGGAAGGAAACGAGATTTCGAAGTATGGGAGTTGATTTAACATCGGAAGTTAGCTTCCGGAAAACCACAATCCTCACACCCAGTAGAACCATTGCCGATCGGTTCAGTTGACAGAAATCAAAGAGGAGAAATTACGAGAAGAGAACATACGGAAAGAAATGGAGCAAGATGAACTTACTCTACTGGCAATCGCGGTCAAACGAAATCGGAAATACGGAGGGATCGAACAGTTCCGACTTGCGGGATGAAATCTGAGAGAGGAGAATGGTGGCTCTTCGATGAAGAAGGAGAAGTATCGGTTTGGGTTTCTTAACTTCCTGGTTTCGAAAATGGAAGAAGGAAGAACGACATGCAGAGGAATGTAAATCGGTATTTGTGTCGGCTGGGTAATCAAAAACGTGGTCTTACTGTAGGCATCTCATGCTTTTTATAATGTAAGAAAGGTAGATTGTCAAACTAGGGTTTCTCTTTGTAGAACTGGGCTTTTTTTTTAATATCCTGGAGTGACAAATTGGGTCCAATTAAGTGAGGCTGGGCTTGATCCAGTCGCCGTGGAAAACGAGTTGTAAAAAAAACGAGCCATAATGCTCTTGCTCGGATTCGAACTTGGTACCACCGGCCTCATCATGCATGCATTAACCGGTTGAACTGTGACAGCATTCAGTAAGTATATGTACAAAAATAAACAAGAACCATGTTACAGACTAAGGCGAAATGAAGAAAATGCTCTTTGCTCATGCCAGGAATGAACCTCTAACCACTGGGTAGTACATTGAGTGTTTTGACCAGTTACACTGGGTCGACCTACCGTATAGCCATGGGAGAAATATTACAAGAGCTCTAAGTTCGACTGGATAACTCTTCAAAACGAGACGAACCCAAAAGGAAGTATATACAATAAGATGAGATGATTAATCTAATAACGTGAAAGTATGGAATACAATTAAAAATAAGATTCAAAACGTAAAGAGATTAAAACCGTATTGTCGTTTGAAAACTTGTTTTAGCAAAATCGTGTTTTTATGAAATGCTTTGAAAAAGACTATAAACGATGGTTTCATTTTGGCATGCACGTCAATATGTTTTGAAAAGGAAAGGCAACGACCCCTCTTATTATTTCGGAATTTGCATTATGGGGGTGAGAATTTTTGGTGTCTACAGATGGCTCGCCTTGATTCAATTTTGCAAGTCCTTGCAGAATTGAATCAAGGTTGACGGGGCGCCAAAAATTCTCACTGCGGTTTATGATTTGTTCTTATGGGTGCCGGTGCACGGGGACTTATGACGGGCCTATAATGCGATTGAAAGTACGAGGACTTAGGAGTGCCTCAACTAGACCTCTTGACATCTAGCTATAGGACTTATGACGAGCCTATGATACTAACAATTTGATTGGTTTTAGGGTGCACGAGGACTTAGGAGTGCCTCAACTGGACCTCTTGATATCCAGCCCTAGGGCTTATGATGAGCCTAGAATGCGATTGAGAGTAGGAGGACTTAGGAGTGCCTTAACTAGACCTCTTGATATCTAGCTATAGGACTTATGACGAGCCTATAATACTTTGAACGAGTACCGTACTAGTAGCGTAATAGCTGCCTAGCAGGTGGATGTGAAACGATTTCGCACTAGTAGCGTAATAGCTTGCCTAGTGGAGGAAAATGTGGGACCGTACTAGTAGCGTAATAGCTGCCTAGCAGGCGGATGTGAAACGATCTCGCACTAGTAGCGTAATAGCTGCCTAGCGAAGGAAAAGTGGTGGGACCGTACTAGTAGCGTAATAGCTGCCTAGCAGGCGGATGTGAAACGATCTCGCACTAGTAGCGTAATAGCTGCCTAGTGGAGGAAAAATGGTGGGACCGTACTAGTAGCGTAATAGCTGCCTAGCAGGCGGATGTGAAACGATCTCGCACTAGTAGCGTAATAGCTGCATAGTGGAGGAAAAGTGGTGGGACCGTACTAGTAGCGTAATAGCTGCCTAGCAGGCGGATGTGAAACGGTCTCGCACTAGTAGCGTAATAGCTGCCTAGTGGAGGAAAAGTGGTGGGACCGTACTAGTAGCGTAATAGCTGCCTAGCAGGCGGATGTGAAACGATCTCGCACTAGTAGCGTAATAGCTGCCTAGTGGAGGAAAAGTGGTGGGACCGTACTAGTAGCGTAATAGCTTCCTAGCAGGTTATGAATTGAACGATCTCGCACTAGTAGCGTAATAGCTGCCTAGCGGGTTATGAATTGAATGATCTCGCACTAGTAGCGTAATAACTGCCTAGTGGAGGAAAGGACAGGACCGCACTAGTAGCGTAATAGCTGCCTAGCGGGTTGTGAATATGCATTGGATAGTGAATGAACTTTGTGGGTGAATGCAAATGCTATGCAATGTAAGATGGTTAAAAATAAATGCGCTGGTTGGATTGGGACTCCCTGTTTATGGATGTAGATTTCTGTGTGAGCAGACGGCTCCAGAGTTGTTTCAAATTTTGAGATGACTTTGGCATGTGGTGATGGCTCCGGTATGAACTGATGGCTCCAGATTACGTTGATGGCCCCGGTGCGGTCGGGTGGCTCCAGTGTGGTCGGAGGGCTCCGACATGATTCATGACCCCATTATGAGCAACGGCTCTGGGGTGGTTGGTGGGTTTCGGTTTGAATTGAGATTTTGAGTCGAATGGTGGGTTGGTGTGATTGGTGGACTGTGTCGTGTTTGACGTATTTTGATGTGGTAGATAAATTCTTGGTCATGTATGGACGGCTTCGGCCCGGTTATGACTTCAGGGTTCTCTCATGATGGCTCCAGGATAGCTCGGGATGGCTCCGGAAAGGGCTACAAGATGGCTCAATTTGGTGATAGCGAGGAAGAAAGGGGCATTTTTCCTTTGAGGTGGTCGCACCCTGGGCGGGCTGCCTACGTACTCAATTCCATATTGAGATCAGACCATACGTAGTTCAATATCTTTGTAGGCAAGACCCTGGTGATGAAATGGCTCTAACAGGGATGTTAGGTGGCTCCTGTATTGTTCTCGAACTGTTGAGATGGCTCCTATGTAGCTCTAAAGATGGTTACAATGTCTGAGGATGGCTCCCGTGTGGCTCCAATTTGGATTTGGGGAGGGGTGTCGATGAGACTCAAGTATGACAGTGGATGGCTCCGAGATTGTCTTCGTACGGCTTAGGATGGCCTTATTTTGGTTCGATGTAGCTCAAAGGTAGCCTGGGATGGCTCTGAATGCTTCGATGTAGTTCGAGGATGGCCCCGGGTGGCTTCATAATGATTCGACGTAGCTCAAAGATAGCCCGGAATGGCTTCAAGTTGAGTTCCTTTGATAGGAAGTTTTACTTCAACTGCAGCGACTGAAGTCGACTCTTAGCGAGACTAGGCAGAGTTCTTACCAATCAGATGTTGATGATGGAGTGCTTATGATGCATGCAAATATTAAATGCTAGATACGATGCAAAATGCATATGCAGTTTTTGTAGAGAAGGTACGGTCCTATCTCTATTAATATGAGGTTTACGAATATAAGACATCTTCGATTCGATCTTGAATGATTGTTGAATTGGAAGGCGTGAATCATTTTCCTCTCATGGAGGGATACGGGTCAATCTCTCGTGAGTTTGGCTGTGTGTGCAAAGCGGTGTGATGATACTCTCGATGCTTAGAGCAGTATTTTCCTGAGAATTTCCTTTCGAGTTTCTGGACTTTCCGATCCTCACAAATTCCTCACTTGCAATGGGATTAGCTGTTTATGATTTGGTGCTTCGATCAAAGAATCCCTCGCACTCGAAAGACCTTGTGGGGTAAGGTCACACTCTTCCGCTCATGGTCCCTTTGGGATGAGGGGACATGTTGATAACGAGTATGAAGCTTATGATTCATGTTTCAGATCCGGTACTTTCAGTTAACGCTCATTAACTTACAAGTCAGAGGCCTTTATTGGGTTGTAACGGGGATGAGGGGTATGATGCATGTCACATGGGACTGTGGGATTTATTTGGGAGTTGTGGAGCTTTTGTGCAATAAAGGACATGTTTCACCTTTGCCATGGGTGGAATGATTAGACGGGTTTTGATAACCCCTTATCGGTTTCTTCGGGACATCATTGGTCCTTTTGCTTATTTTCTCCTTCTTCTTTGGTGTGTGATTTTCGCTTTCCTGCTTCCTGCTTTTGGAATTGCATGGGTTCATCGACCTTCTTGGGCATTTTCTGCTTACTTTTTGGCTTTCAGCTTTGCTTTCAGCTTTGGAGTTTTCATTGACTCGCTAATCTTCTCGAACATTTCCGTGCTTTTTTTTGGTGTCTGACTTTGGAGTCGCATTGACTCACTGATTCCTTTGAACATTTTCGTTTGTTGTTCTTGTGAAAGATGGTGGGGAGAGACCATGGCTTCGGCTCTTTCGAAATCCTCTTATTGCAAGGGCAAGTAAGTATATGTACGTGGGTTGGCATGTTGTGGAGTTCACAGAAAAAGGTTTATCGTGAAAGGCTCAGCGGGGTTAACTAAGGGATTATGTACATGGCAGTCAAAGCTTTTTGGTTTTGTGGAGATTTTTATTCCTAAGTGCCTCATCATTCTCATTAGTCAATGATTGTTTTCTTACTATTCTCGGATCTTTGCATGAATCACAGTTCGTATCCTGTTTATCGACATTGATCTCGCTATGAATTGTGCCTTTCCATGTGCTGAAGGAAAGCACAAGTCACTCGTGGTTTTACCTCCATGGACTCGCTCTATCTTCCCTCATCGCTTAGTGGATTGTCCAATACACTCAACTAAAATTCCAGGGAAAATACCGCTCTTCGCATGCCACACATTCGGTTTGTGGTGCTGGTTTTGACTAGACCCTTGTGTTCATTGACGGGTCGAGAGTTTAATGGTTCACGCACTCTATTCAATCAATCTCTCAAGATTTTCGCCAAAGATGTCGCTTCGATACGAATATATGCAAATGCAACTATCTACAATGCAATTTATTTTGGTAATATGGAATTACTATGTATAAGATGCATGAAACGCTGAAAAAAGATGAATGGAGATGGTTGACTTTGGATTTCAATCGAATGCTTTTTTGTCTTTTTGCTTTTCTTTTTTTTTGTTCTGTGGTTTTCTTTTTGGATGTGATGCATGCGTGATAAGGCTACACCTAATCTCGCTTGAGTCGGTTTCAGTTGAGGATCCACGATGTTCATCTCGCCAACAATGGTTCTTTAGGCGGTCGGTTGCTGAGTGGGTCCCGGAAGAAACGTGACCCTACATGTTTTAGTTGTAAATCGAACCTTGACCGCTTAAGGAGTGGTAATCCCTATACTGCGCCAGTCAACATGATAAAACTGTCTTGTTCTTCCTGTGATTCCTGGATAGGTCAAACAAAAGGGGGAGGGATGGGATGCAACCCTTCAAACACTTTCATTACAATAAAACATGTCTCAACTACTTTCTGTCACGATCGTCATGGATTAACACATGGTTCTGCATGGCTCGGTGATGCCTCAGGAAAGTGCGCCTTCGAGGTCTAGGATGAACGTCTTAGCTCTAAAGAAGATACCTCTCCTCTGTCTATCAGCTCTTGGATTGCGTTCTTTAGTGTGGTACACTCATCAGTGGTGTGCCCCCGGATTCTGTGATAGTCGCAATACTCATGCAAGTGAGGCCCAAGCTTCTTAATTCGTGATCTCGTGTTGAAAAGTGCTAGATGACCCCCCTCAACTAATATTTTCAATGCTTTGCTGAGTGACATTCCCAGATTTGAAAGTTGTCCTTGTGAGCTTTGTCCAGGTGGACTATCCTTTCTTTTCGTCATTTCTGGTTGCTCAGTCAATTTGATTTCAGTGTCTTCCAAAGCAAACACGGCCGCCATCAACCGTTTGAAGTCACAAATCCCTAGATATCTCAGCCGGCATTGGTACTCTTCTCTCAGGCCAGAAATCACCATTCGTATTTGCTCCTCCTCAGTGGGTCGATTATTCATTTGCCCAGCCTTCACCCTCCATCTTTCTATGAATTCCCTCACAGTTTCGCCATGGTTTTGACGGGTGATTTCTAAATCTCTGTGTGTAACTTCATGATGAAAGTTACCACCGTATTGAGTGAGAAATTCAAAGTACAGGTCTTTGCTTGACTTTCCTTTCAAATCCAGACCCATAATCCAAGAGTAAGCAGGCCCCTCTAAGTAGAATCTAAAGCACGCGGCCTTCAGCTCATCGGATAGACCATGTAGATCCATGAGCTTATCATACCTATCAACGTGATGCCTTGGGTTTCCAATCCCTTCATACTTCTTCATTTCAGGCAGACTCATGCCTTTTTGCAGACGAGCATCAAGATACGGGTTAGTTGGCTCCCAACCTGCAGACTTAAAATGTTGGGCTAGCTCTAGTTCCGCCTTCAGTTCTTTCACCAATTCTATCATTGGACTCGCTCTGAGATCAAGGTTTTGGATTGACATGGCTTTCTCAGGGTAGCCGGTGTCAAGAGATTGAGAGGGCAGTGTTGTTCCTGGTTGAAGCTGTTGGCTTGAATTTGATGAGTGATGAGGTACTTGCCAAGGAAGGACATATTCTTGCATGGGCAAGGAGAGGTTTAAGTCGGAGTGCACCATGGGGGAAGATGGGCCTTGGGTCTTACCCTCGTCACAGACCATTTGTGGTTGCCAATTTCTTCTCATGGCGGTTGGGGTTCTCAGAGTTGCACTGTACATAGGTGAAGAAGGCATGCTTGGTGTGGTTCGGGTTTGGACAGAGAGAGTGTGATGATCCATTGCTTGAAATTCATAGGCATCGTATGCAGAGTAAGTTGGAGAGTCCTTGTAACTGTTATCCGACCCCGCATAGACCCTATTTATTCTTCTTTGGACAAATTCTTCTATCTTCAGGTTTTTCTCCAAGTCATCAGCAAGGTCATGGATCAATCTTTCGTGAACAAATCGACCTTCAACTGTTTGATCATGTCGAGGGGCTTCCTCCATCTTTTCTGCCGTTGCTATAGGTAGACTGGTCTTCTTTCTTTCTAGTTGCCGACTGTCACGAACACCTGCATGCACAAGGATTAGAATGAAGAAGAGGTAAATCAGTATGTTTTGTTAAACAAAAATTTGTTGTGTGATGAATGTAAATGATTGTTAGTGCGAAATGATTTTTATTTATCTTGAAAATGTAGTGAGATGGGTGTCACTTTATTTCATCAATTTTTTAAAGGGGATGTATCCGTAGACACCGCAAACTTCACCCCATAAAGCAAAGTTTTGAGAGCGATAGATAAAACGTGAAGGGTCGTCACGTTGGTTCCCTTCTTTAAACAAGACGTGCATGCCGAAAGAAACCGAGATTTTTGGAAAACAATTTATTTTTAGAAACCGTGTTTTCAAAGTGGCGGATTTTCTCAATATGAATTTTGACGCTCGGTCATTCGCAAAGAAAATAGGGAGTGGGGAACCCTATACACATTGATCTAAACAAATTCAAAGGGAATGTATAAACCTATACATGTACTCTATTGAGAAATGGACAAGCGAGAAAAGAATCATAGGGAAAACCTATACATCATTCTAAAAAGTCATTAAAAAGGGGAATTTTGAGCTAAACTTCTTCTGAACTCTTTTGGTCCGCCTTCGGGCTTCTGACTGGCTGCTCACGCTTGGGCAACTGGTTGGCTGCTCACTCGTCTTCGAGCTCTTGACCGGATGCTCGCTCGTCTTCGGGCTTTCGCAGCGAAGTGGTACTGCCATCAAGCAATGCTGGTGTTCGTCTAACTTTCAACAGCTTGAACTCGAACAGTCGTTGCTAGTCTTCATGTCGCTTGACTCGCTCCGCGGGTTGGTGCGTCTCTGGCTTTCGGCTCGAACCGCGTAGTCGATCTTCATACTGCTCCTCTTGCTCCGATAATAAGAATGAGGGATATTTTTGAGAAAGGAAAGGTGAATGATCGAGCATGAAATCTCATGTAAAAATCCACCACTTTTGTGAAAACACGAAATGACTAGTACGCTCCACGGTAATGACCGCTGCTCTTGAAGGTGGGCAGAACTTCAAAAATAGCGGGTCACAACATGGGGACTAAATCATTTATTTTGAAATACGTTTGTGAAAATCAATTTTTGAAAACTGTTTTCGAAAACTATTTTGAAATGATGTTGAAATTGTTGTTTGTAGAAAGTAGGTTCTTTCCAAAATCTATTTTTTGAAAATTGTTTTGGAAATAACATTTTGGTAGAATAAAGTTTTTAAAGATGAAGTGACAGGTTTTAAAACCCCGAATGCTTATGAGTGAAATTTAGGTGAGGTTCTAAATTAAACGAGCTCGTAAGAAAGCTTTAAGGGACACACAAAAGAGAATTTCGAACATTTTAAAAACAGATTGGTTTGAAAAAGTGGTTTGCACACATGTATAGCAAATAGTAAATCGTGGCTATATTTGATGTGGAGCTGTAAGTTTTAGTGTTGGGATAATCACTTTCCAGGTCAATTATGATTCCGTCTCACCGGGGGAACCATCGTCCCTTCACTATCATCTCTCGGGGTTTTTTCTCTGCTATGCCTTTGTGGGGCATGTCATCAAGAAAGTCCGGAGTGCTTAAGTTCGAAAGGTCAGGACACCCGAGATGATAAGGAAACATACGCCACGGCCAGTGATGATCCGACAACACCCCACTTTTCGGAAAACTCGGGGAAGTATTGTATGGGAACGGGTCTCTCGTCACCTGCACGGTCAAGTGTGTCTAAAGTCCAAATTATTCACTGACTATGTTGTGCCATGTGTGGGTATCCGGTAAATACGGGATCCTCTATGGACGTATAGCGTGACATTGGGCTTTAGAGACACTCGTGGTGCAGGTGAACAATGGAGAACTGAGCCCATACAATCTTCAGGGTAAGGCAGAAGGACGGTCAGACAGGCGGCATACAAGGGGGTGACTCCCATAAACCCGTCTTAGACACCGGATCAGGTAGCTGGACACTGAAGGCTCAGAGTTCACTATATGCTGGCTTTGACTCGGATAATGGAGGATATTTTTGGATCATGAGCCCGAGGTGTTGGTCGGAGACCGTACCGCCTCGTGGGTTTGTTCACTGAGAGAGTGACCCTAGCTCATGGGGAATCAACCGTGGACCGGTCGGGATCCCGTGACATCGTGGGTAAATCGGGTGACACAGAGGAATGCATGTCCTAAGCTTCCCACCCATGCACCCCACAATCGCAATATAAATATGAAAGCAGTAAATAAACCAAATGAAGTTAGCATCAACCTATTCACTAAGAGTTTTATCTTGAGATTAGTGATTCCAAATTGGTTGTTATTAACCTAAAGGGAAGTTAGCTTCATTCAGTCCTAAGTGTCTCTTTCTAAATGTGAGCTAATTATTAACCCAATTGTTGTCATGTTTGTTGAGGATCTAACAAATCCTATCTGTCCTCATCAGATACACACTCAAAGTGTGGAGTAGAATAATCCTAGAGGCTTTGAAATGAATTTCTTGAAGGTTTTGAAAGAAGTGGGGAAGTCCCAACAATTTTGAATGGAGTTCAGTCTTCCTTGAGTTTGAGAAAAACTTACTCAAGTTTTCCCCAGCAGAGTCGCCATTCTGTGGAGGGTGATTTTTCGGTATGAGGGGGGGGTCTATCCAAATATGGTCTGACTGAAAAGCCGAGATCCTAGAAATATGCCATTCTGTGGAGGGTGAAGACCCGTTATTCCGGCATCCCTCAAATACCTACTAAATCGTCCGTCTTTCCCAGAAAGCATAAAGGGAGTGCAAGTGTGCACTACACCCGCTCTCGATGGGCTCCACGCGGACTTATGCCCTAAGGGCGGAAATTGACTAGAGTCGCCACCTAGTTTGACCTATGATAACTAGGAAGGAAGATCGGGTTCTAAGAACCGTTAATTGACTCTGAGATTGTTGCCTATGGATAGGGACTTATCTGGTCATGTCAGAGATTCTGTGTGGGTTCGCACTGGGTTACACCCCTTAGAAGTGGCAATGACCACGACTTCGGATTGGTGCCCGAGGAAACCTCGGTCTCCAATTGTCGGGATTGCCCTCTTTCAAAACCTTATGGAGAGACTCAATTTAAAGCCAAAGGATAGGATTGGATGTGGACTGAAGAACAGATGATTTTCAAGAGTTTGGAGAAATAGCCTGGTCTTGAAATATTGGCCGGTGAAATTGGTTGGAATGTGGAGAGGTTTGAGGTTGTTTTGACTTTCACGAGTTTAAAAGGATGCTAGAAGTTTTGAGGAGCAAAGGGGCATTTTGGTCATTTTTTAGTAAAGAGGCGTTTGGATCATTTGATGGAATTGAGGAATTTTATGTGTTTATAAAGTTTGGATTTTTGAATGGTCAAATTTTTTAGGAAGTCAAAGGTATTGGTGGAGTATGAAAGAGGACATTTGGTTTATAGGTGCTCGGGTTTTGAAGACGTTCCAGGTTTTTGGGAGTCTTCGGGAGTTGGAGGTCCTAGGTGACTTAGAGTTGGTTCAGAGGAGGATTAAGAAGTGTTTATGGGTCCTAAGGCTCTAATGGAAGGGTTGGATTGGTTTATTCAGAATTGTCTCTCTTAAAGTTTTAAGACCGAAAAATCATTTTTTGTTGTAAAAAGGGCGGATAATCCCGAGGGATTACCCTATGTACCCCCTCGAACATAACACTTAATTGATGGTAAGTGCCAAGACTCGAAAGATGGGGCAATAAATTTATGTCGAAATATAGGATTTAGAGAGAAGTATCATGAATGGGATACTCTCGGTCAAACCCTAATAACGTCTCTAACTCCCGGGTTTTAAAACGTTAAAAACCGAAAACATTGAAATCGAGCGGAAGGGAGTTAGACGATTCTAAAATCCCGGCTGCAACTAGGAAGGTCGTACTTCCTAGCACCCGCCTTGTAAAAATCTAGGCTGCAATTAGGGGAGGTTTGTCACCCTAATGCCCCGCCTAAAGAGATCCAGACTGCGACAAGGGAGGTTATGACCCCAGTGCCCCGCCTCGGATTTTTATTTTTGGGAAGGAAAACAAGTGATGTCCTAACCATGGAGGAAATGTTTTGAAGGGGTTAGACATTACTTGCTCCCCGAAAACGGTTTATTTTGATTCGAAAATAAAGTTAAAAAGACTTTGAAAGTTGTTCGGAATTCTCGACGAGGAAACACTGATTTTGAGAAATGCTTTTAGGAGAAAACTTTCTGTATATGTGAGAAGAACTTTTGCAATAGAGAAGAGTTTTCTGTGATGTGAGAAGAGTTTTTCCTTTTTAAATTCCACAAAATGGTTTCTTTGAAAGATGTGACTTGAATAAAATGATGGTTTTGAAATTCTTTTTGGGTTTTTAGATTTTGAAAGGAATTTACAAGTTGAAAGTGAATTGAAAGGGATCGGGTTTGAAACATGTGTTGGAATTGATTTGGTTTGACTTGTATTGGAAGATGAACCGGGTCAATGTTCGGGTTTGATCAATGATTGGGTCAAGGTTTTGGTCAAGGTCAAGATTTTCTGGTCAAAGTCAACATTCGGTCAATTTTCAGGTCATAGGTCAACCTTTGGTTCAAGGTTTGATTCTTGTGGACTTAACTTGATTTTTGTGGACTTAGGCTTTGTGGACTTGGGCCTTATTTGAGACATGGGTCTCTTATGGTTTTGGGCTTTGGGTGGTGGGCTTTCTTGGTTTTGGGCCTCGGGTTTGGGCTTCGGGTTTTGGGCCTTGAGTTTGGGCTTCGGGTTTGGGCCTCGGGTTTGGGCTGAGATTGGGCCGGCTTCAGGGATGGGTTGAGCTTGGAGAGGGGCCGGACTTTGGAATTGGGCCGGACTTGGGCTTTAGGCCGATTTGTGCTGGGCTGAGTTTAGGGGTGGGCCAAGTTTAGAAGTGGGTCAATTGTGGGCTTTTATTTACAAGTAGGAAAGATGGGTTTAAAACAAAATCGAGATTTCTTTTGGAAATGCAACATAAATTAAAGGTGAGAGACAATTCAATTGGAGGAGTTGAAAAAGAGGGATTTGGAATGAGGAACCTTAAGCTATAGGCATTATTCCGAACTCTTTTCTTTTCTGAACTCTTTTCTTTTCTTTTCCATTTTTTTTTTGGGTAAAGTTTTTTAGTGAAATCAAGGGGTGGTTTGGGATAGGCTTTAAAAGTTTGGAAGGTATTGTTCCCCACCAAGCAAATAGAAATGAGCTAGTTGTGGGGTACCCTCAAAGGCTTAAAAGAAATCCAAAGTTTTGGATGGTATTGTTCCCCACCAAGCAAATAGAAATGAGCTAGTTGTGGGGTACCTTCCAATACTTTGATCAAAAGAAAAAGGGGTGACCTAAGGGGCTATCTAGGGTTTAAATAATAATCAAATAAAAGGTGCAGAGAAATAAAGCAAAGTTGTAGTATGTCAAATGTATAATGTAAATGATCAGAGGGCAAGCCACGTTTGATGGTCAACACAGAAGCAGCGATGAAGCATAATGTGAATGATCAGAGAGCAAGCCACACGTGTAGCATAATGTAAATGATCAGAGAGCAAGCCACGTTTGATGATTAACACAGAAGCAAAAGCGATCTTGTTTTAAGGCTATGTTCATAGACCAGCATTTTAACCCACAAAGTAACAACAGCTTGGAGCCCTAATGTGGTAAATCTCTACTGTTAGTCGCACCTCAGCTCCTCATCTGCCTCTTTGTCTTTATTTTATCTCAACCCATTCAAAATTCTAAAGTAGTGCAGGAGCCCACTAAACTGCTCTTATTTCAATCAAGATCGGTTTCAGTACATACAAAACAAGACCATGGAAAAGAAATCCCAAACCTTGTGGACAAAACATAACAGAAAATCTGAAATCAAATACCAAAGTTTCACTTTTAAAAAAAAGATCACTCACGTTTACTCCCTGAAACACTACCCACACCAAAACAGCAAACGATGTAACAGGTTAAGGTTTGTTCCACTGATTCATCAGACAACAAAAAAACACGAGTTATTCACATTCTCTCCTATTTTCAGGGGCGGATTCCAGAAACTAAAGCTGGTATTTCTTTTCCTGCTTGCGCATGTTTATTCAACAGAATCTTACCCCTATTGAGCCTATTTCCAGAAGTAATGTAAGTCAAAACCAGACTGATACCGAAAGCATCTCAAGACATGACAAAATGAAACAGACGTGCAAAATGTATCCAGAACATCACAGAACATGAAGAGATGAAACAATCACACAACATGGATGATAAGGTCATTTAAGCAATTTCGAGAGCCAGAAATCGGTACCACAAGGAGAGTCACATGTAGTCCCCTGCAAGTATCTCAGAACACACCAGAGACCCATAGGTTACCAATGGTACGAGTTCACACTCTTCAACAGGAAGGAGAGCGCTCAATCAGTTAATGCATAACACAAATGGATGACCTTAGGGAACGTCTCAGGCTCGTTGAGACTCGGGTATAAATACAACATCAGAGTCGATTGGGAGAGTGATAACAATCACCAGGTGGGTTAGGACAAGAATAAATGAGACTCAAAACTGGAGATGGACCAGTTTACAAATCAAAGTGCAATAACATGAGTAGAATCGTGACCGGAGGTGGACCGGTCCGGCAACAAGTTAGAGATATTGAACTTCAAACGTAATGTACGCATGGGGGGTGAGATTATAAATACCCCTGACCTGTTCGTGGACTTCATTATCCATACCAGGCTCGGCATTCTCCCAATATCAACAGAGAGTGGAGATAATAGAACAGGTGTTGCATGAAACGGGAGTTCGAAAATCGGTTTTCAAAGATTTGAACAGAAAGCAAAAGAAGCTTAAACAGAAACCGACAGACACAGTGATCTTTTGCAACCTTCGAACCCATAGACCCACTTCAGAGTCCGGTGTTCGTGGTGGCGCATCCACGCGAATGACGAAACGCAAAAAAAAAAAGAGGGGAGTTCAACTGGTTTGTGAGCTTAACGAAACCAAAACCTAAAACCTGGCATCCGTTTGCAGTCGAAACTGAAGTAAAGCAGAGAGTACGAGAATTTTGGCTCTTTTTTTTTGAAAGGAAGGAAACGAGATTTCGAAGTATGGGAGTTGATTTAACATCGGAAGTTAGCTTCCGGAAAACCACAATCCTCACACCCAGTAGAACCATTGCCGATCGGTTCAGTTGACAGAAATCGAAGAGGAGAAATTACGAGAAGAGAACATACGGAAAGAAATGGAGCAAGATGAACTTACTCTACTGGCAATCGCGGTCAAACGAAATCGGAAATACGGAGGGATCGAACAGTTCCGACTTGCGGGATGAAATCTCGAGAGAGGAGAATGGTGGCTCTTCGATGAAGAAGGAGAAGTATCGGTTTGGGTTTCTTAACTTCCTGGTTTCGAAAATGGAAGAAGGAAGAACGACATGCAGAGGAATGTAAATCGGTATTTGTGTCGGCTGGGTAATCAAAAACGTGGTCTTACTGTAGGCATCTCATGCTTTTATAATGTAAGAAAGGTAGATTGTCAAACTAGGGTTTCTCTTTGTAGAACTGGGCTTTTTTTTTAATATCCTGGAGTGACAAATTGGGTCCAATTAAGTGAGGCTGGGCTTGATCCAGTCGCCGTGGAAAACGAGTTGTAAAAAAAACGAGCCATAATGCTCTTGCTCGGATTCGAACTTAGTACCACCGGCCTCATCACTGCATGCATTAACCGGTTGAACTGTGACAGCATTCAGTAAGTATATGTACAAAAATAAACAAGAACCATGTTACAGACTAAGGCGAAATGAAGAAAATGCTCTTTGCTCATGCCAGGAATCGAACCTCTAACCACTGGGTAGTACATTGAGTGTTTTGACCAGTTACACTGGGTCGACCTACCGTATAGCCATGGGAGAAATATTACAAGAGCTCTAAGTTCGACTGGATAACTCTTCAAAAACGAGACGAACCCAAAAGGAAGTATATACAATAAGATGAGATGATTAATCTAATAACGTGAAAGTATGGAATACAATTAAAAATAAGATTCAAAACGTAAAGAGTTTAAAACCGTATTGTCGTTTGAAAACTTGTTTTAGCAAAATTGTGTTTTTATGAAATGCTTTGAAAAAGACTATAAAACGATGGTTTCATTTTGGCATGCACGTCAATATGTTTTGAAAAGGAAAGGCAACGACCCTCTTATTATTTCGGAATTTGCATTATGGGGTGAGAATTTTTGGTGTCTACACCAGATACAGTCATAGCCTGCTCCATGGTACCGTTTTAACCTTACTTTTTGCACTAGCCGTTGGACATGTCAGTGGCCGTTTCTCTTATATTATAAAAGGGGGTATGGGTCTCCCAACATACTCATTACTTACATTCTGCTCTCGAAATCTTTCTAATTACATCTTGCGTGAATTCTTCATATCTTACACCACACTTTGCTCTCAAAATCAAATGGAGTTTCCTTTCAGTTTGCATGTTAATTATGTAGCTACTTTCAGTCATCATGGTGCACAATTTGATAGAAGGATGGGGCATAGCCGCGTAGAAATAAATATACCATACCCTAGTAATCTCCGTGATCTACAACGACGAGTAGTTCATGCTCTACAGTCCCTCCTCGGCAGAATAAACAATAGCAACAATGGTGTATTTGGGGCTGGAGGGCGATTACGAGTGGACTTTTATGCATGTACGAACTGATACATCAGTTCACCGAATGATGGAGAATTATATGGAGTATAATGATTTCATCGATCATATTCCATTACTTGTTATTTATGATCCTATTGAGCCCGGTGATGATGATTTCCAACAGCAAGAACCAACTTATGAGATGCGACGTAATGTAATAGCACAGCGAATACAGAGACAAAGGTCAGGAAATAATTAGGTTATTGGTTATTGCATAATTTATCTTGTTAGTTCTCGTGGTAGTAACATTAGATTTGTAATGAAATGACCACATATGTTATATATCAATGTAACTTATTACATAAAACCATTTAAGGTTTTTACATTTGAATATATTTCAGTTCTCGTGGTAGTAACATCAGAAACAACTTGTATTGAACACAAGGTGTGATTAATGTTGGGGTTTGAATTCTAGGACTTTTGTTATGAATTTCTACATTTTGATATATTTCAGTTCTCATGACATAAACATTAGGTTTGTTCCGCTTGGTAGATGTTTGGATTATTAGATAGTTATTCACTTTCAATTATGTGATTCATAGGGTTTGAATTCTAGGACTTTTGTAAGGAATTTGTACATTTTGATATATTTCAATTCTCGTCACATAAACATTAGGTTTGTTCCGCTTGGTAGATGTTTGGATTATTAGATAGTTATTCACTTTTGATTCTGTGATTCATGGGGTTTGAATTCTAGGACTTTTGTTAGGAATTTCTACATTTTGATATATTTCAGTTCTTGTGATATAAACATTAGGTTTGTTCCGCTTAGTAGATGTTTGGATTATTAGATAGTTATTCACTTTCAATTCTGTGATTCATGGGGTTTGAAGAAACCGGTGAAGATCCATGTATTAAACAAGTTTAATAATGACAATACAAGATTTGTTTTCCTACTCGATACACGCGCTTGCTCTCCAATCATCAAGCTACAATCTTACTGATTTAAAAGCTCTGTAAAATTAAAATAGATACTAAGAAAGAAAAAAATGAATGTTTTTCATTTATATACCCGATGCTAGTTGATAGTGATGATCCAGAGAATGTTCAAGTTGATCAAATATCTGTTGGTGATCCATCTAGCACTTCTGGTGTTCAAGGCAGTTTACCTGGAATTATGGAGGGTAATAGCTTGATGTAGGTCGTTGAGTCTTGTGAGCTGCCAGCAGTCCCTGTCCATTGAAGAAACTTCTTCACATTAAGTTAGCCTAACATTTGTAATGGATCTTAACCGTCTCTCCTTCCACTACTTTAATATTGTATTACTTAATTAAGAGGAAAACTGAGAAGAAGTACTTTCATTCGTGCTGTCCATTGAAGAAACCGGTGAAGATCCATTATAAATTAACCCCACACAACATAAATCAGTGAAACTTATAACATAACACATTAATGTTGGTATGTTGTACGCTGATGAGGAGGAGCAGTTTTTGTTACATTTTTTTGTTCAAAGTGTGGTCATTCTGGATGATTAATGAAACTTCTAGCATAAAACAATTTAAGGTTCTAACCCGTTTTTCAAACCCTTAATAAGTAGAAATAGAGAAATCCACACAAACTGTACGAAAGTCTATTACATCAAGGAAAAATAAAAGACAACAAATAGTTCTAAGATGTTACTAAAGTTTATTACATTTAAATCCTAGATGAGAACCACTAGTGTGCACCATGCTGGCGCTGGTAACTATCTCATAAGGATAAAGAGCTGAACGTATCCTCAAGACCATGAGTTGTAGCCCTTTTGTTCATCTTGTGGCATCCCTTGACGAAAGTATGATACCAGTCTCATGCACGGTTCTCTTGATAGTATGGATGTACAAGCTCACTTGCCTCAGAGAGTAGCTACAATACACTTGGTCAAATAAGTTGAAATACCCGGGAAATGCAGGTTGGGAATGATATAGTATATAGTTTGATTTATGAGGCTGAGGTTAGTATTAGGTTGGCCCAGAGAATTAAATGACAACTACTCCCTAATTAATCCTTCTCCTTAAAAGTGTTTACAACTATTCATAACTTTTTGGCCTTATTCGATTTTTGATATATATTGCGGATGTCATACTATTTGGATACTACGTTATCCTCTTAACCTCGTTTTATTTATTTAAGCTATAAAATACTATTCTAGAATCTTCTTCCCAATTTTATTAACTTTAGATATATGGAGTTTGAATTCAATTTGGCTTTCTCCTTGTGGTTATTTAATTTCAAGAGTTCAAATTCTGTTTGACTACTTAAAATAATATTTATTATCTCTCCTTATTTTTTTTTCTCTCAGCAAATATATTATTAGCATTTTGATTCCTTCTTTTAACGTGATTGTCTTTCTTCCTGTTGAACTTTGAAACCATTTACAATATATATCTATTTGTTTCCAAACTACTTCCTTCCAAGCAGATTTTTATTAATTAACTTCCTAATTATTTTATTTCTCATTCTCATCTTGTTACAACGGTTACCCATGTTCTTCTATTTTCAAGTGGGGATTCATTAAATTAATTATAAGTTCTACACCTTTTGAATATTAGCAAAACTGATTTCTCTTTCTATTTAATATCTTCTCTCTTTAAAACCTAGACTTTTAATTACTAAATTTATGTTTTCTTTATTGTTTTACAATTAGTTCTCTATTTAAAACACCGGTTCTCTCATCCATCTTCATCCTCAATACGCCGTTCTTGCACTCATACACTTTTCAAACTCTTCACACTCTCCTTCTTCAATTCTTGGTGATTCCACGCCGGTTCCGTCGAGGTCTAAGCAAATTCTCTGGTGCCATTTAGTAAATTGTGGGGTAATGTATTCTAACTAGGGTTGTATAATTGTTGTACGCGTTGTTGGTTTCTTCTGATTGTTGTTTTGGTTACCTAGACGCCGATTACATCGACGAACGCTATCGATAGACTGGAGCAGTTGGGCTCTTGAGGGATTTTGGATTGTTCCAGGTAAATTCTATGCTCAATGATTGATTGGCTGATGTTTTGTAAAACAATTGGAAAATGTTTCGTTGTGCTTTTATGAATTCTCGGTTGTGTTTTGGAATTGGGGATTTTTTCCCACGTTTTGGAATTGAGGAATTGGATGGTGCTGTGGATATTGGTTCTGGATTTTGGGAGTCTTTTGCAGGTTGTATTCTATTGTTTGGGAGCCCATAGGTGCTCCCCATGTTTATTATTATTTGCGATGCACACATTGTTGCAGTTAAGCCCTCTGATCTACTCTATGTTACGGCTGTCTCATAGGGGGTGTGCACACTTAAGGACTTAGGGTGAGGTGGTTGTTTGACGGTCCCATAGGTGACTGTCTTGGAATTGTTGTTTGGGGTCCCCTAGGTGACCCCGTGTTTGGAATTGTGGTTACCTCCTGTTGAAAGCTCCCTACTGTGGTTTCGGAATCGTTATGTTTTCTGGAAATTCATCAACTGTTCAGTAAAAACTTCGCATCTGTTTGTTAAAGGCAAATAAGTTCTGAAATGTATTTTACAGGTTGAGGTGGAATTTACTCAGTTTTTCTGATTTGTGCGATCCTTTCTGTGTTTTGTCTATGTTTTATGATCGCAGGTATGGATGACTGATTATGGGGATCGGGGCGATGAATCATATAGTTTAGGGACTACGAATAATTAAGGCGATGTTTCAAATTTCAGTGATTGAGAGATGTTGTTATGCTCTCAAAGCTTTATACATTAAATGTTTGTTTTACTTCCGCGTAACTTGAAAGTTAACTTTGTTTTTAAGTGTTAATTGGTTTATTAGTCTGAGCACCCACGAGAATTGGGTGTGGCGGTAATGCCCTGGACGTTTGAGTTCCGCTGCTGAGTTAAAGGTTATGTTCATCTGAGTTTTGGTTAAATGAATTTATTGGCGTTTATGAATTGGTTTTATTTGAGTTTGAGCTTGTACTGGGTATTTAATAATGATCTTTCTGTTCAAAAGTTCCTCCTGTTGTTATTGAGTTTTACATGAGAGTTTCTAATGGTTTTTGGTTTCTGTTTACATTTTAAAAGCTGCACTTAAGGACCTGTCCGAACGTCCGTCCGGACATCAATGTTCGGACAGGCCCCGAAAGTTTCAAGGTCTTTGATTGTTTGGCTGTGTCCGAACATCTGTCCGAACTTCTATGTTCGGACAGCATGCGAGGACGGGTTCAGCTTGCAAGTCTTGACCTATGTCCAACTTGCAAGTTCGGACCAATGTTCGGACCACGTAAGGATTTTTCTGAAGATTTGAAACTCGACTTGAAGTCCGGACACAAGTTCGGACGTTTGGTTTTCCTTAGTCTATTTCGCTTCGGCGTGTGTCCGAACTTTCCATGTCCGGACACAAGTTCGGACCTACTCTGTTTTGCTCTTTTAGAACTCGTTTGAAGTCCGTTTTAAATGCCGTTTGCGCCGTTAGATTTGTATTTTCATAAGCTATGTTGTGAGGTAAAAATCCAGGGTGTTACATAAGTACACATAAAAAATTAAAGGGATATTTCATGATGTACTATAAAAATATGACTTACTAGCGCGGGATCCGGACGATGAACCAATGTGGTCTCATAACTCTCAGGTTTAAGATCTTCGGATGTGTGTGATAGGTGTACCAATCTCGGTAGTGTGGGTCGTAAGCATGCAACCGCGCACTTGTACGTTCATACCCTGGAACTAGCACTTGAGGTGTGTTATCCTATACACTATATGTGGGGGGGGGGGGGTATACACAGGTGTATGGTTGTTTTTTCCTCTTTTTTCGGACCTTGAGTTGGGTCTAATAAGAGGTTCAGGGATACCCTGAATGTACCCAAACTGGCATAGACAATGCCCTGGCATGTACGGCTCATTCACCCCCATAATCTGTATGGTACCCCTGTACCAAGTACGTCCTCCATGAACATTAACATTTTCCCGACCATAAGACAACCAATCAATCTACAATGCTTGATAGTAAAATGTAAACAACAACAACAAAATACAAAAATAATAATGGTTCAATGTGTTAACAACTATAAACACTTACATAAGAGCAGTCAAAGCATCTAGATGCTCACGATAGCCTTCCAGTGAACGATGATCATGAATCTGAGAGTTAGACCTCACCCATCTCAGAGCCCAAGGTCTGTCATCCTGAGCACGCCAGTCTGGGCTAATCGCTGGTCTTAAAGTAGGGAAGTATGCATAAATCCAGCACTGTGCATATAAAAAACAATAAAATGATTAAGCAGTACCAATTATTAATACTCAATGAGTCGTTAGATACTAGATGCACATTAGGACACATACCTCAAGTAATGTCATACAACCACCTATTCCACTAGAGCCGACACAAGTGGCTATCCCGAGCTGGGGATATAACCATGCAAGAGTATCAGCTCCCCATGCATATCTATTAAGCTTCGTAGCATGTCTCATGGGAGCTACTAACCAAAACAGTTATGGACTCAGACGACCTTGTGATTTTCCAGCTAATATGATGGTACCAATCAGATGATACAACCAACCACATGCCTGCTTCATTGGATCTTCAGATTCATTCCTACAGTGCTGCACCAAGCCCGTAATGGATACAACACCGGTATTCCATAGTGTCTCTGTTATAGCTTGAATATCTTCCCCAAAATCAAGACACTCAGCCATTACTTCCTTTAGCTCAGAGGTGCACGACTGCCCTAGCACTGCACGACCAATGATGGGTATTTACAGTATCATCCACACATCGTGCAAGGTAATCGTCATCTCACAGAATGACATATAGAATGAGTTCGTATCAGGCTACCACCTTTCCACAAAAGCACTGATGAGGGACATATTGTTGGGTGGCATTGTAATATCTGGTAGGTGCTCTAGACCAGAATACTTAATCATATTCCTCGCTCTTTTACGAGAAACTTGAACTTTTGGCTAGCTAGTAAGCACCACCTTACGGGGTTTGAAACTCAAAAACCCACGATCCTAGATAATGACCAATATTTAACACTTACCAAAACGTAATGTGATTTACATGATCAAATATAGGAGAAGATAGAGAACATACCTGAGTCGAGCACCATAAGTCAAGGGCTACATGGCTCCCGAAGCTAGTGATAACACTAGTGAGTAGTGTACCGCCAGGAACTGGCACCTATGTCAACGTCCAAGAGATAGGAATCACTAGAACCATCGCTAGCGGTGCTTCCTTGTCGATGTCATCCTTCTGATCAATGACACCATCATCTTCGTCATCCTCTTCCTCATCCACGTTGGGTGATTCATCATCATCAACACCACCACCATCGTCATCAACATATGGCGAATACTCGATCATCACATAGTCCTCATCAACACGTGCGTGAGATGGGCGTGGTAGACGTGATGAACTACCACCTCCTAACATCTGAGCTTCAAAAGGAGAAAATCTGGTGGCTTCCTTCACCCGAGATGTTGTAGCTAGCGTTGTGCAGTGGTTCTGCAGACCAACCACTACTGGATGATGACAACACTGGCATGCGTCTCTGTGGTATATGATCGTACATCACCGAGTTATCCACCGCTTTCCTTGGCAGCAATGGCGGAGCCAATGGGGGGATGGAGGGAGCAAAGGACCGCCCAACTTTGCTTAATTGCACAAAAATATAGTGTAAAAAAATTTTTTAAGAATTTTTTTACAAAACCCCCCTAACTATTTGTAATTTTATGTATGTCCCCCTCAATTTTTAATTCTAGCTCCGCCCCTAGCAATGCAGGTATTTGAAACACCGGGTCGTTGAAAGATAGACCTGGATGGAATGATGAGTGACGTGATGCTTCCATGCGAGAGGCAAGATTACTAGGCCCTTCACCAGGAGCATGTGCACGACGATACTGTTAGAAAAATATGCCACTTACCTCCTAACATTTAGCCACTATCGTTATGTATATGTGTGTATATAACCTCATGTAATACATTGATAATACAGTGTGGTTATTCTCTAAATTACTTCTCTCACATGGTATCAGTTTTTTACTCTCTCGATCCCCCAATATCTCACCCACCCCAACTTACAGCTGCAAAGTTCTCTCTCCTTTCTGTTCGCCGCAACTGACGCCGTCCACCTAATCCCCTCCACTGTCTAACACCTTCAGCGCCTCTCCCCTCCGTAAATATTTGTTAATTCTATTCCTGATTGGTCCGCCGCAACCTTTTCGCACTGTCCCATCTCCTCATCAATTCCGTTCCACATTAACCATGGCCGACAACCTCTCTCCCCTCCTTCCCCAGCCGCATCTGAGCGCACCCTCCTTGCTTCACCGCCCCAATCTCCTCCGCGACAGACCCCCACCACCCAATCTCCCGCATCCATCGCAGTTGCCCAGGCGCTGCATGTTAACTCTATTACAAATCATATCAAAATAGAGCTCACCCAATCGCCTCCAAATTATACGCTCTGGCGACACTTATCCTTAGTAACCTTAGGCAAGTTTAACCCTTTAACCCACATTGATGGCACCCCGCCCACTTCCGATGAAAGCTGGGACTTCACCGTCATTTCGTGGATCTACACCACCATTCACCCAGATATATTCAGCCTCATACTCCAACCAAATGCCACCGCTTTTACAGTTTGGACGGCTATCAGAAATCTCTTCCGAGATAACAAGAAGGCCCGTGCCATACAACTCGAGGCTGAGTTTCATGGCCTCCATCAAGGTTATCTAACAATAAACGCATACTGCACTCGACTGAAGACGCTCTCCGACACCCTTACCGACGTCGATCACTCTATTTCTGATGAAAATCTGGTCCTCCAGACCCTCACCGGCCTAAACGACTCATACTCCAACCTTCGCAGTATTTTACAGTTTCAGCGGCCTTTTCACCACCTCCCTCACCAACAGCACCGCTGCGAGTACCACCACCGAGCAGCCTCCTCCCACTGATGCGTCATCCCCCAACGCCAATAATCGATCCTCCACTCAGCGCAACAACCATAGAGGGCGCGGGAGAGGTCGAGGCCGCGGGCGCAGTTCTCTCCACCACAGCTCTGGAATCTCCTCAATAGCCAGCCACAGTGGTCGTCCCCCGGCATCCTTGGTCCCCGACCGGCTGCTCCACCTGCTCAACCACCCGCTCCACACCCTGCGCCAACATGGGACCAAAAGCAGTTGGTAAATGCTCTCAATGTGTTGACTATCCTTCCACGCACTCCCGACGCATCATGGTACATGGACACAGGTGCCTCCTCGCACATGAGCTCCACAGCAGGTACATTATCCTCTTTTACCACCCCACCACTTGCTAGCCCCACCAAAATAATCATTGGCAATGGTGCTGTATTACCAATAACTCATGTTGGCCACACATCACTCCCCTCATCTTCTCCTTTCTCATTAAATAATGTTTTAGTCAATTCTACTCTACTTAAAAATTTAAGTTCCGTACGCAAATTCACAAAAGATAACAACTGCTCTGTTGAATTTGACCTTCATGGTTTTTCAATCTAGGATCTTACAACCAAGAGCGAGATCCACCGCTGCAATAGCTCCGGAGACTTGTACCCCTACATACCTTCATCAAAATCGACCACTGCAGCCCTCTCGGCCACCACCACCAACACCACAGCGCCTTGGCACAGACGACTTGCACACCCCGATCGTCCCGCACTTCAATCTTTAATCTCCCATAATTTAATTTCTTCTAATAATAATGATTCGTCAATTTGTCATGCTTGTCAGTTGGGCAAGCAACCACGACTTCCATTTTACAATTCTATTTCTCGTACTGCTGCACCCTTTGAAATAATTCACTGCGACTTATGGACTTCGCCAGTTGCCAGTAATTCTGGTTTCAAATATTATTTGTTACTCCTGGATGACTTTACTCATTTTTATGGACTTTTTCTTTAAAATTAAAATCTCAAACTATTTATGTTATTCAGCATTTTTTTGCCTACGTACACACTCATTTTCATCGATCTGTCAAATATCTTCAATGCGATCATGGTGGCGAATTCGACAATCACCACTTAAAAACTTACCTCGCCTCCAACGGCACCCTCTTTCATTTTTCATGCCCACATACCTCACAACAAAAAGGCAAAGCAGAACGGATGATACGTACACCCATAAACTCGCCCCACGTACCACCCCGTGCCTCTTTTTCGGTTACGCTCCAAACCACCGCGGCTACCGCTGCCTTGATTTGCTCACACATAGAATAATAACCTCCCGCCACGTTATTTTTGATGAGAATACTTTCCCATATTCGACACCATCCATCATCACTAATCCTTTCACTGTATCTCTCACGGATGACACTTCCGCACCGACTATACTTTCCTATACCCCATCCACATCTCATCCTCCTTCGCGTCCAGTTCCCAGCCCACACGACATGACATCCCCAGCCCCCAATTCTTTGCGCCCACCTTTCCCCCCCAGGCCCTGCGGCCCCACAACCCTACTCCCCCGAGCCCAATCCTCACACAAACCCATCTCCCTCCACGGCCCACCTTCCCCGGTCCCCCACGTCTACCTCATCCACCGATGCTCCCCCTGCAGCGACATCCAGATCGCGCCTCACCCCCTCTCCACATACCACCGACCCACTTCATTCCAACACACCCACCGACCCACTTCTCCTTGAGCCCCACCCCCCAACCGACACTAGTACCACCTCCACAACTTCATCCACCGACTGCCTACCCAGCCCCCCAAAACCCACCCATCCAATGACTACCAGATCAAAATCCGGCATCACCAAACCCAAACAACAATTCTCTCTACACATTACCACACCCCCACTCCCCACCACATATAAAATCGCCTTGCAAGATCCTCACTGGTTTAAATCAATGAAAGAAGAATACGACGCACTCATCCACAACCACACCTGGGATCTTGTTCCTCGCCCCTCTCACGGCAACATCGTCTCTGGCAAATGGATCTTCCGCCACAAGTTCGACGTCAATGGCAATCTTACCCGATACAAATCTCGATGGGTCACGCGTGGATTCTCTCAACAACCGGGCCTTGACTTCGACGAAACATTCTCTCCTGTAGTTAAACCCACCACCATCCGCACCGTCCTCGCCCCTTGCCATCACTCGCCACTGGCCCATTCATCAACTCGATGTCAAGAACGCGTTTCTTCACGGGGTACTTGCCGAAGATGTATACTGTCAGCAGCCCCCAGGGTTTGTTCATCCTCAATTTCCTCACCATGTCTCCAAACTGCGCAAGGCCCTGTATGGACTCAAACAGGCACCTCGTGCGTGGTACCGTCGCTTCGCCGATCATGTCCTTCGCCTCGGTTTCTTCAGCTGCCGTTCCGACCCCTCTCTATTTGTCCTTCACCAGGGCCCCAACCAGGCTCATCTTTTAGTCTACGTCGACGATATCATTCTCACTGCATCCTCTACCATACTTCTACGCCAGCTTATCACAGCCCTCAGCACCGAATTCTCTATGACCGACCTTGGGCCTCTACATCATTTCCTTGCCATCTCCGTCACCCACACTCCCTCCGGCCTACACCTCAACCAAACCACTTATGCTCATGACATCCTCTCCCGGTTTGGCATGACAAATTGCAATCCATGCCGCACCCCAGTCGACACCAACCCCAAACTTAGCCATGTTGCCGGCCCTCCCATATCCGACCCAACCTCCTACCGTTCACTAGCTGGTGCTCTGCAGTATCTCACCTTCACGCGTCCTGACATCAGCTATGCTGTTCAGCAATGTTGTCTCCACATGCATGACCCCCGTGAAGCCCACTTCAATGCCCTCAAACGCATCCTCCGATACATAAAACGCACCATCCACCTCGGCCTGCACCTCACTCCTGCCGGCTCCGATCAACTCACCATTTACTCTGACGCAGATTAGGCAGGCTGCCCAGACACTCGACGTTCTACCTCCTGCTACTGTGTCTTCCTCGGCAACAATCTGATCTCTTGGTCCTCCAAACGGCAGCCCACTATCTCCCGCTCAAGCACCGAGGCTGAATACCGCGCGGTCGCAAATGCCATTGCTGAATCATGCTGGCTCCGACACCTACTGCAGGAGCTCCATACACCAACAACTAGTGCAACTATTGTCTTCTGTGATAACGCTAGTGCAGTCTACATGACAGCCAACCCAGTCCAACATCAACGCACGAAACACATCAAACTCGACATCCACTTTGTCCGCGAAAAAGTGGCCTTAGGTGAAGCCCGTGTGTTCCACGTTCCAACCGCACGTCAATATGCAGACATCATGACAAAGGGGTTACCATACCCCTTATTTTTGGAATTCAGAAACAGTCTCGGCCTTCGACCACCTACGGCTGAGACTGCGGGGGGCTGTTAGAAAAATATGCCACCACCTCCTAACATTTAGCCACTATCGTTATGTATATGTGTGTATATAACCTCATGTAATACAATGATAATACAGTGTGGTTATTCTCTAAATTACTTCTCTCACAGATACGAGGCCATCATAGGCTGCTCCATAGCCCGGTCTTTCTTCTTCTTCTTCTTCTTCTTCTTCGTGTATCGTGTTGCACTGTTTTTTTAAGTGTATCCATCACTACATATGAATATCACACAGTTATAATTCATTCATCATCAATTTAACATAAAATAAATAAATAAATAAAATATAGGTTCGACCCCCACCTGGGCTCGACCTTACAATAGGAGAGCTCAACCAGGGCTCTACTTGAGCCTAGGCGAGCCAGTTATAGGCTCGAAAAATTATTTTTAAAAAAACCAGGTTCGAGCCCCACCTGAGCTTGACCTTGACAATAGAGAGCCACTACCGGGCTCTACCCTGACAAAGGAGAGCCTTCCCTAGGCTCGACTTTTACTTGCAAGAGCCACGCCTGGGCTCTAAGTGGATGTCAGAACAATATCCCAGCTCGAGCCTTGCCTGGGCTCGACCAGAAAAAGAGAGAGCCCTCCCTGGGCTCGACATTGGCAACGGAGAGGAGTGGAGCGGCTCGAATACACAACAAAAAAAGATTGGTGTCGAGCCCAACACGGGCTCGACCACAGTGGAGGAGAGGAGCGCAGCGGCTCGACTACGGAGGAGGAGAGGAGAGCAGCAGCTCGCATACACAGACAAAAAAAACATTAGGTTTGATCCTAGCACGGGCTCAACCGCGGTGGAGAAGAGGACTGCAGTGGCTCGACCACGGGGAAGGAGAGGAGTGCAGCGGCTCGGTCTGGGGCAATGGGAGCCCGTCAGGGGCTCTCCTGTGTTAAACTAGAACATTGCTGGGCTCGACAGCCATGGCTGAAAATTCCATTTTTTTTGAATTTTACATCCTATATCTAGCTTAATTGGAGTTTAATTGTAAAAAAATAACAGCAAATTCATACTTAGGACACCCAAATCTATAAGTTGGAATTTGTTTTTAAAACTCACCATAAATTTTTTCAGCGATGGTCTTGCGGTGGTCGGCGGAGGTGGGTGGCGGCTCCGGTAGACAGAAGAGAGGTTCTGATGGAGGAGAGAGAGAGGAGAGAGAGTGAGTAAGAGAGAAATGAAGATTGTAAAGGAGTTTAGGCTATACATGGTGAGGGCGTTTTTTACCCGAAATTGATGTTTTCAACTACGATGTCAGTACGTCGTTCTGAAAGTGTAACAATGTTTGTAATTTAGTCAAACATAACATAAAATGTTGTTTACTTACGTGGAGTCGCAATTATACTGTTCAAAAGCGATTAAAAAAGGTTTAACATCTTTTATTACAATTACAACGTTTTTCACGTGAAATTGGCGTTTTCAACTAGGAATTTAGTACACAATCTGAAAATGTACCAATGTTTGTAATTTAGTCAAATGTAACGTAAAATGTTTTTTACTTACATGGAGTCACAATTATAACATTCAAACGCGATTAAAAAGGGTTTAACATTTTTCGTTACAAGTAGAGCGTTTTTTACAGTTTACGCTAACGAAATGATTTTTTGAAAAATAACAGCACAGGGACACATCATTACATGTTTACAACGTTAATATTATTTTCAAAAATTTTGTACTGCGGTGATTGGTAATTTTGTACTGTGAATAACAACCTAGTTTTTTATTTGATCACTATGTTTATTGTATGATGAACACATTGTACATGTTTTATGTCTTTGAAGCAGAGGACGCCGCTTTTGAATAGTCTTCTATTTTGGTTTTTGATATTTTGAAATTATTTGTTAGGTGACAGTCTTTTGTATATCATTTAACTTATATTTTGAAAAATTGAACAAAGATAATCTATAATCTAGAAAAGTGGCACTGCTTACCTATGCCGTAATGTATTATGTGCGATGAAAAACAAGGTAAACAATACAGTATATTGTAACTATGTTTAGGTAAATCTTTTGAGATTTATTTTGCTATCACTCAGTTTAGAAAGCAAGTTGTAAATTATGCTGTTTGAATCTAAGTAATTGATTTATGATGGTAGCCAGAAAAGTTTTGTAAGAGGGGCGAGATTTTTTTTAATAATATTAACTATTTTTTAAAAAAATAATTTTTAATTTTTTAAATAATATAAATTTTCAATATTTATACTTATAATTTAAAAATTCATATTAGATATATAGTTTGACATAAAAATTACATAAAAATTACATTAAAATTGAAATATATAAATTAATAAATAAAGAAGTTTTTTTAACCTTTTTAATTTCTTGTTTTAAAAAATGGGTGTACAAAGTATAAGTTAATGCCAACATATAATATAGAACAATTATCCTAAACTACTAGTTTTTTTCTAAAACTTCATTTAAAAATTAGATTGAGTAATTCTAATATTATTTTAATTTGCAAAATCTATAATAAAAATCTAGAAACACTTATATGATGGATAGTAGGGGTACATGATTACTAAGACTGGCATAATTATTAGTTTTACTTTAGACTATGCTGCTAAAATAATAATATTAAGAATTTTCTTATCTACTATAGACTACAAATTATTTTTTATAATACAATTCTAGACTAAAAATTACATATTAATAGAAATAAATTGATAATAAATAGAATTTAGTGATATCATGATGTTATTTTACAAAATATTATGGGGCGAACAAATATCTAATAACATAAATAAACTATATAACAAAAAAAAGTTAAACTGATTTAAGTATGTACCCGAGGGGGTGAGGGGGCGAACACCAACCCGCCCCTCCCCCTTATCTCCACCCCTGGTAACAGAATAACGGTTAACCTGAGTTATCGTACACCCATATATGCTTAATTTGAATGTGGTTAACCGATATAAACAGAATGGTAACGATAACGGTAACAAATTTAGAAAAACCATAATATCTGGTTAACTGTATTCGGTAATCGCACGCGGTTAACCGTACCCAAATCACCCCTACCACGCGGTTTCAAGCAGCGCAAAAGCCGTGGGTAATGAAACACCTATTTTTAATGGATCCAAGGAATGTAAAGCTATGCACACCCCTTGACTGTTTAATTAATGAGAAACACCTAAGTACAAGGCTTTATGTGTGATGGGATGTTGGACTTCGCCACTTACCATAATAGCGCCTCGGGGCTACGCATCAACATGCGGGCCGTGTCAAGAAGGATTGGCTTGATGCAGCGGTGACAAGTGCGAGGCCCGGGGCCTTGGCACGGTGTCATGCGCAGGATGACCTGACGAGGATGGCAAGTGGACTTCACTTGGCCAGGTGAGCTGGGCTCACCCAAGCACGCGAGGGCGGTGGTATTATTGTGTCGGTGGGGTGTCGAGGACATCGCCACGGCAGACACAACACGACTGAAGACAAGGGCCTGGGGCGCCTTGGGTTGTCACGACAATGTACGGCATCACATGACACGGGTGCTGGCTGTGCTTGGCACGGGCACTGGCTGTGACTGCATGCGCGGGGCGTCGGTGACAAGGGGACACAACGAGCAACGAGCGTAGGCGCTATGCCTTGACACGGGCGCTGGGCGCTGGCTGTGTCTTGCAGGCACGCTGCGAGGCACGAGCACAACGATGCGCGGGGATCTCGTGGGCGGGCGAGATTTTTGTGGGCGTGCGCTGGGCACGCGCCGGGTTATTGCTAGCGCGCTACAAATGCGGGGGCGCTGGGCGCCTTGAATCCCGCAGGTTGGTAGGCATTGTGCTTGCTATGTGCGTGCGCATGTGTTGCTAAGGTTGTTATGGTAAACTTGAGTTTTACCGTGGTCCCTTGGTAATTCTGGGAATTACCTTAAGTAAGTCTTGACCCATTGATGGAGCAATATCAAGAGGTTACATTATTGATATTCGCTTATGAGAAGGAAATTTCCTTAAATGTGGGTTTGTTGAGTTCGTTGAGATATGCCTATATTCTCTCCTATTATCTTTGTTAGATAAGATAATGTTGTTGAGATATTCTTGGAGAATATCTAGCCTTACTGATTTATTAATGTGGAATAAATCAAGGTTGTTATTTTTTGAGATATTCTCTCCCCAGGAATCGAGTTAGTTAAGGAAGATAACAAATTCCTAAAATAGTGGCGCCTAGCTTAGAGATTGGATCTCTAACTTGCTGCACCTATTTTAGTGGAAGGTTGTTGAGAAGATCTCTCCTTTATAACCGATTGGGTTGAGGAAGAAAAGGAACCACCTTTCCTAAAATCAAGGCGCCTAAGGAGAGATGAAATTAGTTATCTCTTTGTTGGCTGATTTTGTGGAGTGGTTGAGCTTTTATCTCTAACAACCGTGTGGGCTGAACAAAAGGAGAAATAAAAGGAGAATCTTAACTCCCCATGTTTTTAGAAAGGAAGTTGCTAATGGTTGCTATAAAAGGGAATGCAGGCGGCAGAGGTTGGGCATTCATTCACACTTATCCATTACCTGTGCCTTCAGTGAGAAAACAAAGAGAGAGCTTTGTTACTTGGCAAATCCCACATTCCCTAAAGATAGCTAAGTCTCCCAAAGAGAAGCTAGGCTCTCTTTCCTCCTTGGAGACGCCATTAGAGTGGAAGGGTCTAGGATCGCTTCTTACCCCTTTGTCCCATCAGTAAAGTTGACCCGCTACTTCTCCAATCCCGAGTGAAGTAGTGCCGGACTGGGTTGCTACCGTGTGGGTGGTAAAACGTGCTTGTGCATCCGAATCGGGTTGTCTTGAAGTTGAAGATCTAGAAGGAAGAAGAATGTGGAGGCGTAGAAGAGATTGAAGGAGATTGGGGGCGAACAACCTATGCAAGCGATCAAAGGGGAACGAGGCTGATCAACTTGGGAGTGAGTTGAGCCGGTCATAACGAGTATTTTATTGTGTGACAAACGTGGTATCAGAGCCCCGATGCATTAAAGGTTCGACCTTTCTCTCTAAAAATCATTCCTTTTGCCGAAATCTACACTTGAGAAAGTTAAAGGTGCTAACTTTACTCAACCACAACATGGCATGTTCTTCTGCGACATGGAGGATTCCAACGAGCTGCTGGTCCAAGCCAATGATCTCCTTTCCTTGTTTGAGCATGGAGGAGCCTTGTCCGTGGTTGACGTGCTTAGCCAACTTGTCGCGCGAGTTGAGGTGATGCGCAGATCTCCTAGCGACTGCAACAACTTCCATGACGACGTGCTGGTGGTAGCGCAGCGCGTGCGAGCGCTAAGCCAGAGTTTGGAGTCCGTTGCTGGGCGCTTGGTGATGGGCACCAAGGGCACCATTGAGGACAAGGATGGGCAAGGACAGCAGGCGAGGGTAGGGGCGATGGACGCCTTGTGTGCGGGCGCCGCGCCAGTCTTAGTGCGCAGGCATGTGTCTCCTTCGACAAACCTTAACTGCGGGGCGATAGTCGTGGCTGCAGTGAGGCGGGAAGCTGTGTGTGTTCAGTTCCCAGGATCTTCTAAGAGACTCAGGAGCACTATCGACGGAGTGCAAACGACGATCCCAACTTTCTACGAGCTCCGTTTCGAGCCAACACTATGGTCATTGATTTTCCAGCTCCCCGGGGGAGTAGAGACTTGCTCTATATTGATGCGAGAATTGGTGACAAGGTCCGGGTGATGGCTATGATTGATACGGGAGCGATGAGTAACCTGATCAATGTGAAGGATGCGATGGCGATGGGCTTTGATATCAAGGAAAGCCAAGGTTTTGCTAAGGCTGCAAATGGACAACCAATGCCTATTCGGGGTATGGTTAAGGCGCCAGTCAAAGTAGATGATTGGCAAGGTGATGTGAATTTCGATCTTCTTGAGATGCCGGACTTCCCCATGATCCTAGGAGCGTCTTTTCTGAGAGCAACCAAGGCGATGCCAGCCTTACATCTGAATGGTCTCTTGATCATGAAAGAAGGAATGTCTTGCTTCGTGAAGGGCCTGAGACATGCAGATTTGGCAACGTTAGACGCTGTAAAGGCTACACCTTTGCCAACTACAGTGGTTGACATGGAGGTGGACAAGGGTTCAGAGGAACCGCAGGCAAGTGACGCCCTGGTTGATGGTCAATCAGACGGCTCTGGAGGATTCTTGTTGATTGTGGCCGGGCCACACGAAGGGGAAGAGGTAGGAGAAGTTCCTACAGTTATCAAGGATCTCATGAAGTCATGCCAGGATTTGATGCCAGACGAGTTACCAAAGGCCTTACCTCCGAGACGTGAGACAGATCACCGTATTGAGTTGGACCTCCTGCCCAACCACCCTATCGAATGGCACCTATGGAATTGGAGGAGTTGAGAAAGCAGTTAGATGGACTTCTGAGTGCCGGTCTTATTCGTCCTTCAAGAGCACCTTATGGAGCGCCAGTTCTGTTTCAGCGGAAGCATGATGGTTCCTTGAGGTTGTGCATCGATTACAGGGCTTTGAATCGGGTGGCTGTCAAGAACAAGTATCCTATTCCTCATCAGGGAGACTTGTTTGATAGACTCGCCAAGGCCAGGATCTACACCAAGATGGACTTAAGGTCGGGCTATTGACAAGTAAGGATAGCGGAAGGGGATGAAGGCAATACTACTTGCGTGACTCGGTATGGATCATATGAGTTCTTGGTAATGCCTTTTGGCTTGTGCAATGCTCCGACAACGTTCTACAACCTAATGAATGAGGTATTGCATGACTTCTTGGATGACTTTGTTGTAGTATATTTGGATAATATTGTTGTGTATAGCGCCAACCTTGAAGAGCATGTAGAGCATGTGAAGAGAGTCTTCGACAAGCTCAGAGAATACAAGCTCTATGTCAAGAGGGAAAAGTGTTCTTTTACTTAGAAGCGAATTCAGTTCCTTGGTCATGTGATAGAGAATGGTGCTATTGCTATGGACCCGGCGAAGGTAAAGGCAATTACGGATTGACCTGCACCTAGGAATGTGAATGAGTTAAGATCTTTCCTTGGGCTGGCCAACTACTACCGAAGGTTCATCAGGGATTATTCCAAGAAGATTGCCCGGTTAACCGACCTTCTGAAGAAGAATAGCATTTGGCTTTGGTCGGGGGGGCATGAGGATGCTTTCGAGTGGCTCAAGAAGCAGGTGACTTCGGAGCCTATCTTGAGGCTGCCAGAGTTTGACAAGCCGTTTGAAGTGCATACGGATGCTTCTGACAGGGGGCCTGGGAGGAGCGCTGGTGCAATGCGGGCAGCCATGCGCATTCGAAAGCAGGAAGCTAAAGGGGGCAGAAGAGAGGTACTCCACCCATGAGAAAGAGATGTTGGCCGTAGTGCATTGTCTCACAATTTGGAGGCACTATCTCCTTGGCACGAAGTTTGTGGTGGTCACAAACAACGTGGCCAATACCTATTTCACTACTGAGAAGAAGTTATCTCCGAAACAAGCGTGATGGCAAGAGTTTCTAGGAGAGTATGACTTCGAGTGGGTGCATAGGCCGGGGAAGGGCAATGTGGTGCTCGATGCACTAAGTCGACGATGCCAAGCCGTGATAACCAGCGTGTCACGAATCCAATCAGATTTGGTGGAGCAGATTCGGGAGGCAGCTGAGGCTGATCCATCCTATCAGCAGATCGTGGCTAAGGTAACCAAGAAAGAAACCAAGAGGTTTAAGCTTCGAGATGGTTTTCTTTACTTGAAGAAGAATATGTCTATGGTGGTTCCAGCAGGCCGTATCAGATTGGAGTTGATGCGAGAGGTTCATGATACCTATTGGGCGGGACATCCAGGTATGGATAGGGCATTGGAATTAATAGCTCGGAGTTATTATTGGCCAAAGATGGTCCGGGATGTCAGAGACATTGTGAGGACTTGTCATATGTGTCAAGTGGATAAAGTCGAAAAGAAGAAGGAAGCTGGGCTTCTTAATCCTTTGCCCGTTGCTGAGAGACCATGGGAGAGCATCTCTATGGACTTTATTCTTGGATTCCCAGAGGTGGATGGGAAGTCTTCAGTGCTGGTTGTGGTTGATAGGTTCTCGAAGTACGTTATCTTTATCCCAGCACCTGTAAAGTGTACTACTCATGTGACGGCGAGATTGTTCTTCACCCATGTGGTTAATTATTTTGGCTTGCATCAAGACATAGTGAGTGACCGGGATGCACGATTCACAGGGAGGTTTTAGACCTCATTATTCAGTGCTATGGGCTCACAGTTGAAGTTCTCCACTACTTATCATCCTCAGACTGACGGTCAGACTGAGAGGATAAACGCTTTGCTTGAGGAGTATTTGAGACATTTTGTGTCGGCTCCACAGACAAGTTGGGTAGCTCAACTTGATGCCGCTCAGATCAGCTATAACCTGCAGAAGAGTAGCACTACCGGGAAGAGTCCCTTTGAGCTGGCCATGGGATGGCAACCTTTGACTCCTGCAGAGGCCGTGAAAGGTGCCGGGACCCGAGATTGTCCTGCTACACACCGGTTCATGCTGGATCGTGAGCAGATGCTAAGCAAAGCAAGGGAGAGTCTCGAGAGGGCGCAAGTCAGGATGAAGAAAGGTGCAGATGCTCACCGCCGACCACTTGAGTTTGAGGTAGGCGACAAGGTGTTGCTTAAGGTCACCTCGCATATGCAGAGGAACATTAAGAGGAGGTTCACAAAGGTTTGCTGCAAAGGTACGACGGTCCCTTTACAGTGTTTCGAAGGCGTGGCTTGTCAGCTTACACTTTGGACTTACCTGAACGGCTGAATATCTTTCCTACATTCCATGTGAGTTGTCTAAAGCCTTATGTGGAGGATAAGGAAGGCAATCATGTGCCAGTGACCAGGCCACCACCAACTATGCTTGAGGTCTATGCCAAGAGAATCAAGCAGATCCTAGAGCATCGGATCAGAGGCAAGAAGAACAGAAGGTTCGAGTTTCTTGTTTGGTGGGTGGGAGAGAATAAGGAAGATGCTGTTTGGATGAAACATGAAAGCCTATGGCAATTTGCGCCAGAGGTCCGAGGGTACTTAGAGGCTTTGTTGAGGACGGCAAAGGCTTAGTCGGGGGAGGGTTGTAACACCTATTTTTAATGGATCCAAGGAATGTAAAGCTGTGCACACCCCTTGACTGTTTAATTAATGAGAAACACCTAAGTACAAGGCTTTATGTGTGATGGGTTGTTGGACTTCGCCATTTACCATAATAGCGCCTCGGGGCTACGCATCAACATGCGGGCCGTGTCAAGAAGGATTGGCTTGATGCAGCGGTGACAAGTGCGAGGCCCAGGGCCTTGGCACGGTGTCATGCGTAGGATGACCTGACGAGGTTGGCAAGTGGACTTCACTTGGCCAGGTGAGCTGGGCTCACCCAAGCACGCGAGGGCGGTGGTAGTATTATGTCGGTGGGGTGTCGAGGACATCGCCATGGCAGACATAACAGGACTGAAGACAAGAGCCTGGGGTGCCTTGGGTTGTCACGACAATGCACGGCATCGCATGACACGGGTGCTGGCTGTGCTTGGCACAGGCACTGGCTGTGACTGCATGTGCGGGGCGTCGGTGACAAGGGGACACAACGAGCAACGAGCGTAGGCGCTATGCCTTGACACGGGCGCTGGGCGCTGGCTGTGTCTTGCAGGCGCGCTGCGAGGCACGAGCACAACGATGCGCGGGGATCTCGTGGGCGGGCAAGATTTTCGTGGGCGTGCGCTGGGCGCGCGCCGGGTTGTTGCTAGCGCGCTACAAATGCGGAGGCGCTGGACGCCTTGAATCCCGCAGGTTGTTAGGCGCTGTGCTTGCTATGTGCGTGCGCATTTGTTGCTAAGGTTGTTATGGTAAACTTGAGTTTTACTATGGTCCCTTGGTAATTCTGGGAATTACCTTAAGTAAGTCTTGACCCATTGATGGAGAAATATCAAGAGGTTACATTATTGATATTCGCTTATGAGAAGGGAATTTCCTTAAATGTGGGTTTGTTGAGTTTGTTGAGATATGCCTATATTTGTTGGGATAAAACTACACTATAATTAATATAGAATTATAACAAACTATTAGGCAAGTGTACCTATTCGTAGTAGTAAAACAAGTGTCGTATCCACAAGGAGATTGTTCAATTATCCTAGTTTAGGTAGTTAAAAGAAAACTGTAAAAGGGGTTTAGCCGGAGGCAAGCTTGATTTGTTGTTGGATTATTAAAGAAATAATAAAAACAGTAAAAACAGTTGTGAATTAAGTGGATGGTAAATGTGCTAAGGAAGGTGACATCGCCCAATTATAACTCAGATAATAATTATAATCCTAGTTTGCTCTTATTTGTCTGTTAAGAATTTTATCTTGTGGCCTTTCTAAATCATAGATAAGGACAGCTCTTAATTAATTCATTAAACTTCTTACAATCAGAAAAAGTCTAAAATCATTAATTAGCTTTAAGTTAGAATTCTTTTATAACAGCGATGGATTTTATCTGCTAATCAAGGAGATAATATCTAACGTTTGTCTCTCTTTGTGGTCTATTCTCTAATTTTACAAAATCATTGAAATTAGAGAAACCGTAAATGAGTAAAAATGATCAGTTCTTAAACATTTAATAATAGAGAGAGACAAAACAAATATTTATAAGCAAACTCGGTATTATAAATACGCTGAGTTATTTTGGGTTAAACACCCATCCTAAGCACAATTATGAGATTACTCAGACATTGACAGAAATAAAAACAGAGTAGAGACTGAAATATTCATTACTCAGGAACTGCCTGCGAATAACGGGTCTGCACTCGCCTGCCTCTTTTCTCTCTTTGTAATTTACTGCTTCTGTTTGAGTACGTACGTGAATGAGGTGAAATGGTAAAAATAAATAAAAGATGGAGAATTGTGGTGCTACGGGAGGAATTAATTGGAAGAGAATGGAGTGTGGTGTTGTTTGATTTCTTCAGCCTGTGGACGTACGTAGTGTGTTTGTTGCAGTATTGGTGTTGGGTTTATATAGAGAATTGGAAGAGGCATCCGTACGTAAAAATTGATTGAGCATTGATTGCTCTCATTGATTGTAGAGGGGACAGAGAGCTGTACGCGTGAGAGATTTATGGTAGGCGGTGCTGGAGTAGATAGATAAGGCGAGTTGCAGACGACGGCGCGAAGAAGAACTGAAGAACTGGTCGCGACTTGAATTAATCGCGCCTGAAGAACCGCCCGGTATTAGGCGGTCTCCTCTGTTGTGTCCGCCAATGAACCAGGCGGTAGCCTGTGTCTCGTCCGCCTGATAAGGAGGCGGTAGCCTCTCTTCTTTTCCGCCTGAAAGAAGGCGGTAGTATATGCCACGTCCGCCCATTATTAGGCGGTACTCTCTTGTGTGTCCGCCAGGCGGTTGCGCCTCTCTAGACCGCCAGATACGAGGCGGTACTCTCTTGTTCAACCGCGAGGCGGTTGCGCCTCTCTAGACCGCCAGATACGAGGCGGTTGCCTCAGCCTCGTCCGCCCGGCGGTTGCTCGTGTGACGTCCGCCACTTAGGGGGCGGTTGCACCAGTCCACCGCGTGCCTCTCGCGTGCCTCTGTTTGACTGGCTCTACATTCTTCGTTATAAGTCTGTTTTCTGAGCCGTTTGCGTCTATGTGTTCGTCTCTTTATCTACTTTACTCCCAGCTTGGTTTTCCTCATGTTTGAACAATAAATTTGTGAGATAAACAATAAAACATAAACTAGAGGAAAATTAACCGAAGTGGAGAAATGAGCAAGAAAAGTGCTAATATTATATATAAAATACACCTATAAATCATGCTCATTTGGACACTTATCACACCCCCACACTTACCTTTTGCTTGTCCTCAAGCAAAACCATGTACCCAAACAAGAAGGGAATGCTCAATATTAACAAATACTATTATGAAGGGTAGGATAAAGAAGTCAATAGTACATGATCTTAAACTTTTTAGAGGAGTGTGATCCATCACCTACTGGTGGCATAGGTGTACTCAGGGCAAAAATAAAAATTAGAGTTTCGGGGTATGATCCGGAGTACTTCAATGCTTCTTGATTTAAGGTGACTTTGAGAACTTTTACCATGGCCAACTTCTCTCAAGAAAGGGCATTGAGGAGAAAACAAAAGGAAAAATAGATTTATGCATTTGTTTCACTTTTGCATAAGAGATGAGAAGATAATATGTAGGCATCAAGCCTTTGTTCTTAAGAACACTCAACTCTCTTTGTTGGTTACCAATGGTGTCTCGCAAGTCCCTTATTATCATTTTTTACTTTTTGACAGAGAAGCACCCCTTAGCAATCCCTAAGAAAGAAGACAGAAAGAACCCCTGAGTAATAAAAATCCAACCATTTCAGATCATTTGGTCACACCGCATAAAAATGCTCCTCAAAAGTAATCAAAATTTTAAAATTTTTGTACATTTTGTACCATTTATCCCACAATTCATAACAATATTTATTCCTAAAGAGAACAACCCACATAAAGGGTCCACAATATTGAATTTGAACAAACGCAAGATAAGCAGAGAGATTAAGCATTTAAGCACAAAATGTCACCGAAAAGGGCACACTCCCCCACACTTAATTTGAACAATGTCCTCATTGTTCACCAGAAAAACAAGGGAAAGTTCAGAAGGCCTTTTCGGTAAGTAGATAAAATAGAGACAACACAGCTCACAATATTCATTTAAGCATATAAACTCTCCTCTGCATATTTTTTTAAAAAAGCATAATTAAAGAAACTGTACTCCCCTGATTTTATTTTGCTGGCGTGTATTGGACTTCCCCCACACTTGAGCTTTAGCCTCAAGTAGCGTAGCTTGGTTGCGGTGTAGACATGAAATTGCACCTGCATAAAACACTAGAAGCAACCATACTATAAACGGGTTAAAAGTTAGCAAAAATAAAATTGAAGGGAATCTGAAAATTAAAACAGCATAAAAGCATATAAAGATAAGTTCGTCCGGGTTGCCTCCCGGAAAGCTGCCCTTCTTTAACGTCTTTGGCTAGACGCTTTGAAGCGTACTCAAATCTGAGTATCATGTAGGTTTATTGTACGAGCATCAACTGTCTCGAGATTACCACCCTGGTAATGCTTTAGTCTAGATCCATTACCATGAAAGTGTGTTGTTTAGAATCCACCAACTCAACGGATCCATACGGGGTGACCTTGGAGACAGTAAATGGTCCAGCCCAATAGGATTTGAGTTTACCAGGAAACAACTTCAACCTGGAGTTGTACAACAGAACCAAATCTCCCTCATGAAACTCCCGCTTAAGGATCATCTTGTCATGCCACTTCTTGGCTTTTCTTGTAGATTCGGTTATTTTCATAGGCATCTCTCGAAATTCTTCTAATTCAGTGAGCTGGAATTTCCTTTTGTCACCTGCTCTTAGAAGATCAAAGTTGAGGGCTTTCACGGCCCAGAATGATTTGTGCACGAGCTCCACTGGTAAATGACAAGCTTTGCCGAAGACTAGTCGATATGGGGACATGCCGATGGGCGTCTTGTAAGCTGTTCTATACGCCCAGAGTGCATCATCCAGCTTCAGGGACCAATCTTTTCGGGAAGAATTAACCGTCTTTTGTAGGATCCACTTCAATTCTCGGTTAGAGACTTCAGCCTGGCCATTCGTTTGAGGATGATAAGGCAAGGCTACCTTATGTCTCACTCCATATTTGGTCATCAAGGCTGTAACTGCTTATTGCAGAAGTGGGATCCTTGGTCACTGATGATAGCACGTGGGACTCCAAATCGTGTAAAGATGTTCCTCTTCAAGAACCTGAGTACTACCTTTGCATCATTTGTGGGAGAGGCGATAGCTTCCACCCATTTAGTGACATAGTCGACTGCCACCAAGATGAAAAGGTTTGAACAAGACGAAGGAAAGGGACCCATGAAGTCAATGCCCCACACGTCGAAAGGTTCCACCTCGAGTATGATGTTGAGAGGCATTTCGTGTTTTCTGGAGGTATTCCCAAGTCTTTGGCAGTCATCGCAGGAGGCTACAAAGGAATGACAGTCTTTATGTAAGGTTTTCCAAAAGAAACCTGATTGAAGTACCTTAGCCGCTGTTCGAGCTGGCCCATGATGTCCTCCTGCTTCAAGAGAGTGACAATGACGGAGAATGTTCTGGATTTCATCGTGGGGCACACATCGTCTCACCATCCCGTCTGCACAAACCTTGAAAAGGAGAGGATCCTCCCAGTAATAATGTTTGACATCGGAAAAGAACTTCTTTTCTGTTGGTAGGTGAACCCATGTGGTATTACTCCTCGTGCGAGGTAGTTGGCCATGTCAGCGTACCATGGTCACCGGTGTCACCAATCATAAAGACGCACTCATCTGGAAAGAATTCATTGATGGAAGTGCCATCACTTGGTGCCTCTATGCGAGATAGGTGGTCTGCTACTACATTCTGCACTCCTGGCTTGTCTCTGATTTCAATCTCAAATTCTGTAGTAGGAGTATCCACCGGAGGAGTCGGGGTTTGGCATCTTCTTTGGCAAATAGATACCTCAGAGCAGAGTGATCGGTGTGAATTATGACTTTGCTTCCCAAGAGATATGATCGGAATTTATCCAGAGCAAAGACTACTGCTAGAAGTTCCTTCTCAGTAGTTGAATAATTCTTCTGAGCGTCGTTGAGGGTTCTACTTGCATAGTAGATGGTTCTCAAGATCTTCTCCTTCTTTTGGCATAAAGCGGCACCCACGGCAAGTCGCTGGCGTCGCACATAATTTCAAATGGAAGGCTCCATCTGGTGATATCACAATGGGGCAGAGATGAGGCATTCTTTCAATGTGTTGAAGGCTTGTAGGCATCTGTCAGTAAAGTCGAACTTGACGTCTTTAGCTAGGAGTTCACATAGAGGTTTTGAAATTTTGGAAAAATCCTTGATAAACCTTCTATAGAACCCAGCATGGCCAAGGAAACTCCTGATGTCTTTTACCGTCGATGGTGGTGGTAATTTTTCAATAACTTCGACCTTGGCTCTGTCGACTTCAATTCCTTTTGAAGATATTTTATGCCCAAGAACTATTCCTTCTTTAACCATGAAATGGCATTTTTCCCAGTTAAGCACAAGGTTAGTTTCTTCACATCGGGCGAGGATGGCGTCCAGATTTTTCAGACAGGATTCGAAAGTGGGACCAAAGACAGAGAAGTCGTCCATGAAGACTTCGATGCTCTTCTCAAGATAGTCGCTGAAGATTGCCATCATGCATCTTTGGAATGTGGCTGGGGCATTGCATAGACCAAAAGGCATCCGATTGTATGCAAATGTCCCGTACGGGCATGTGAATGTGGTTTTGTCTTGGTCTTCAGAGGCAATGGGTATTTGAAAGTATCCTGAATAACCATCCAGGAAGCAGTAGTAATCTTGCCCGGCCAATCTTTCAAGCATCTGATCGATGAAGGTAAGGGAAGTGGTCCTTCCGCGTTGCGCTGTTCAGTTTCCTGTAATCGATGCAGACTCTCCATCCCGTCGTGGTTCTCTGAGGAATTAGATCACCTTTGTCGTTGGGGACCACAGTGAGACCTCCTTTTTTCGGGACCACTTGTACGGGGCTCACCCATTTGCTGTCGGAGATGGAGTAGATTATCCCGGCGTCGAGAAGTTTGAGCACTTCTTTCTTTACTACGTCTTTCATGTTGGGATTCAGCCTTCTCTGTGGTTGGACTAAAGGCTTGTAGGTATCTTCCATGTATATGTGATGTGTGCAGAAATGGGGGTTGATACCTTTGATGTCCGAAATGGACCAGCCTATTGCCTTCTTGTGGCTCTGAAGGATCTTCACAAGCTGTTCTTCCTGTGTACTTGTTAGGGATGAAGAAATAATAACAGGCAAAGTACAAAAATCAGAAAGATAAACATACTTCAGATGTGATGGCAATTGTTTCAGATCTACGAGAGGGGGTTGTTCAATGGATGGTGGTAACTTCTGAGTGGAAAGCTCTAATGGTTCTGGTGGTGGGTAGCGTGGTTTCTTGTATGATTTTATTCTATCCAGAGCTGCTACCATTTCGATTGTGTCAGGGTATACTAATGGTTATCACAGATTTCAGACAAGGCATTTTCAAGAGCGTCATTACGGATAATAGCAGATAAATTATCCTGCACAATAGAGTCGACAACGTCTATGGAAAAGGTATCTTCTAAATGAGCGGGTTTCTTAACAACCTTGGACATGTCGTATTCTAAAGTTTCGTTATGCAGCCTTAAAATGATTTTTCCTTTCTCAACATCGATTAGTGCTCTTGCAGTTCTCATGAAAGGTCGTCCTAAGATTAAGGGCACCCTAGTGTCTTCTTCCATGTCAATTACAATAAAGTCAGCGGGGAACACAAAGGTTCCTACAGTAACAATCAAATCTTCTATTATTCCTTTTGGGAATACTAAAGATCTATCTGCTAATTGTAATTGAATAGAAGTGGGTTCGCATTTACCAATTTTAAGTTTGTTGAAAGTTGACAGTGGCATTAAATTGATACTAGCTCCTAGATCACATAACCCACTACCGCAATCAACATTATCAATTGAACATGGAATAATTGGCAAACCTGGGTCTCCAAGTTTCGGAGGGAGACTCTTGAGAAGTACTGCTGACACTTCCTGTGTAAGGTGTACAGTTTCCACTTCCTGCAACGATCTTTTGTTGGTGATGATATCCTTCATGAACTTTGCGTATATTGGCATTTGTTTTAAAGCATCGGCAAAAGGAATATTGATCGTCAGTTTCTTGAAGTGAGATAGAAACTTTCCAAACTGTTCATCTAAATTTTTCTTTCTGATTCTGTTTGGAAAAGGAAGTGGGGGAAGAATTTTTGTGAGAGGAGAAGGAGTAGATTCAGGAGACTCCTTCTCCTCGGAAATATTTTTTGTAGGAGGAGAGGCTTCTTCAGCATCTTCCTGTTCTTGTTCTGAATTTTCTTGAGGTTCATGAGCTTGCTGCTCTTGATTATCAGTATCATCTCGGGGAAGAGATGAGTTGAGCGGCCTACCACTTCTTAACGTTACTGCCTTGGCCTGTTCCCTTGGATTTGGATCTGGCTGACTAGGGAAGGCGCCGGGTGGCCTTTGTGCAAGCTGTTGGCTGATTTGTTCCAACTGTTGGTTGGTTTGCTGTATCTGGGCTTCAACCCTTCTGTTAGTGGCTTCTTGATCCACGAGCCTGGTGTGGGTCGTAGTCACGAATCCTTTCATTAAGTTCCTGAATTCCTCATTTGGATCAGAAGAGGTTGAGGTTAGTTGTTGTTGCTGCTGCTGCTGGAAACCAGGAGGGGCACCTAGTGCTCGATAACCCATGTTAGAATTTGGTTGGGGTCTGTTCCCCTGATAGGTATTTGAATTGTTGTTCTGCCCTCCTTGGTTTTGATCATTATTCTTCCATGAGAAATTCGGGTGATTTCTCCATGGATAGTTGTTGTTGAAATTGTTGTTGTAGGAATTACCGGGACGGTTTCCTATGAAGTTTGCATCCTCGTACTGTCCTTTACCTTCGCACTGAGGGGTTTCATGAGGACCGGCGCATATGGCACATCCTTCTGTAGGTGGAACTGACGATGAACTTGTAGGTGGGGAAGCTATTGTTTTTACAATTTCGTTTTGTGATGTCGTTAGCTTTTCCACCATCTTTGTAAGGGACGAGATCTGAGCCGATAAATGATCTGTAGGCTCAACATGGAGTAGGCCTGCTGCTCGTGGTGTTCTGCCTTTGGATCTCGTCCACTGTCTCGTATTGCTCGTCATGGTTTCGAGAAGGTCCATTCCTTCTTTAGGAGATTTCATCATGAAACTCCCTCCTGCAGAGGAATTGACAAGTAGTCGGTTCCCATCATCCAGACCGTTAAAGAATGACAGGCAGAGGGATTGATCGTCAAGACCATGGTGGGAACACTTCATAAGCATATCTTTAAATCTGTCCCATGCGTCGTACAACGTTTCTCCCGGCTCCTGACAGAAAGTATTGATTTCACCGATCAATTGCCTCGTTCTACTGGTTGGGTAGTATTTGGCAAGGAATTTTTGGGCCATTTGAAGCCATGTGGTGATTGATCGGGAGGGAAGACTTCGATACCACCTGTTCGCTGAATCCGACAACGAGTGAGGAAATAGTTGTAGACGGATTCTTTCTTTGACGTTGCCGGTTTGACTAAAGGAATTGCAGAAGTCTAGGAAGAGACTCAGATGATTTGGGGCTTCATCTGGGTTTGCTCCACTAAACTTGCCTAGATCCCGGACGGCGGTTATGTAGTGGGTTTTGAAAACCCATCGTCCGGCTTCTTCTGGTGTTAGTTCAGGGAGAACTATAGCTGATGCTCTTCCTTCGGTATTCGGTTGGTGGTAGTCAGGAGAGCACGGTGTTCTGGTTGATTTGCATGGTCAATTTCATTTATAACTTCGTTATTGGCCATGGCTTGGTTTCTCTGGTTTCTTTGTGCTTGTAATAAAGTACGCTCGGGTTCGGGGCTCGGACTGATTGGTGGAGAGCCTCGGGTTCGAGTATTTGGCATGCACAGAAGATAACTTGTGGTTTGTGGGAAGCTGCAAAATTAGTTAGTAAATAAAATAAGAAAGACAGAAATATTGGTTAGGCTGATAAACGTTAGGAGTTAGTATACAGAAATTATAAGTTAGTATACTGGGGAAATGAAAAGTTAAGGACAATGGAAATGAAAAGTTAAGGACAATGGAAATGAAGAGTTAAGGACAATGGAACGAAATGACAAGAAATTTTAAGTTAGTAGTTAGGGACAATGGAAAGAAAGGACAATGGAACGAAATGACAATGGAACGAAATGACAATGGAACGAAATGACAATAATATTAAGATGTTAGGAGTTAGATGTCCAAAGTCCGAAGTCAAATGTCCAAGTCAGGTCCGAAGTCCGATGTCCAATTCAGATGTCCAAGATTAACAATTTAATAGTATTAACAGATTATTACTATATAGCGAGTGAACTACCAGAAACTAGGGAAATTGATGGAATCAATCTCCCCGGCAACGGCGCCAAAAACTTGTTGGGATAAAACTACACTATAATTAATATAGAATTATAACAAACTATTAGGCAAGTGTACCTATTCGTAGTAGTAAAACAAGTGTCGTATCCACAAGGAGATTGTTCAATTATCCTAGTTTAGGTAGTTAAAAGAAAACTGTAAAAGGGGTTTAGCCGGAGGCAAGCTTGATTTGTTGTTGGATTATTAAAAATAATAAAAACAGTAAAAACAGTTGTGAATTAAGTGGATGGTAAATGTGCTAAGGAAGGTGACATCGCCCAATTATAACTCAGATAATAATTATAATCCTAGTTTGCTCTTATTTGTCTGTTAAGAATTTTATCTTGTGGCCTTTCTAAATCATAGATAAGGACAGCTCTTAATTAATTCATTAAACTTCTTACAATCAGAAAAAGTCTAAAATCATTAATTAGCTTTAAGTAGAATTCTTTTATAACAGCGATGGATTTTATCTGCTAATCAAGGAGATAATATCTAACGTTTGTCTCTCTTTGTGGTCTATTCTCTAATTTTACAAAATCATTGAAATTAGAGAAACCGTAAATGAGTAAAAATGATCAGTTCTTAAACATTTAATAATAGAGAGAGACAAAACAAATATTTATAAGCAAACTCGGTATTATAAATACGCTGAGTTTTTTGGGTTAAACACCCATCCTAAGCACAATTATGAGATTACTCAGACATTGACAGAAATAAAAACAGAGTAGAGACTGAAATATTCATTACTCAGGAACTGCCTGCGAATAACGGGTCTGCACTCGCCTGCCTCTTTTCTCTCTTTGTAATTTACTGCTTCTGTTTGAGTACGTACGTGAATGAGGTGAAATGGTAAAAATAAATAAAAGATGGAGAATTGTGGTGCTACGGGAGGAATTAATTGGAAGAGAATGGAGTGTGGTGTTGTTTGATTTCTTCAGCCTGTGGACGTACGTAGTGTGTTTGTTGCAGTATTGGTGTTGGGTTTATATAGAGAATTGGAAGAGGCATCCGTACGTAAAAATTGATTGAGCATTGATTGCTCTCATTGATTGTAGAGGGGACAGAGAGCTGTACGCGTGAGAGATTTATGGTAGGCGGTGCTGGAGTAGATAGATAAGGCGAGTTGCAGACGACGGCGCGAAGAAGAACTGAAGAACTGGTCGCGACTTGAATTAATCGCGCCTGAAGAACCGCCCGGTATTAGGCGGTCTCCTCTGTTGTGTCCGCCAATGAACCAGGCGGTAGCCTGTGTCTCGTCCGCCTGATAAGGAGGCGGTAGCCTCTCTTCTTTTCCGCCTGAAAGAAGGCGGTAGTATATGCCACGTCCGCCCATTATTAGGCGGTACTCTCTTGTGTGTCCGCCAGGCGGTTGCGCCTCTCTAGACCGCCAGATACGAGGCGGTACTCTCTTGTTCAACCGCGAGGCGGTTGCGCCTCTCTAGACCGCCAGATACGAGGCGGTTGCCTCAGCCTCGTCCGCCCGGCGGTTGCTCGTGTGACGTCCGCCACTTAGGGGGCGGTTGCACCAGTCCACCGCGTGCCTCTCGCGTGCCTCTGTTTGACTGGCTCTACATTCTTCGTTATAAGTCTGTTTTCTGAGCCGTTTGCGTCTATGTGTTCGTCTCTTTATCTACTTTACTCCCAGCTTGGTTTTCCTCATGTTTGAACAATAAATTTGTGAGATAAACAATAAAACATAAACTAGAGGAAAATTAACCGAAGTGGAAAATATCAAGAGGTTACATTATTGATATTCGCTTATGAGAAGGGAATTTCCTTAAATGTGGGTTTGTTGAGTTTGTTGAGATATGCCTATATTCTCTCATATTATCTTTGTTGGATAATAGAATGTTGTTAGATGTTCTTGGAGAATATCTAGCCTTACTGATTTATTAATGTGGAATAAATCAAGGTTGTTATCTGTTGAGATATTCTCTCCCCAGGAATCGAGTTAGTTAAGGAAGATAACAAATTCCTAAAATAGTGGCGCCTAGCTTAGAGATTGGATCTCTAACTTGCTGCACCTATTTTAGTGGAAGGTTGTTGAGAAGATCTCTCCTTTATAACCGATTGGGTTGAGGAAGAAAATGAACCACCTTTCCTAAAATCAAGGCGCCTAAGGAGAGATGAAATTAGTTATCTCTTTGTTGGCTGATTTTGTGGAGTGGTTGAGCTTTTATCTCTAAAAACTGTGTGGGCTGAACAAAAGGAGAAATAAAAGGAGAATCTTAACTCCCCACGTTTTTGGAAAAGGAAGTTGCTAATGGTTGCTATAAAAGGGAATGCAGGCGGCAGAGGTTGGGCATTCATTCACACTTATCCATTACCTGTGCCTTCAGTGAGAAAACAAAGAGAGAGCTTTGTTACTTGGCAAATCCCACATTCCCTAAAGATAGCTAAGTCTCCCAAAGAGAAGCTAGGCTCTCTTTCCTCCTTGGAGACGCCATTAGAGTGGAAGGGTCTAGGACCGCTTCTTACCCCTTTGTCCCATCAGTAAAGTAGACCCGCTACTTCTCCAATCCCGAGTGAAGTAGTGTCGGACTGGGTTGCTACCGTGTGGGTGGTAAAACGTGCTTGTGCATCCGAGTCGGGTTGTCTTGAAGTTGAAGATCTAGAAGAAAGAAGAAGGTGGAGGCGTAGAAGAGATTGAAGGAGATTGGGGCCGAACAACCTATGCAAGCGATCAAAGGGGAACGAGGCTGATCAACTTGGGCGTGAGTTGAGCCGGTCATAACGAGGGAGTTTTTTTATTTCAGTGTAGAGAAAATTAAGGAAAGATTGTGATTGTGAAGAAGAGGAAACCAAAAGATTTATCTCACTCTCTCTCTTCAATTTTGGACTTCGCTTACCGACTATCCTCTTTGAGAAGAGTAAAACTGGGGGAAAAGTGCTCTAATTTCCCACTCACTTAAACCTCACTCCGCTTGAATCCTTTTCGTCTCTGTTTTTCAACTAGCTCGTGAGGATTTGTTGAACAGATCAAACAGAATGTGCGATGTATAGAAACATGTAGGCTGGTCTAGAGAAAACGTTCGAAAAGGATTCAAATCTGGAAAACGTCTTCTAATTTCTTCACATTCAACGCCAGGCTTTTTTCGCCGGAACAGGAAGACGAGTGAATGTCTCGTGAACAGGATTCAATTTTGGTAATTTTTCGCGGCTCTTATAGATCAGTTTTGAGTGATTATACGGATTAAAAAATAATAACTAACCCCAATATATGGAGCAAAACTATAACCAACTGCCTATAATCTAAAATTATAAAAGCTAATAAAATCTGAACCCTCATATTACTTCCAAAATTGATTCTTTTTTGTGTTATATGTTATCTCGTTAAAAATCTTGTTTGGAAAAATTTGTGGGATAAAAACCTCAGACAAAGATAAAAAAGTACAACCTTACAATAACTTCATATAGATATAATAATTAATTATAAATATTTCCACTTGGCATTCACATCCAATGAATCCATTGAATGTTTTTTCGTTAAAATCTTATCAGGAAAAAAAACCTAATGGGAAAACACCATAATAAAGAAAAAAGAGTACAATCATCATTGTTTCCACTGATGAAAAAATCCCTTTATTTCTTTGCTTTTTTGCATCCCCAATCTTCAAGATTGGTCATGCACCAGTTACTCAGGAAGCACCTAGTTGAATACAATCATCACTTTTGCATTATAGCATATTTGTTCTATGTTAATATTGACATATCTTTTATAAGTAGAACTTTTGGGGTATGTATTTTATTATTAGTATAGATGTAATCATCTATATCATTTGAGTATTACCCCACATATTCAATCAAATGGTTTTCATATTTATGTATTTATAGATAACATAGCCCCATAATCCATTTTGCTCCAATAGCATTAATATATACTACTTCATAATCACAGATTCGACAGCCATTAGAAGAATTTTAAAAGTTTCAAATATACTCTTACACTGCTATTATAGCAACATAAATTTTCCAGGAAACCTGGACTCATTTCAATGATAGTTTTCATTATGGCAGCAATGTCATAATCAACTCTATCGCTTAGATTCATGAAAGGATTATCAACGCAGTCATAAAGTCATTCCCTTTCAACAATTCACCAAACTTCTTTAGAAGTTAATCCCTTTTGAATCTCTTACAAACACATTATCAAAGTGATCTACATATATAGGGTATAACCACACAAATTAATCATAATTTCATCATACATATATCTTCAAAATAATCAACTGCTGGGGATAAATCCTTAGAATCAATGACAAGACTTTTGATAGATCTATATACACCCACACGGGTTGTATATTAAAAACTTTGAACCACTCATTTGCATTTTCAACTCGTTTATATCCAGTTGGATTCACATCATTGTGAGAACATCAAGTCCACAACATTTACAGCTCGAATGTATTGAAATTCTTTTTCTCATTTGCGTCTTTCAAGTACTTTTAACAAATCAATTCAATAGCATCATCATCATTATAACATGTAGTGCTACATATATTTGCATGCATATGTATAAACATCATCAATGTTGATTTCATATCGGTTCCATTAAATTATTGACATGACATAGTATCTCAAGATCTTTATCATCACAGGTACCTGCGTTGTCTTATTGCACAACCTTACTCAGTTATTCATATTTGTGCGACTTCTCTGGCACAAATCCTTCAAGGTTACTATACTGAGTACGACGAATTCAGATTCATGACGGTTGGGGCTAATTTTTTCATTTATCGAGTTCAATTTGCCGAGGCTATGGAGGCGATCAGAATTAGGGAGCCACGGGCAATCAATAGCAATCTCTTGGCAATACAAACATTGGACTCGATGAAGAGCATATCTCAACAAGACTTCAACTGGATTCCGTTCTGGGTAAGGGTTTATGAAGTCCCACAACACCATCACACCCTGGAATTTGTTAGAAGGGCTACGCAGAAACTTGAACGTCTTTTGGAGCTGTCAAGGATGAGGAAGCTTCAGGTTTTAAGTTTCTACGTTTTAAAGTTCTAATCAATATCCAGATTCTTATCTTACAGTGTTATACCTATGATGGTTGACGGGCAATACTTCATCTTCATTATTTCGTATGATAACATGCCTTTGATTTGTTCTGTTTGTGGATTATTTACTCATACTACTATTGCTTGCCAAATATTTGGCCGAAGGATGAGGGAGGACCTCCTTATGGTATGTGGTTGTCTACAAAAACATATTTAGCTAGAAGGCGAGCAGAGGAGAGGGACCTTGTGGATCCAAAGTGCGCTCCGGCCAAGATTGAGAACAATCACATTAGGGCGTCTATTCCTCTGAATTCCTCTGCATGGACTAGTAAACTAGCGGCATAACCAGGACTAGAAGGAAGCCTTTTGGATGCTCCAGGTTGCTCGTATTAAAGGAAGTTTAACGAGGTGCTATCCAAGGCTTTACGTGCGGAATATTGGGAGCAACAACTTCCGGACAATAAAAGAAAATGGAAAGGGAAGCAGTTAACTAGTTCGGCTACAATTAAGCCTATATCAGAACAGGGGAAAGGAAAGGACAAGAAACCGAATGGAGCTCTAGTACAAAAAAGGGTTATTTCGGCGCCCCTATCTCAGCGGTGTAGTAAAAACCATCGAGATAAGTTATTTAAGTCGTTAGGGTTCAAAAATAAATGGTCTATTTCGGCAGTTGTAAGAAGGAACCCCCGAAATAGATACATTTCATAGTCAATTTCGGCGGTTCCTTCTTACAACCGTCGAAATAGACTATTTTCCCGGTTGAAATTTTAAAAACAATTAAATATCTATCTCGGCGGTTTTAGTAGGAACCGCCAAAATAGGTGTATTGAATACTCTATTTTGGCGGTTTCTACTAACAACCGCCGAGATAGAGTACTTAATATTAGCCCCAACCCTCTTCTTCAGACTTCACGCTCGACTCTCTCTTCTCTTCTCTCTCTACGGCGTGACAACCAGAGGCGATTATCACCTCCAGCCACCACCCAACCACGCTTCCACCACCGATGTCTCCCGCCGCCGAGGTCACCCACCGTCGCCCGCCTCCCTGCCGTCACCATCTTCGGCCGCCACTGGCGCCGGTGACCCGCTGAAACGGGAAGAAATGACCAAAACTAGTAAGTTTGAATTTCACTATAAAAATTTGTAAATTTGTTGTTATAATGCTCTAATTTAGGTTGGAATGTGAATGTGTGTGTATAATGTTGTTGTGTGTGGATAATGTGAGTACAATTATGGTGTAAAATTAGTGTAATTTGTTTCGTACACAAGGTGTTTGATGTATTGTCTGAATGAAAAAATGTATTGTTTGTGCCCTTTGTAACGATAATTTAAGAGCGTTTACGTCTCTTATATGTTAGATTGGAAACGGGGCTGTTCACTCACTATTATTTTGTCATCTTATCTTTGAACAAAGAGCATACATGCTATGCGTTTCTTTTCTAAATTTTTTTCTTTGCGTCTTTGCAGAGACATATCAAAAGTGGTAGTGTTGCATCTCTCACACACCAGCCTACCTTTCGGACACCAGTGTCCTCTCTCTCTATACATCGTAAATAAACAAGTATTTTAACTTCAGATTATGTTTTGATATCTGAACTGGTTCGAACTTATTCAGTGCATAATTGAAAATATGGGTTTGATTACTGTTGCCAATTATCTAGTGAGAATATGGTTTGAAAATATTGGTTTCTTGATCTGAATTTGTAATTGTTTGCCAATTATCCAGTAAATGTGGTTTGACAATTGAATTTTTGTATTTAGTTGAGTTTCTGCCATTGTTGGAATATTTGTGGTTACAATACCTTTGGTGAGTGCTTAATAATAAGCACAGGATGTGTACAATTATGCAAAGGTCATGCCGATTTTTTTCTAGAAATGTGTTTCTAATATTGTATTTTGTATCAACATTTAACATCAGTTTTTGTTTTAAAAGTGTTACGATTTGTTAAAATTAAAATGCTAGTTTATTTTGTTTTTGAAACCTTTGAGTTAGGCTAGACTACTTGATAATCATCCCAGACATGCTCCATAAGGAAATAAACATGTGCAACTAAATACAAACCATATTACATAACATTTTAGTTTTACGTAGGATAACTCACACATGTGATCTGTTGCACATATAGTATGGAGCATGACTGGATGTATGGTGATCGAGGGGAACACTTTGACAAGGTGTTGCAAGAGTTTTACAATGCTGCAATGCAACACAAGGACAGGACAAAGGCGGTAAAAATTCCATGTCCTTGTGTTGATTGTGGTGTGGTTAGAAAATATTCAAGCATTGACGTCATACAATTCCATCTAAAGACCCGTGGTTTCATGCCACATTACAGAAGATGGACTTTCCATGGAGAATCTGTTGAAGATAATGCTTCAACATCCTACAGTCATGATCGGTGTCGCTCAAGAACCGAGCAGACATTCGATACTACCAATGAGTCGGATCAATTCTTGACTAATTTAGGAGTCAATGTTGATAGTGAGACAACTTACCAAAATGATCAAATGGATGATATGCTTGATAATGTCGAGGACAATTTCATCGACAGGCCGGAGGAGTATCAAAGGTTGTTGGATGCGTCCAAGACAGCCTTATACCCTACGTGCATTAAGTATACAAAATTGACGACTGTTCTGAATTTGTTCAAATTGAAGGGGAGATATGGATGGAGTGACAAGAGTTTCACGACATTTCTCGAGTTAGTTCATGATATGCTTCCAGATGGGAACGGTCTCCCTACCACCACTTATGAGGCGAAGAAATGGATGTGTCCAATGGAGATTGAGTATAAGAAGATACATGCATGCCCCCAACAATTGTGTGTTGTATAGGGGTGATTACGAACACCTAGACAACTGTCCAAAATGCTCATTGTCTCGATACAAGCTCAAGGATGAAGACTCCTCATCCCCTCAGAAAAAAAGTCCCCCGGCTAAACTTTTGTGGTATTTACCGATCATACCTAGGTTCAAAAGGTTGTTTGCTAATCTGAAAGATGCAAAGAACTTACGGTGGCACGCAGAGGGCAGAAAAGTGATGAGAAACTAAGACATCCAGTAGATGGGCCTCAGTAGAGAAACATCAACAAACGGTACAAAGAATATTTCGGACATGAAGATAGGAATCTAAGGCTTAGGTTATGTACTGATGGAATGAACCGTACGACACGCTGAGTAGTCAACACAGTACATGGCCTGTTTTGCTAGTGATCTACAATTTACCCTCGTGGTTATGTATGAAACGAAAGTACATCATGTTATCACTCCTGATATCTAGTCCCAAACAGCCAGGTAATAACATTGATGTGTATCTTGCCCCTCTGATTGATGATCTGAAGCTATTGAGGAATAAGGGGACCGTGGTATATGATGCTTATGCAAGAGAGAATTTCACGCTCAAGGCTTTGTTGTTCTGTACTGTCAATGACTTCCCTGCATATGGGAACTTGTCCGGTTACACGGTGAAAGGAACATTTGCATGTCCTGTATGCGAGGAAGACACTTGTTCGGACCGTTTAAAACATTGTGGAAAGAATGTTTATATGTGTCATCGACGTCTTCTGCCCGAAGATCACCCTTATCACGTAATGAAGAGAAAGTTGTTCAATGGTCAAGCCAAAACTCGTGTGGCCCGTCTATCTCTAAGCTCTGAGGAAGTGTACAAAAAGGTTAAGGATATTGTAAATGTATTTGGAAACACATCAAAACCGACGAAGAACATTTGAAAAAAGTGTTCTATCTTTTGGGATCTACCTTATTGCATCATCTTCCTATGAGACACTGCTTAGACATCATGCACATTGTGAAGAACATTGGTGAGACAGTGAGTGAGACTTTGCTTAACATACCCGGCAAAACAAAAGACGGATTGAAAGTCATAAAAGACATGCAAACCATGGGTATACGAAAGGAGTTACACCCACAAGAGAATGGGAAACGAATATAACTACCTTCTGCATGCTACACGCTCTCAAAGGCTAAAAAGATTAGTTTCTACTAATGTCTGCACTCGGTAAAAGTACCATCTGGGTACTCTTTAAACTAGAAGAACATTGTATCGTGATAAGTGAGAAATACATAGACATTTAAGGGTTTAATTTACCTTGTACTTACTTACTTTCAGGATAATATTACTCACTTATCGTATGTTTTTCCTCTAGTTATGTTTTATTGATTATCTCACAAATTTATTGGTTAAACTGAGGAAAATCAAGCTAGGAGCAAAGTACACGAAGAGACGAACGCGTAGGCGAAAACGGGGATCAAATCGGAGCTAAAACGAACATTTTAGAGACAAAAGACCCTTGGTCCGGACCAGTGTCCGGATCAGCTGGTTCGGACCAATACATTCCAGCGCAGAACCGTACAAAAATCGACATGGTCCGGACCAGTGTCCGGATCAACTGGTCCGGACCAACATGCCAGCGCGCCAGAAGAAAGAAATCGACATGGTCCGGACCACACTGGTTCAGACGGTGGTCCGGACATGTCTAAATTGACAACGTACAGAGCATGTCGATGGGTGTGAATTGGTATAATAATATATTTACCAATTCACACCGACACCCCCTTCATTTCTACCCCATTTTCACTATAAATAAACCTATAACCCCCCATTAAATCATATCTCATTCCACCTCAAAACTTATGCCATTTTTCCTCCATAAAATCTCCATTTTCTCTCCAAAAATCATACATCTCATCTACATAATCTCCACATAAATCCTCACTTCATCTCATCCCATAAAAACATTCCATTTTCCATACCGTTGTTCTGTCCAACCTCCGTCCAAATATTATCAGTTAAATCTATTCAGTTTTAATGTCTGTCGTACTTACGCTATTTGTTTTTATAATTATGTGTGAGTAATAACTTTAGCCTCCCGGGTTGGAAAGCAAGCTTATTTTATACAATCGTGTTACGTATATTTTCTACTATAATCTGTTCAAGCAGTATTTTGATTCTTGTCCTTAATGCGCTTTAATTCTCTTGTACAATTATTAAAGTGATATTTGTAGTTCTCTTGTTAAAATGCGGTGCTGAGACAAGGTTCTAGACAGAAGAAGTCAAAACGGGTTAATGACTAGAAGCGAGGTTCGCCTATAGGTTAATCTGTCTCCAATAGGAATTGTTAATAATGCGATTAATTTATTAATAACTTGAACAAGGATTGCGCTTGTTGTTTAAATTAATCAGGGTTTATTAGACAGGGAACGGTCAATAAACTAATTAAGATTTTTGAGTTTATTGCTAAAGTGGGAAAGTTATATTAATATGATTAAATAAAATAGGTAAGCAGAGTAACCCGGGATGCTTCTTAAAAACAAAAAGATTTAATTTCTATTTCTTTTCTGTCATTTAAAGTACGACGAGGTCCCCAAGAGTACGACAACCCACATATCCACTATTCCGCAAAACGATAGGTACACTGCCTAGGTTGAAGAAGTAGTCGCATATTTCTACAACAAGTTTTTGGCGCCGTTGCCGGGGACCTCCGGCACGGTTAACTGACAGTTTTAAATTTTATTGAGTTTTCTGTTTAGCTTTTGTTGCTCTTTAATTTTAATTTATATTATTTTGTTGTTTGTTTAATTTCTGACATCTAACTTCAGACATCTAACTTCTGACATCTAATTTCAGCTCTTTATTTTATTGTCATTTATTTTTCAGTCATTTAATTTCCATTGTCCTTTAAATTTCAGTAAATTAACTTCTAACTCTTAAATTTATGTAATCTAACATTTAAATTTCTGTACTCTAACATTTAAATTTCTGTTAGTTTATTTATGTATACTAATTACTAACTTATAATTTCTGTCATTTAAAGTTTCTGTCATTTAATTTCAGTAACTAACTTATAATTTCCAGTAGACTAACTACTAACTTATAATTTCCAGTATACTAACTACTAACTTCAAATTTCCAGTATACTAACTCCTAACATTAAATTTTCAGTCAGTTAATTTCTGTCATTAAGATTTCCCTGTCCTTTTTCTTTATTTATTTTAGTTTTAGTTAAACTGTATTTATTTTTTTTCCTTTTTTGTGTTTAATTTTGTTTATATCTGTTTTATTTTATTTTGTTTTCACTTTATTTAATTTTATTTTACTTACTTTTTATTTTAGCAATTTTAATTTATCTCTTTTTTGTTTCGTATTTGGTTTTTCTATTTTAGTTAATTTTGTTTTTATGTTTATTTTCTATATTTAGTTCTATTCTACTTGGTATTTTTATTTTTGTTCTTGTAGGATAATTACTAATAATGGAGAGCGGCTACGATGAGGTAAGAAGATTGTTGATTGATTTGGAATGGACACACATGCAAGAGGAGATGTCCTCCAATCAAAGGTTGGTCAAGGGTTACCAACCACTTCAACAATCAAATCGAGAGCCGTATTGGTGGGAAGTCGACCAGGCTAATACACAGTACAAAGAAGCTTAGTTGGGATATGACTACTTCAATCAGAATGAACAGCAATCTACACAAGGGCCAGACGAATTTCTCCCGAATTAGACCGAGCCGCTAGAAGAAATTCCAGTGGTGACTCCAAGGAGTGAAGATCGATTCGAGCAAGATATTATTGAAGCTACAAGTTCTGATGAGGAGATAAAGAAACTTATCAGGACATTTTTCTCCGACGGCGAGTTGGAGCAAATGTCTGAGAGTTACAATTCTCCTCCATCTCCATCCCCAGCACAAGAGGAGCAATTAAAATTTGAAGATATTTTGTGTGGGCCAGTCCGCGAAGAGGATTATCCTATTAAGCCTCATCAACCAGGAAAGGAAATTTACATCCTCAAATCTGAGGAAGGAACACCGCTACCACCAGTCTCTCATCAACTCTCACCCTGCCTCCATAACCCTCAACAACAAGAGGAGGATGTTTTCATCCTCCAATTTGAGGAAGAAAAGTCATCACCACCTGGTCTCCTGTTAGAACTCCGTTACCGGCAGAACCTCCTCAAACACCAGGTTTTGTGGAGTATTCATTTTCCTATTTTATTTGTCGAGGTGACGTTCTGTTTTGATCCAGGTGGTTTGCTTTTAATTATGGCTAACTTCGTTTTCCTGGCAAAGCCGTTGTCTACTTTTATTTTTGATCCAGGATAACGAAGCGGGAGTCTAGCCAAAGACTATAAATACGGGCAGCTAACTGGGAGGCAACCCAATGGTTGAATTTTATTATCCTGCTTTTTAATCTGTATTGTGCTTATATTCTGTATCTTATTTTATGATTAAAAAAAGAGTGAAATAAAAAAGAAAGGAGAGAGAACGAGGAGAATTAACTTGAGTTCTTCTGGCTGTTTAGAATATTTATTCCAGGAACATCTTGCACATCTATACATCCGAACTCAAGTGTAGGGGAGCTACACTACATATTCTGCATAAATCTGGGGAGTACACTATCTTTACCTTGCTCTTTAAATTTTCAATATTTCCTATTACCATGCTTTGTGATCATTACACAGGTAGTTTGCATGCCCTGTTATTTTAATTCTTTCTATGCAATGAGGGCATTGCTTTGGTCCAAGTGTGGGGGAGATATAATAATAAAAAAGCTTGCTCTTAAGTTGGTCTTTTTTTCGACACTGTGTCTAAAAAAAACACTGCTCCCTACTCAATGCTAAAAAATTCTGAGGAAATTATCATTTGAATTTTGTTTTGACTTTGAGCCTGGATTTGATTTGGATAGAAATGGTGGAAAAAGAACAAGGCAAGGTACTCCTCTGATCCAAACAGGCATACTCTGATCCTAAACAGGCCTCGTCCACTCAGTTATTAAGTTCTTAGGGGTGCTTCATCACCCGGCTACCTAAGGTACTCGGTATCTGGGATAGTAGACCCAAAACCGCTACAAGGGTGGAGAGAAAAGTCTGTGGTAAAAAAAAATGAACTTCAAAATTGAAGTATCTGTGCATTCTGTACCAAAATGATAAAAACTTCTTCATGGATCATGAGTATGTGGCATTGAAAGGTATAATGGAATAAGATTTTACTTCATGCTCCTTGTCGTTCAGAGGAAATGTGAAAGAAAATGGTGGATTGGCTCAGGGTTAAAAGCAGAATTCTCATGGTACTTTCAGGATAATATTACTCACTTATCGTATGTTTTTCCTCTAGTTATGTTTTATTGATTATCTCACAAATTTATTGGTTAAACATGAGGAAAACCAAGCTAGGAGCAAAGTACACAAAGAGACGAACGCGTAGGCGAAAACGGGGATCAAATTGGAGCTAAAACGAACATTTTAGAGGCAAAAGACCCTTGGTCCGGACCAGTGTCCGTATCAGCTGGTCCGGACCAATACATTCCAGCGCAGAACCGTACAAAAATCGACATGGTCCGGACCAGTGTCCGGATCAACTGGTCCGGACCAACATGCCAGCGCGCCAGAAGAAGGAAATCGACATGGTCCGGACCACACTGGTTCGGACGGTGGTCCGGACATGTCTAAATTGACAACGTACAGAGCATGTCGATGGGTGTGAATTGGTATAATAATATATTTACCAATTCACACCGACACCCCCTTCATTTCTACCCCATTTTCACTATAAATAAACCTATAACCCCCCATTAAATCATATATCATTCCACCTCAAAACTTATGCCATTTTTCCTCCATAAAATCTCAATTTTCTCTCCAAAAATCATACATCTCATCTACATAATCTCCACATAAATCCTCACTTCATCTCATCCCATAAAAACATTCCATTTTCCATACCGTTATTCTGTCCAACCTCCGTCCAAATATTATCAGTTAAATCTATTCAGTTTTAATGTCTGTCATACTTACGCTGTTTGTTTTTATAATTATGTGTGAGTAATAACTTTAGCCTCCCGGGTTGGAAATCAAGCTTATTTTATACAATCGTGTTACGTATATTTTCTACTATAATCTGTTCAAGCAGTATTTTGATTCTTGTCCTTAATGCGCTTTAATTCTCTTGTACAATTATTAAAGTGATATTTGTAGTTCTCTTGTTAAAATGCGGTGCTGAGACAAGGTTCTAGACAAAGAAGTCAAAACGGGTTAATGACTAGAAGCGAGGTTCGCCTATAGGTTAATCTGTCTCCAATAGGAATTGTTAATAATGCGATTAATTTATTAATAACTTGAACAAGGATTGCGCTTGTTGTTTAAATTAATCAGGGTTTATTAGACAAGGAACGGTCAATAAACTAATTAAGATTCTTGAGTTTATTGCTAAAGTGGGAAAGTTATATTAATATAATTAAATAAAATAGGTAAGCAGAGTAACCCGGGATGCTTCTTAAAAACAAAAAGATTTAATTTCTATTTCTTTTCTGTTTTGATTAATTGTTTTTATTATTGTCTTATGAGTTAGTTGTTAATCACTCTCTCCAAAAATGATAAAATCTGTTAATTAGAATTCTCAGTCAATTTATTACACTATCAGTTATCCACAGCGAGGTCCCCAAGAGTACGACAACCCACATATCCACTATTCCGCAAAACGATAGGTACACTGCCTAGGTTGAAGAAGTAGTCGCATATTTCTACAACATATCGATGAAGGATTTGAAACTTTTAGGCATGAAATCTCACGATTATAATGTATAATGTTACATTCTTCCAGTTGCAATCCAAGGGATATTGCCATCTGATGTCAGAAATACTTTAACTCGGTTATGTTTCTTTTTCAACGCTATTTGCTCCAAGGCAATTGACGTAACCTCTCTAGATGATCTACATCGTGCAATTGTTGTCACATTATGTCAACTTGTGATGTATTTTCCACCATCTTTCTTTGACATAATGGTGCATCTACTTGTGCACATCGTTAGAGAGATACAATTCTGTGGTTGGGTATACTTACGGTATATGTACCCTTTTGAAAGGTACATGGGCATTCTGAAAAGTAGAATGAAGAATAGGTATCGACCAGAGGGGAGCATTATTAAATCAACAGTGACTGAGGAAGTCACAGAATTTGTGACTGATTATTTGAGTGAGGCGGAGTCAATTGGTATCCCAAAACCATGACAATACGGCAGGTTTAAGGGTAAAGGTGTCATTGGTAGAAAGATTGTGCGAGTTCCCCGTCATCTTATTCATCAAGCACATTTGTTTGTCTTACAACACCTTGAGGTTGTTGAACCTTATTTTGAAACCCATATGGTTGAGTTAAGGCATCAAAATCCTAAGAAAGACCGTATTTGGCTGACAAAGGAACAAAACCGAGTTTTCATCCAATGGTTCAAAGATCATCTGTTGACATTATCATCATCAGATCCTAAAGCTGTAAGTGAAGAGATCAAATGTTTGGCAATCGAACCTGAAACTAATATTACATCATTTGAGGGGTATACTATTAGTGGGTATACATACTACACTGCACGCCATGATGCCAAATCGATAAACCAGAATAGTAGAGTGAAAATTGAAGCTGCAGCCACTGAGTACCACAACGGTAACCGATCTCAACCAGTTAGGAACTCTAGCTAGTATTATGGTGTCATCGAGGACATTTGGGAACTAGATTACCATATTGATTTCTTTCTGTTGTTCCGATGCAAGTGGGTGGACAACCGACGTGGATACCAAAATGATGGAGGGCTTACCTTGGTTGATCTTTCACGTGTCGGTTATAAGGATGATCAATTTGTTCTGGGAAAGGATTGCAAACAAGTGTGGTACATTGAGGATCCGAAAGACTACAGATGTTCTATTGTTCTTCCAGGAAGAAGGTCGGTTGTAATCGAAAATGAAAATGAGGATAACGATGACAATGGAACGGTAGAGGAAACACCCTTGTTTCCTACTAGATTACCGGATTTGATTAATGTTACTGAAAATGATCTGCTTTATGCACGATCAGACCATGATGAGGGTGTTTGGGTTGAAAATATGAAATGATTAAATTATGTTTTCATGTCAGGTAATGTTGTTAGTAGAATGTAGACTGTAATGTCATCTTAACTGTTATTGTTATTATTGTTATGCTTCATAGTATTTATGTTAATTTGTATAATGACTTTATCTGATGAGAATGCTTTATTAATTTTTTTTGCAGTGGATGATCACCCTATGGATGACCCCGTTGGACAGTTTCTCATGACTTGAGAAGTTGAGCCACATCAGAATAGACCAAGTAAGCGGGTCACAAGAGGCGGAAAGAAAAAGAAGAGCGACCAGCTAGCTGCACGTGACACTGAGGCTGGCCCTTCACAGCAAACTGAAGTGCCGCCAGTTGACCCACCAGAGGCCAAGAAGCAAAATAAGAAAGATCACATGCGTGAACTAAAGGCTAACAAGGGTCCTCCTACAAAACTGGTGCAATTCAATGAGTACAACCAACCTCATGGCAATTGGAAGAATGACTTCACTGCTTACAGTAGCCATTTGGTGAAGTCGTACTATAACATTAACCACAACTGGAAGCAAGTGCCTCAAGCGTTGAAGGATACCATGTTTGAGTGTCTTCAGGTAAATCTCTACATTATTAGTATGATGTTGTAAAATAATAAAATATTTATGTTCATTTTACTAACTGACTAATCATGCATGTAGGCGCATTTCTCCCTGGATCCGCACTTAAAAAGGATGTACTGTCATCAATGTCGAAACAGTTTCAGGACCACAAGAATAAGCTAGCTGGCAAGTTCATTTACAAGATGCCTACTTCAGAAGATCCAGATGCTGCAGATCATGATCTCGGCGGTGAGAGGCCACCATGGGAGATTTACAAAGGCATCCCCTGAGAAGGGAAGAAATGGTGCCAAGTCAAAACAAGACACGGAGAGCATCCGGCCGGCCTAGCCGGATGAGCATAAAGTTGCATAAAGCATCTGGCCGCTTCAGCCGGATGAAAATAGGACTTAGACAAGGCAAAATACAGTACGACCGACCGCCTGTGGTCAGCCAAAGATACTAAGAGAGGGTAAAACTGTACTTATACATGTAAAATACAGGCTGGCACCATGGGACCAAGGCCCAAAATACTATAAATAGGGATGTACCCCCATGAAGTAACACACGCTACATTTGGCAATCAAACTTACACTCGACTCTAACTAAGGCTCTCTCTCTCTCTCTCTCTACTCTTGTGAAATTCTGTGATCGAGACCAGGTAACGTAGAATAGAGGATCAGATCGGATTGTATTAGGATAGCATATACTGTTTCATTTGGCGTCGTCTGTGGGAAACGAACAGCAAGAAGCAACCACGAGACCACACAGAAACAGGGAAGTGATCCGTAACAATTCGTAATGAAATCCTAAAATGACTAATGACATCTTTTGCAGGATCCGAATACGAGAAATGGCTCCGAGATCCAAGAAGACACCGAAAAGCACCACGAAGAGTATTGATCGCGTTGAGGAAGAAGTGAGTTCGGAGATGCCAGAAGCCATCTCCAAGAAAGATCTTGAGGACATGCTGAAAGGATTAGTCAGATCAATTGACGAGAAGATTGTAGAGGGAAACGAGACTCTACAGCAGGAATTAATGCAGAGAGGAGTATCAAAAGAAGTGGGATGAAATGACTGAGGCCATAGAACAGTTGAGAAATAAGGATTCCAGAGGCAGTAACGGCGGCGAAGAAAGTAAAGATCGGAAGCGCAATTCAGTCATCAGCGAAGAGGAAATGGAGGAGGACGACCAAATAGACATGAGCTTATACCCCTTCTCAGAAAAGATAAGGAAAGCAAGACTCCCGCCGCATTTCGTTGCTCCGGCGATTGAAAAATACAATGGGACAGGAGACCCCGCCCAACATATTAAGAAATTCATGTTTGCCATGAATACTCAAGGGATTAGTTCCCTCGCTCTCTGCAACCTATTTCCGGGAACGCTTTCAAAGAGAGCATTGGGGTGGATCTCCACGAGGCCGCCGCAGTCCATCACCAGCTTCAAACAGCTGACCGAGGAATTTCAACAATATTTCGCCGCAAGCAAGAGTGTAAAGAAGGAGACAATAGAGCTGATGGACGTCAAGCAACGAAAGGGAGAGACTGTGAAGGAGTATAGTGAGCGTTTCCATAAGAAGGTTGCAGAAATCGATGACATCGACGAAAAAATCTTGATTAAGGCCTTTGGAAATGGCTTGGCCCAACCTCGACTTGCTGGAAAGATTGCGACAAAAGCGCCAAAAACTCATGGGGAATTAGCTGAAATGATCCATGATTTTTTGAAGTCTGAGATAGCAGAGAACAAGGCTAAGGAGCTAGCAGATAGCTTCAAAAATACAACAGCATCGGAAAAAAGGAAGGACAAGGTGGAAGTGCCGGAAGAGGAGGATCAAGATACAAGCCATATTATTACAAATCAACTGCCGGATCCTCCTCTGAGGGGCCGCAGCATCAGGGAGCAAGGACTGTTGTCTACATCGACCCAGGAAAGTACGCTGCTGCAGTAAGGGATGGATACCTCCCTCAGCCAAGAAAGCCGCCACAGGGAGAAATTCCAGTTGCATTCTGTGAATACCATGGGAACCGCAGCCATCGAACCGTAAACTGTGCCACTCTGGCCAAAGAGCTCCGAGTCATTGAAGAGAATAAGAAGAAGGGAAAGCAACAAGCCAGAGCGCAAAGACAGTATGGCGGTCAGCAGGGCAGCGCCCAGAATGTGTCACAAGGACGGCAGGAGGAAGAAGTCCATCCCAGGCTAAACCCTGGCAAATCGGTGGGTATGATAACAGGTCTGTAAGGAAAGTAAGGTTTCTTCTCTTTCCATTCGGACAAAAGGGCCTCTTAGGAAGTAAGGCTGGTTATAGGTTGTTTTTCCAAAAAATCAAGCATATAGGATTGAATTGTTTAAAAATCGTGCCATGAAATAAGAAGAGTAGAACTTTCATTTTTTCGCATTTTTGTTTACAGCAAAACCCTTTCTCAAAAAAAAAGAAGAAAGAAAGAAGGCTAACAAAACTTTCTCTAAGAAAACTCACAGGGCTATTTTCGGAGGTAGGACCACTAACCCCTAATGAAAGGAAAAGGCACATTCACCAAGTACATCAGGAACTCCCAGAAAGGAAGATTGCCAAAAGGGAGGGCTTTCCTCCGATTTTCTTCTCCGACGAAGATGAAGATGGAGTGTTATATCCACACAACGATCCACTTGTCATTCGTGCGCAAGTAAATGATCGAATGATGGAAGGGATCCTGATTGATAGTGGAGCCGGAGCAAACGTTATCTCAGCTGAAGCGGTTAAAAAATTAGAGGTACCTGAGAGCCGGATTAAGCCATATTCAGCGGTTCTAGGAGGATTTGTAGGGGGAGTTTCTACCACATCTACCGGCAGTATAGATTTCACTATGACCCTCGGTCAAAACGATGAAAGGCGAACGGAGAAGCTCACAGCTTTTATTGTACCAGGTCTGTCCGGATATAACATGTATCTCGGAAGGCCAGGAATCAATGCTTTTAAAGCCATACATAGTACTCATCACTTGAAATTGAAGTATTTAACCACAAGCGGAAAGGTGGTTACAATAAGGGGAAGTCAAAAGATGGCCCGGTTGTGTGAAGTTCGCATCATGGACAGTCTTCCTAGCAAGGAGGTAGTCAAAACTGTGGGGTCACAAAAAGAGTTTAAGGGAAAATTACCTTCTTCCCCGGAGCCAAGGCAAGAAAAAGAGGAACATCAAACAACTCAAGACCCCCAGAGAGGTACATTTAAAATCTGACCCTTCTAAATTTTTTAAAATAGGAACTGCGTTTGATAGTGGAGAATAGACTCACTTAATGAGGTTCCTGGAAAAAAGAAGGGCAATATTCGCTTGGAGCACGGACGAGATGCCTGGTATAGACCCAAGCGTTATCCGGCATGAGCTCAGGGTAGACCCTAAGCATCCGGCGGTCAGGCAAAGAAAAAGGGTAATAGGGGAAGAACGAGATTTGGCCGCACGAACAGAGGTCCAAAAACTCCTCAAAGCCGGATTCATCAGGGAGGTTGCATACCCACGATGGCTGGCTAATGTCGTCATGGTGAAAAAAGCAAACAGAAAATGGAGAATGTGTGTGGATTTCACAGATTTAAATAAGGCATGTCCTAAAGATTTCTACCCCCTACCATCAATAGATAGATTGGTGGTTTCAACTGCCCAGAGTTCTGTGTTAAGTTTTCTAGATGCTTTCTCCGGCTATAACCAAATAAAAATGAAAGAAGATGATTCGGAAAAGACGTCCTTTATTACATCAGCCGGAACATTCTGTTACAAAGTAATGCCTTTCGGCCTGAAGAATGCAGGGGCCACCTTTCAGCGAATAATTGACAAGGTATTTTGTCAGCAAATTGCCCGGAATGTGGAAGCTTACGTTGATGATATAGTTGTAAAAAGTCCATCAAAAGAGCAACACATGAAGGATTTAGAAGAAACATTCGACACCTTGGACAAATACCAAATCAAACTGAACCCGGAGAAATGTGTGTTTGGTGTAACCAAAGGGAGGTTTCTTGGTTTCATTGTTGGACAACGAGGTATTGAAGTCGATCCAGAAAAAAGTCAGGCAATCCTCAACCTTTCTCCTCCAAGAAATATCAAAGATGTCCAAGCCCTGAACGGAAGGCTCACAGCTTTAAGTAGGTTTTGTTCTAAACTTCAGGAAAAATCAATCCCATTCTTCAATATTCTAAGGAAGAACAGCAAATTCCAGTGGGGACAAAAGTGTATAGACGCATTTGAAAAGATCAAGGAAATGCTTCGGGATCTGCCTAAATTGGGTGTACCTGCCCCAGGACAGGATCTCTATCTTTACTTGTCCGCAACAGATTGGGCAGTTGCAGCTGTCTTGATCATGGAAGAGAAAAGGGAGATACCAGTCTATTATACGGGCAAAATCTTGAGCCCAACAGAAGGACGGTATACTAATATAGAGAAAATCTTGTTTGCACTGGTGGTGGCGTCAAGAAAATTACGACCCTATTTACAGTCGCATCGAATATTTGTCAGGACCAATTGGCCGCTCAAACAAATTGCGACAAATCCAATGCCTCCAGCCGGATGGTAAGAGGATGGTGGAGCTGACACAATATGAGATTCACTTCTTGCCCAGAACAGCGATTAAGGCCCAAGCCTTGGCAGACTTCATAACAGAAACAAACTTTGCAAAAGAAGAGAAGCGGACTCAGAGCCCATATGTCATCTTGGTCGACGGAGCTCGATGCAAAAGTGGGACAGGAGCTGGAATAGTAGTACAAGCGCTGAATGGGCAAAGCTTGAATTATGCCTTCCGGCTGGACTTTGATGTTACCAATAATGAAGCCGAATACGAAGCCCTCATCCAGGGTTTGGAAGTAGCTACAGCCCTCGGGGCGACAGGTTCCATAGAAAGATATCTTCTCTATTCTTTCATTCTTATAAAATCCTGTCTGAAATAAAACTTATGAAAGTATAACCTATTTTTAAACAGAGTTAGAAATATATTCGGACTCTATGTTGGTGGCAAGGCAAAACGACAACATCTATGAAGTCAAAGAGGAAAAACTATGGAGATACTTGCTCAAGGTCCAGGAGTTAAAAGCACATTTCCAAAGATGCGAACTAAAACACCTTCCTCGCAAGGAGAATGTCGAAGATGACGCCTTAGCAAAATTGGCAAGTATGGCCGAAAGGGTACCCAATGAGATATGGCTAGAAATCAGAACTTCACCAAGCATAGATGGAACTCAGGTGTTGGCAGTAGAGTCAAGTGATAAAGAGGAATCCTGGATGACTCCAATCATAGATTACATACGGCAAGGAAAATTGCCGGAAGAAGAAAAGGAAGTCAGGATAATAAAAAGGCGGGCCGCATCATTTTTCATTGAGGATAACCAGTTGTATAAGCGATCTTTCGCAAGACCAGCACTGAAGTGTGTTACCATAACTGAAGGAGCAGAATTAATAAGAGAAATACATGATGGGCCCTGTGGAAATCACCAGGGAGAAAGAAACAACTCACAAAATCTTGAGACTCGGATACTTTTGGCCAAAAATGATAGAACATTGCAAAGGGTATATTCAAAAATGTCGCAAGTGTCAGGAGCATGGAAACAAGATACACACTCCTCCGGCGGAGCAAAATCTATTCTCTGCCCGATTCCCTTTGCTATTGGGGGTTGGACATGTGGGGCCATTCCCGGAAGCTTCACCAGGGAGGTTCAAATTCATGTACGTTGCCATCGACTACTTCACAAAGTGGGTCGAGGCAATGCCCACTATCTCCATCACAGCTAGGAAGTCACAAGAATTCATCTGGAAATATGTGGTATGCAGGTTTGGCATACCAAAGGCAATAATAACTGATAATGGAGCACAGTTCAATTGCGAAAGTTTCCGAGAATTCTGTGAGGAATGGAAGATCGACTTAAGATTTGCATCAGTAGCACACCCACAAGCAAATGGGCAAGTCGAGAATGTGAATGGGCAGATAGTAAGGGCAATAAAAAAGAAACTCGATGAGAAAAAAGGAAAATGGGCAGAATTGTTAACCCAGGTCCTCTGGTCGTACAGAACGACGGAAAGGGGGCCGACGGGAGAGACGCCCTACAGGCTGACATATGGTTTGGAAGCCATCATTCCGGCGGAAATTGTGGTGCCATCCATAAGATGGGAATCATATGACGAAGAGGTCAACAATCAAGGGGTACAGAACCACCTAGACCTCCTCGAAGAAACTAGGATGGCCGCCGCAGTTAGGATGGTGAAAGATAAATCCAAGGTAGAACGATATTTCAACCAAAGGATAAAAGAACGAAGTTTCGCCCCAGGAGAGTTAGTCCTCCGAGAAGTTAAGCAGCCTAAAAAGCTGGAACCTCAATGGGAAGGACCATACATCATTCACTAGAAGACGGGACGAGCTTCATACCGCCTGAAAAATGGTGAAGGGTACGAATTGCCGCATTCTTGGCATGGAGAATGTCTAAAAAAAATTCTATGTGTAAAATTTATGATTCTTCAATAAAGAGGTATTATTTTTTGGAAAAAAGAGACAAAAGAAAGCACCGGCCAACGAGCCGCAGGCTATCATGCCTTGAAAGAAAAAGAAAGCACCGGCCAACGAGCCGCAGGCTATCATGCCTTGAAAGAAAAAGAAAGCACCGGCCAACGAGCCGCAGGCTATCATGCCTTGAAAGAAAAAGAAAGCACCGGCCAACGAGCCGCAGGCTATCATGCCTTGAAAGAAAAAGAAAGCACCGGCCAACGAGCCGCAGGCTATCATGCCTTGAAAGTAAGCACCGGCCAACGAGCCGCAGGCTATCATGCCTTGAAAGTAAGCACCGGCCAACGAGCCGCAAGCTATCATGCCTTGAAAGTAAGCACCGGCCAATGAGCTGCAGGCTATCATGCCTTGAAAGAAAAAGAAAGCACCGGCCAACGAGCCGCAGGCTATCATGCCTTGAAAGAAAAAGAAAGCACCGGCCAACGAGCCGCAGGCTATCATGCCTTGAAAGAAAAAGAAAAGCACCGGCCAACGAGCCGCAGGCTATCATGCCTCGAAAGTAAGCACCGGCCAACGAGCCATAGGCTATCATACCTTGAAAATAGGCACAGGCCAACAGGCCGCAGGCTTCCATATCTTAAACAATCCGGCTAAAAACCATAGATGGCCATACTTTGAAAGAAAAAGATCCGGCCGGAACAAAAGTCCAAAGCCACAAGTCCTTTGTGTTATAAAAATGAATTCTAAACTGACATAACTTGCATAAGATAACCATACGTGCACCATAAAAAAGGGGAGAATATCACGGCAATAGAAAAACTTGGCTCAAAAGAGGTACTCCGACAGACAAATAAGTAAGGATGGTGAAAAATATAGCTTATATTTCTCCCAAAGTGTGGGGTAAAAACAGTTACAAAATATGATCATTACAAAAGATTCGGCAAGCACAAAAATACATGCCGAAACAAAAACCCCTCTAAAAATAAAAAAACTTCTATTCTACTTTTTCTACAGCTTCTTTTTCAGCAGCTAATAATCTATCGCCGCTACCAGCCACACTCTCAGAAGACTTGGACCTCTTAGAAAGACGCTGCATCCCTCCGGCGGACGGCAGGATGTTGCTTCCAGCTGGAAGGAATGAAGCTTCACCGGCACCAAAGCATGTCTCTCCAAGACTGCGGCAGAACCTCTCGAGCTCCAAGAAGAAGTTGGACTTTTGAGCAACAGCCTTGAATTCCAACTTGTTATACAGATCATCATCCAGTAACTCTCCTTTCTCGAGAGAGTGATCCGAGACAATCTGCTGGCAAATATCGACTATCCGGCGGCACTGAGAAGCGAAGGACTCCTTTAGATGGGCATTAATGGTGCCTTGCTTCTGTATCTCCTCCTGAGACTGCCGGGAAAATGACTTGAGCCTGGCCACTTGAGATTCAAGGGTCAGGACTTGGGCTCGATACTTATCACGTTCAGAATTGGCAAAAGACAGCTCCTCCTTAGCACGGACTACCCGACCATTCAACTGATTGACGTGCTTCAGTAGGTTGGCAGAACTCAAGCCTAGCCGGAACACAAAAAAAGAGTAAGAAGAAGAAGGGACAAAAGAAGAAACAAAAGTCGAAGATCTGAAAGTTTACCATGGCCCGATGGCTCAGTATTCTCAGCTTGAGAACGAGACTTGGCTTCCTCCAACTCTTTTACTCTCTCTTCCAGCCTGGTCCTCTCTTCTATCAAGGCAACTTTATCCGCAGCAAGGGTTTTCTTCTCCTCTTCCAAAAGAGAGCAATCTCGGAGCAGAGACTGCTTCTCTTGATCAAAGGAGGACCTTGACTGCTCTTCCAGTGCGGCCTTTTCCTCCGACAGGCGATCAAGCTCCTGCATAAGCTTTTCTTTTTCCTTCACAAGGGCCTCATTCTCCCGCTGAAGAGTTTGCTTCTCCAGTTCAAGCGTTTCAACCTCCTGCTTGTAAGAATTCCTCTCCTGATAGAAAAAGGCCTTGTCAGCCTGAAGAGAGTTCACCTCGTTCCGGTGAATAGAGCGCACCTGATCCAGCAAAATGTCTAAGTCAGAGAAGGCCCGAGTCAGCTTATCTTTCTCAAAAAAGAAGAGATGATTTCATACCTCTATCAAAGTGTTGTCAGCTTCCACGATCCGGCCTTTTAGAGAAAAGTTTTCTTCTCGGAGTTTCTTCAGCTGCAACTCATACTCATCACGCTGACGCTCGCATTTTCGCCGGGACAACTGCAGGTCTTTGTTTATTGCCTCAGTTCTCTCCTTTGCCTTACGGTCAATCTCATACTCAACCTGATCAATGTAAGCATCATGAGAGGAGCGGGACAGCTTCAGTTCCTCTTCAACATTATTGGCTCGGCTTTCCTCATAGCGAAGCTTGGATTGAAGATTGCCGAAGTGAACCTCAGCACTTTGAGCCATGGACATCACCTAAAAACACACAATTCACAGAATTAAGGAAAAACCAAACCAAAACAGGAGAGAAACACAAAAGAGATACACATGCCAACCTGAAAGATGCCCCCCCCCCACATCATTTCAAACACATCATTTATTGGGAGGGAATGCCGCATGATGGCATCTGCCCCCCCATCTCCGATCCGCAGCCTTTTTTTGGTAGCAGTAAAGGTTGCCGGAGGAGCAAAGATCCCGTCTGGATGACCAGATCTCTTTATTGCCTCCTTCCAAACGGAGGAATACTTGGCAGAGTCGCAGGATATTAAAGGGAGAGGGCGCCCGCAATGGTAGAACCACCCTTCCTTTTGGGAGGGTCCAGTGTAGGACTCCTGAGCAGGAGGAGGAGGGGAGGAAGAAGAAGAAGCTATGTAGTCCTCTCTCTGCTTACTCCGGAGCTCAGGATTCTCAGGCGCCTAACGATACTCCATTGCTCTATCCCTTGCCGCATCCGTGGCCGCAGCAACATCAATGGAGAATGATCCTGAGACCTCAGGATCACCAGAGGTTTGTCCTTCTCCTGATGTCCCTGACTGTGAGGCCTTCGGCTTTGATGTAGTTTTCTTCTTTAGTCTTTGTTTAACAGGAACAGAGACTGCCGCAGTAACAAAAACAAATGTGATTACATTATCGAAAGACACAGGTATGTACAAAACCGGAAGCGGAAGGGCACTGCAAGAATCAAACCTGGTTCGGCCGAAGGACCAGCACGGAGGTCTATGGCCTCCAGGGTGTTTTCTTGAGCAGGATCTGAAGAAAAGTAACCCGTCAAATCAGGAAATTGCTCGCAAATAGGAGTCGGATGACCGGACTCCCGCCCCAGGCGAGAACCAAGGTCCAGACCCGAACCAGGGGTGAGGGAAGAAGACACGATGCCCGGACTCGGGGATCACGTGCCAAGTACCTGACAATCCGGCCGTAGCGTGATCCGGGGATTCCACCCTTTTCTTTTTCTTTGAATGACCCGCTTGGTCATCCTTGGCTTCTTGTCTGGGACGCTTTGTAGGAGGAGGGCTATCCCCTAGAAGCTGCTCAGCCGCATCAGTAGCCGCTTCCAGAGTGTCGTAGTAGTTGATTTTCTCGTCCCCAATCTTGAAGGTGACGAAGTTCCAGCTGTGGAATGGGCTGATCTTCTCCCCCTTCTGGAAGAAGTCTACATACGACACACTGAAGCAATAAGCAAATCAACGAAGACGACGAAACGTGTATGGAAACGAAAAAGCACTTACTGTGATAAGTCTTCAGAGAAGATAGGCGTGCTTTTGTGAAAAACGCCTCGACGGTCGGCGGCTTTTTGCTTACTACCCTCAGAATCTTCGAGATAGGCAGTTCGGCCGGAGGGGTTTCTGGAGAAATCAACTGGCCTTTGCCAACTTCAGCGCAGTAAGGGACACCCAAGACCCGGCCGGAAGGGGGAACAATGACAAACCACCGTGGACTCCATCCATGCACCTTTTTATAGTCAAAGAGGGAATATCCGGCTTTCACAATTAAGGTTAGACTATCAGGATCGACTCTAACCGTGAAGAATCGGACAAAATCGGTGCCCTCCGGCCGAATCTTGCTTTCTTCACAGAGAGAAACGAAGGCGTGAAGATGGGAAATCGCCTTTGGGTGAAAATGGGAAAGGGAACAGCAGCGGCGGAGGAGAAAGCCCAAGACAAAGGGATGTGGGGGAATGGTTAGGCCGGAGCGGAAAAAATCAGCGTAGACCACGTACCCACGGCCAAAATCATCGTTGGGGTGAGAGTCGGGGGACGGTAGGTAAATCTGGGTACCACGTGGGGCTTCGACCCCCCTGAGACAATCGCAGAGGGAGGAATAGTCAAGGGAGGAAGGAGAAGGCTCGCGCCCGGACAAAAAGGGCTTTAAAGGTTTCAGATACGTGGGGCGAAAGCCGTTGGAGGAGCGGCAACCCTGAATCGCCTCAATAGCCGGCGGAAAATTCGCAGCAAGCTTACTCTGTTTTGCGGCGGAGGTAGACAATGTAGAAGCTTAGTGAGGAGGCAGAGGACGGCGACGGCAAAGGGTGGGACAGAGCACAATAGCAGAGTGGCAAGAGAAGAAGGGAAGTCGAAACGAGAGAATAAAGGAAGAAAGAGAAAGAAGCTCAAAAAACTCGGACTTTAAGGAAAGTTTTCTCCCCCCCAAACAAATAACATATATATGTGCATACAAAAAACACCTTTTTTGCAGGGGAAAAGAAAGAACCGAACGCTTCCTGAAGACGGTTCCGACGTTTGGTCGAAAGAGGGACCCTGCAAATTCCACACTAAAGACAGGCGGAAAATTCAAAAAGCGGTAAAAAGCAAGTTCGGGACACAAGCTTCGCACGTGGCCAGTAAAAAGTTCTTTCTCTCCAGATATGAAGAAAAAGAACTTGTGGGATTGAGATAGGGAAAGGACGAGGCATAGACAGACCAAAGAACCTCAGGAATAGCCGCAGTCACAAAAAATTTCACTGAAACACAGGCATAGGACACAGAAGTTCTATCTTCTTCTCCAAGAATTCAGAAAGATAGAACTTGTGGGACTGATGAGAAGGGAAGAAATGGTGCCAAGTCAAAACAAGACACGGAGAGCATCCGGCCGGCCTAGCCGGATGAGAATAAAGTTGCATAAAGCATCCGGCCGCTTCAGCCGGATGAAAATAGGACTTAGACAAGGCAAAATACAGTACGACCGACCGCCTGTGGTCAGCCAAAGATACTAAGAGAGGGTAAAACTGTACTTATACATGTAAAATACAGGCTGGCACCATGGGACCAAGGCCCAAAATACTATAAATAGGGATGTACCCCCATGAAGTAACACACGCTACATTTGGCAATCAAACTTACACTCGACTCTAACTAAGGCTCTCTCTCTCTCTCTCTACTCTTATGAAATTCTGTGATCGAGACCAGGTAACGTAGAATAGAGGATCAGATCGGATTGTATTAGGATAGCATATACTGTTTCATCACCGAAGAGCAATGGATATAATTTGTTGAGTCACGTCACACACCGGAGTTCCAGGTGCATTATATTGTCGTACATACATATGTTACGCTTTCTTATGTCTTTTTTGTTGTATAATTTCACTAAACATGATCATATTAATTTATGCAGGCTCTTCATGAGAAACAGCAAGCAAATGCTAAGAAGAATCTGTACCCTCACCACTTAGGTGGAAAAAGTATTGCTCAAAGGGTACCAGAATGGGAGCAAAAGGGGTATATGCCCACAGATGCCTCATTGGATATCAGTGGCAGAAGAATGAAAGTCTGGGAGTTAAGCCACATTCCGAAGAACTCTACTCCTGAAAATCCTTAATACAACGAAGCCATGAGAGTAGTTATTGCTCAAATGGTAAGTGATATCATTTCATTTTTAGTCGAAGTGTTCATTTCATTTGTATATGAACTTATGATAAACTAATATTAGGGTGACTTAAGCTCTCAGCTCACCCAGGGCACCTGGACCTCATAGAGGAATGATGATCCTCTTACACGCGCTCTTGGTAAGAAGGATCATCCAGGTCTTGCCATTGGGTTTGGTGGGCACATTGGTATCGACCAGACATTTGGCGTACCTGGGTCTAGAAGTGCACAGGGGAGGACAATCAGCTATGAGGAGCACCTAAGACTGATGGATGAGATGAAGAAGAGGATTAATTAGAGCGTCGACGAGAGGATCGCTCAGGCTATGTCAAGGTTTCAATCACAGATGCATAGCAGCCAAGAGGTTTCTCAACCACAAGCTGAGTCACCCATTCAGCAGTAGAGTGCACCAGTATTGGGAAGTAGTGTCCACTTGGCTGAGCCGGTTCCCCATTCATCTCTAAAGGTTAGACCAACATTTAAATTGAGTACATGGCGATTAAGATTTTGGAGATGTATCACTAATATCATCATAGAACTCAGATTTCACAATTTTCATCTAAACAAGTTCCACATAACATTCAGGCACCCACTGAGTGCACGTTGTTTTTACAAACTGGAGAAGAAGAGGTCATGGTGGCATGGGCTAAACTTTACCCTTCAAATGCAAGTGATATTGTAGGTGGTGAACCACTCTGACCGTACCATGCATGAGTGCTTCTGGATGACTTTGTTGCAGAGTATGGTGACGTCTGTTTACCGGTGCCGATCCCACAAAGACCTACACTGTGTTCTACACAAACTGTGACAGTGCAGTGGCTAGTACGATTGGTCAAACTCTCAGGGCAGGTAATTACTCTTAATCGTTGCTCTAAAACTATTGATATACCACCTTGCATCCATATACTTAATTAGTTAATATTGTAGAAAATGAGTCGACCAAAGACTGATAAGGGAAAAGGAAAAAGAATTGATGCACCTATTCAATCAAAGGCATCCACCAATTTCAAGATTAGACCTGATTTGGTTGAGCAAAGAATATTGGTTGGCTTGTCGACTAATATGAAGATTCTGCACTCATCGTTGCTGCTGCCACCTCACTGTGATTCCATCATTGTGGAAGATTACGAGAGGATATTTCACCATCAAGTTGAAGCAGGATATACACACTAATTTGAGATATATATGTCCGAGTTCAAGGAATGTTTCATGAGGGATTGGTTGAATGTGTCAATTACCAAGTCAGCCTTCATGTGAGTGACTTCTACCTTTTATATTTTGAATGCATTGATTGGTAATGAGTTATATGTTTGAATAAAAAGTAAATAACTAATGATATTGTCTTCATGGTGCAGGCATGTGCATAATAAGGCGATCGACATCTACCACTATCACAGATCCGGATTCCAGTGTCCTGCTATGTGTTGTGAAACCCAGATGACAAGTGACATACAAGGCCTTATGCAATATCTGACAAATGCCATATTTGAATGTGCAGACAAGTCATTTATTATGCTGCCATATCATCAAGGGTATGATATTTGATTATTTCTCTTAGTATAATCTATTTATAGTTTGTGTTAGTTGTTTAATGATTTAAACACATTGTGTAATTTATGAACAGTCGACATTGGTCATTGCTTGTGCTGATGATGCGGTACCCACGAGTCTTGCAATTTGACTCACTTGGTAGGGGTGTTAAGAGACCAAAGATCACCAATGCAATATTGAGGTAAGTTTGTTATCTTAAACAACAATTGTTATTACTTAACATTTATTGTTTCAAAACTTCCTACTGATACGTAAAACTATATTGCTAACGTATATAGTTCCATGAGAGCTGCATTCATGACAATGGAAAAGCCATTGAAGAATAACATCCCTTGGAACCTAGTCAAGGTACTCGTAATTGCTAAATTTGTGTGATAATGTCAATACTAGTTTATAATTGTCAATATGTGTGTATGTATAGTGTCCGGTGCAGCCTGGGGGTTCAGAATGTGGATACTATGTCATGAGATTTATGAATGACATAGTAGGAGTGTCGTCCCTTTTACCAGATCACTCGTTAGACGAGGTAACATTCTTTGAAAGTTTCAGTTATGCTCTTTAAATGTTGTTAGACTTGTAGGTTTTATATTATTGTTTAATTTTTTTCAAGGCTTACGAAGAATTGCTCCAAGGTGGTCAATATGAAGATACTCAAATTGTTGAGATTCTTGAGGAATGGTCGGAGTTTGTCTGCACAAGTTTAATGAATTGTTGATGATGAAGATGATTTATGAACTTTTTCGAGTATGTAATTGTAATTTTGTACACTTGTGGATGATGTAATGGTAGATTTGAATTATGATGTAGTTTTTTCTTTGTAATGAAAGTGTGTAATTAAGTGTAATTGCATTGGTTTGTTTACTCTCAAATTGTAGCACGTCATTGATATTAATTGGGTGCTTTTGGAACTTTATGAATGTGTGCTAGCTCCCTGTGTGGATGCAGCTATATTACAGGTATCATTGAATCATTTAGTGTGTTGTGGTGATATATATATATATATATATATATGCTGGGATAAAAAACGGGGGGCTATTTCGGTGGTTCTAAGCTAAGAACCGCCAAAATAGATGCAAAAACAGGGCCTATCTCGGCGGTTCTTTACTTACAACCGCCGAGATAGACATAGGGTCGGTCCCAGGGTCGGTCCCTAAGGAGGTCAATACCAGATTGTATTCTGGAACCGACCGACCCAGAGACCAACCCTGGTTTAAGGTCAGTCCGTCACAGAAAGCCTTCTGGTATTGACCGCCCTAGGGACCGACCCTATGTCTATCTCGGTGAAAACAGCCACACGAATCTCTTGCCAAATCGCAAGAGGGAGCGAAGGAAAATCTCCAGCAAGATCGCAGGAGCAAAGAAACTAAGAAACTTTCATTAAGAGATGGAAGAGAGTATAGAGAGGAGAGGAACTCGATACATAGCTCAAGACTAAACAACCCAGCATATATTCTAACCTAACCCAGCCACTAAACAAGAAAGTACCGTTGACCAACGGTCCTGTAACAAAACCCAAATATGACAAATACTTACAGACTCTACCCACAATAACTTAAGAATAATGAGTAATATCATTAATAATAATTACATAAATAATAATAACATCAATAACTATCCTTATTACCCCCCCCCCCCCCTCAAATCATGCAGCCCCTGCATGATTTGCAAGAACAAAGGTACCAAACTATCCAGCACTGTCCCAATCCTTTAATCCCATCTGCAAAGTGAGGTGCGGGTACTGTTTTCAAGGCAAGGTCTTGGTCAAAATATCTGCCAACTGGTTCTGAGAAGAGACAAATTCAACCGATATAAGCCCTTCTTGAAGTTTCTGCCTCACAAAATGAATATCAAGCTCGATATGCTTGGTACGCTCGTGCAACACTGGGTTCCGAGCTATATGGATGGCGGACTGACTATCTGACTTCACCGGAACTGGTGTGAGATTGGAAACCCCAAGTTCTCCAAGCAAGCGTGTGAGCCAACTGAGTTCTGAAGTAACTTGCCTCATGGCCCTGTATTCAGATTCTACAGAAGACAAGGCAACACTGGTTTGCTTTTTAGATTTCCAAGATAAAGGACAACCACCAAAACAAATGAAATAGCCACTAATAGACCTTCTAGTATTTGGACAACTTGCCCAATCCGCATCACAAAAAGCCACTAGATCAAACACCTTTCTGTTATTAAAGAACAAACCATATCCTAAGGTTCCTTTGATGTATTTCAGTGTATGAATAGCTGCCTGAAAATGAACATTTGTGGGGTTTTCTAGGAATTGGCTTAAGACCTGAATGGCAAAACACAAATCTGGCCAGCTATGCGAGAGAAAAGTAAGCCTGCCTACAAGCTGTCTATACAAAGTGGGATTCTTTAAAGCCTCTCCATCATTTTTCCGCAACTTTACAGAGATATCAAGTTGAACTTAAAAGATGGCACAAAAAGAACGTCTCTGAGCACTATGAAATCATTAAGAACAACAATCCCTATAATTTTAACAAGTTGAGGATGACCATCAGGCATCCCAACCGTATGAGCATGATCAAGCATAGAGTAATCTTTAAATAAATTTATATCTCCGCACATGTGATCGGAGGCTCAAAAGTCTAAAATCCAGTCACATGCATCAAAGCTATCATTCTTTTCAGAATTTAAAGCATTGGAATCTGGGTAGTTAAAACAAGATAGAGTTCGAGAAGATATACCCACGAAGCTGCAGCTCGAAGAACTGTTGTGTTCTATTTCTTTGGATTTGTTGATGTAATCGTACACCTTTGAGATCTGCTCCACGGTAAGAATTCCACCAAAGGGATCTCCGCCTGCCTTCTCCTCCTCCTTCTTTTCCTCTGTGCAATTTGTCATATTGGAAACACTTTTCTTGGCTTTTGGGTTTCTCCAACCTGGAGGAAACCCTATCTTCTGAAAACATCTGTCTTCGGTGTGACCAAGTTTGTGACAGTGTGAACATTGCAAGGTAGGTCGTCTCCGTTGTATTGCGGCCTTGTCTGTGTTTTCTTCCTTGATCCACCGCGAACGAGAGGGAGTTTGGATCTGAAGTGGCGATAGTTAGGTGTTTCTGCCTCTCTTCTTGAACAAGATGGGCGAAAATTTCATCAATGTCGGGTAGGGTTTTTAGCATCAGAATGTTTTCTCGAATGGCGCTGTATTTTTCATTTAATCCCATGAGGAATCTGATGACTCTTCTTTCCTTGACAAAAGCCCTAAATTTGTCAGAGGCTTCGCAGGTACACTTCTGGCAACTACAGGTGGGAATCACATTTGTTGCATCAATCTCGTCCCAGACCTTCTTGAGCCCGGTGAAGTAATCGCAGACCGAATCGTTGCCCTGGACCGTCGTGGCTAATTTCTACTCCAGTGCGTAAATCTTGGTCGCATCAGAGTGACCATATCTCTTGGTGAGCTCTTTCCAAATTTCAGCCGCAGATGGAGCGAAGAGAACGCTTTCTGCGATGTTTTTCTCTAGCGCCATGAGTAGCCAAGCACGCACCATCGAGTCGCATTGGATCTAGGCGTCGATTTTCTGGGCAGAATCCGTCGGCTTAGTGATCTTTCCATTAATGAATCCCAACTTGTTCTTCGCTCCTAGGGCGATTTCCATCTGCATTCTCCAACATTGGAAACCAACCCCGTTAAATTTGTTCGTGAGAACTGCTCCTGGGCTTTCGGTGTTCGCAAGGTGAAACGGATCGTTGTCCCGCGCCATACTTGTCTCGCTTGCAGATTCATCGCCGTCTTTCTTGCTGTTCTTCACTGGGTCGTTCTCGTCGGCCATCGAAGACGGAAAATTGCTTGATCAAGACTTGCGAATGATTAGTCGGCGCGGAGTCGGACGCCCGCTCTGATACCATGAAAAATCCACACACACAACCACACGAATCTCTTACCAAATCACAAGAGGGAGCGAAGGAAAATCTCCAGCAAGATCGCAAGAGCAAAGAAACTAAGAAACTTTCATTAAGAGATGGAAGAGAGTACAGAGAGGAGAGGAACTCGATACATAGCTCAAGACTAAACAACCCAGCATATATTCTAACCTAACCCAGCCACTAAACAAGAAAGTACCGTTGACCAACGTCCTGTAACAACCCAATATGACAAATACTTACAGACTCTACCCACAATAACTTAAGAATAATGAGTAATAACATTAATAATAATTACATAAATAATAATAACATAACTAACTATCCTTATTACTTGGCGGTTGTAAGCTAAGAACCGCCGAGATAGATGTGGTTAGATTTTGATTTCGGCACCCACCTATTTTGGCGGTTTGGTTTTACAACCGCCGAAATAGGTCGAACCTATTTCGGAGGTACTCATTTCAGCGGTTTACAACCGCCGAAATAGGCCCCTTAGAACCGCCAAAATATGTCATTTTTCTACTAGTGTTGAGGACAGGAGCAGCAAAGGAGGGGTGATGGTTTCATATTCTAATGCATAAGTGTGGACACTACTTTAGCATTTGTGATGTTAAATTAGTGTCCTCTTTCAATTGGCTTGGCTTTTCTTTTAAGTCTTTGTCTAATTATGTTAATTATGCTATTTTGTATCGTAGTAGAGTAAAAAGGATGATGTCTGTAACATTATCTTGGTTGTTGGGTGATCTATTTGGAGGAGGATCTGGTTGATTTCGAGATGGGGTGGTGGTGGTGAAGTAGTTGGTCCTACAACGTTTGAACTTTTGTTCTGTCAAGGGATTGGTCTCCTAATTGCACAGAGCCTAGATACGACATGTCTGTGGAGTGGAGATTGTAGCTTATTGCTAGTGATATCAATGGTGGGTCGAGCTGGAGGATGTAGGTTTTTGGATCAGTGGTTACGTTGGTGTAGGTGCGGTAGAAAGGAAATGACTAATGTCATGTTGGCAAATTCGACGGAACGAGCCGGCTGCACTTACCATTGCACGGAAGATTATGTGTCAGTCCAGTCACATGATGACTGGACTGCTGATGTGGCACATATGGTGAGAAAAACATTTGTTTTAATTTTAAATGGTTGTAATTTTTTATATATAAGTCCAAAATGAAAAAAATTATATCATTGTTCACCTAAATTCAAGCTCTTTAAAACAAGACCAGTCATTGATATGTTTTGATAACTTTGAAAAAAATTATTTTTATATGTGCATGATGATACACTAAAATGATAATATGATTTACTAATTTTGATATTATGATTCATTAAAATTGATATTATCATTCATTAATTAATAAGTTGTGAATTAGATTCCAAATTTTAGAACCGATAAAAAATCATTATTGTTTTGTAGTGTATTATTATTGTTGTATGGTGTATTTTAAACCTTATATGGCGAATCACGTATTTTTCATACATACCAAATATTGTTTTTGGTTGTATTATTGTTTAATTTTTTTATTTTTATATATTTGCATTGATATTTGATATGATTCATTAACTTTGATATTATGATTCATTAAAATTGATAATATGATTCATTAACTAATAAGTGGTGAATTAGACAACAAACTTGGAACCGATAAAAAATCATTATTGTTTTGTAGTGTATTCTTATTGTTGTATGGTGCAATTTAAATCTTCTATGATGAATCATGTATTTTGCATACATACCATATATTGTTTTGTATTGCATTATTGTTTAATTTTTTTATTTTTATATGTTTGCGATGATACACTAAAATGGAGATATTCATTAATTTTGATATTATGATTCATTAAAATTGATATTATGATTCGTTAACTAACAAGTGGTGAATTAGATAACAAACTTCGAAACTAATAATGGATCATTATTGTAATGCATTATTATTATTATTATTGTTTTTGGTGTATTATTATTATTTTTATATGATGTATTATAGTCTTATATAGTGAATCATATATTTTTTTAACATACCGATTCAAAACACATAATGAATCATTATTGTTTTGTGTATTATTATTATGTTGTATGATGTATTTTAAACTGTATATAGTGAATCAAGTATGGTTGATATGTACAGATATATACATATAAAAAATATAAAATTTTAGAGTTATTAAAACATATCTATGTCTGGTTTTGTTTTGAAGAGCTTGAATTTAGATGGACAATGATATAATTTTTTTTCATTTTGGACTTATATTTTAAAAGTTATAACCAATTAAAATTAATATAGTAAAATGGCAGTCTAGTCAACAAAACAATCCAGTCAGCAACTGACTGGACTGCCAAATGGATAGGGCTGCACCATGGTGTGCGCGAGCACGCCGCAGCATCTATCGTCTTGTGTCATGTTTAGTGTGTTTATCATGTACTAGTTAAGCTTATGTCATCATTACAATGTTATTAATCCATACTTTCAAAAAAACATTTTAAAACTCGCATGGATTCTCTCATTAAGTTCATTTCGTCTTGCTTGACCTCACTTCATTTATTCTCAACCCTAACTATCATAAATAAGCGTAAGTATTCATTTAATATGATTAAGTAATAACTGAATTGCAAAAAAGAAGTTAATTTAGTTATTTTGGTTATAACGTAATTATAAGTTGAAAGCTAAAATAAACAAAAAGAATTAAAAATCGAAGTTTGTGTGTAATAAGGTTACCTGAAGCAACTAATTAAATTAATCAAACAACAAAAAACCAAAAAATGAAAAAAAAATAATGTCTTCTCAATATCTAGTTATTCATTTCTACATATTAGTTCCAAAAAATAAATCAAAACATAATTTGGCTAATTGAATAAGCAACATTTTCAATTCACTTTATAATTTTAGTCACCAAAACCAAAAGAATAAGTTACTATAAATAATTAAAATCACTGAACCATTTATTCACCTCTGTCAAAGTCAGTTGTCCAACTATGTGAAAGAAAAATAGCGACCATGCTATTATATCCTTTGTATGAGATGAATACATTATATTATAACCAAAATAGCCACCATGGTATTAGAAGTTGTTGTGGTTATATTATATATTATAACCAAAATCACACTTCTCTAAATGTCAAAACACATTGTTAGTTAAATATATCGTATACATAGAGTTGGGTGAAGTTTTCCATGATTCATAATAGCATGAAACTACTAGAAATGCACTAACAAAATAGGCAACATGCGAAACACGACATCACAACAATTCCCATTTCAGATACGTCATCATTTTCATCATCGTACAATAACGTGAAACCCAATATCAAAAGGAAAATACGTCTAATATGATCCATAGATCTTAATATATACTATTCGCATACTTAAGTAATATAAATGATGTGAATAGGGTAAAATGTGGCACAATAAACGAGCAGCTTTTCTATTGATAGTATATTGCTTACGTGGACTGTAATATAAAGAGTAAACTGAATAATAACTATTGGGCTTGAGGCCTTCCTACATTTGGACAACTAATAAATTGGAACTATTTATCTTATTCTATGCTATACGATCGCGAGTAAAAGGGGACTTGCAAAAGTAACTTTGACCGATGAGATTGAAACTGAGTTGCAATCAAGGGTTTAGTGAGGTAGTCAACGAGCAGTGCATAAGATGGAAGGTGACTGATTGTGAGGCTTTCGTTTCGAATTCTCTCTCAAACAAAATGGTAATCAAGCATGACATGTTTCATTTGGCTGTGGAGTATGGGATTTGAGGCTAAATAAGTAGAGTTGAGGGTGTCACACAGAAGATTTGGGGAGGGGGGGTGAGCAATCGAAGCCCTAATTCAGCCATGAGTTGCTGAAGATAGAGCATTTCAGTCACGGCGGCGGCAAGAACTTTGTATTAAGCCTCGGTGGTGGAACGTGCAACCATGGCCTGCTTTTTAGAGCTCCATGAAAGAAGATGATGACCCTAGAAGACAAGGAATCCACCAGTGAAACGCCTGTCAGGAAAGGAGCCTACCCAATCTGCGTCTGCAAAGGCATAAAGATCTCTAGAGCTGAAGAAGCAAAATAGAGACCAAAATGCTTCGTAGCACTAAGGTACCGCAATAAACTTCACTGCTTGCCAGTGATGGTCACGAGGTAAGTGCTTAAACTGGGAAACTCGACTTACTGCAAATGCTATGTCTGGTCTCGTGAATGATAAATATTGTAGGCTCCTGACAATACTTCTGTAAAGGCTAGGGTTTGAGAAAAATGGAGAGTCTAAAGTGTCAAGATTGTGAGAAGGTATAATAGAAGTAGCAACGGATTTTCAGTTTTGCATATCAGCTTTAGCTAGAATGTTATTAATATACCGAGATTGGGTAAGTAGTAGGCCATTAGGGTTGCAGATAGCAGAAACCCCAAGAAAGTACTAAATATCACCAATATTTGTAATAGGAAAAGCTTGTGAAAAAGGTTGTGATGAATTGTTTTAGTAAGGTAGTGGATGATCTTGTGAGTAAAATATCATCTATGTACACAAGCACTTAAACAATATTTGAGCCTTGATGATAGATAAATAGGGAGTGATTTGCTTGAAACATTTGAAACCCTAGCTTCAATAGGTAGTCACTAAGTTTGGCATACCAAGCTCGTAGAGATTGCTTAAGCCCTTAAAGATATTTCCTTAGGAGACAATCATGGTCAGGGTGCTTAGGATCAATAAAACCTGAAGGTTGTTGGGTGTAAACAGTCTTCTGTAAAACACCATGAAGAAAAGTATTTTGTACATTCAACTGCTGAATTGGCCAACCTTTAGTAACAACAATAGATAGAATAATTCTAATGGTTATAAGCTTTACTATTGGACTAAAGGTTTCACTATAATCTAAGTGCGGGGTTTGAGAGAAACCCTGGGTACAAGATAAGCTTTCTATCAATAGAACCATCACTCTTCCTCATTGATCTAAAAACCCAACAAACTCTAATAACATTCATTTCTATTGTTTTAGGAACCAGTGTCCATGTCTGATTTTTGTGTAGGGCTTGTAATCCTTGATCCATAGCATGAATCCATTCAGGATTAGACAAGGCTTGCTTTAAAGTAGGTTCATCAGGTGTGGGAGAAAGATTAGTGACCTGGGTTTGGTAAGGAATGGTTCCATTAGTGCGAACAAGAGGTTTTAAAGAGTTTGTCTTTAATGGTGTTATATGTGATGATAAGGCTGAAAATCAGTAGAAGGAGGAGAATCAGAAGAAGGGCTACTATAGTGAGGAGGGAGTTGGATCTGGTAAGTGAGTATGTGAAATAGGAGTATATGTGGTTGTAGAAGGGTGATGTGAATTATAAGTGTGAAGAGAGGATGTGGAGGTACTTTGAGGATGGAGAGAAAGAGAGGGATTATTAGTGTCTGGAGAGGGAGATGACAAGTGAGTATCTGGAGATGAAGGTGGAGATAAAAGAAGATGAGGAGGGTGTAGATCTGTAGGTGGTGAAGTATTAGACATATCAAGAATTAGTAAGGAATAATTGGGAAGTGAATGAGTAATAGTTGAATTTGGTTTGACATGAGCCATGGGAAAAGTTTGCGCATAAAAAATTACATCTCTTGAAACGTACATGTGTCATGTAGGTAAATGTAAACAGAGATAACCTGTATGATTTGGAGAGTATCCAAGGAACAAACACTATTGAGACCTGAAACCAAGCTTATGTGATTGATAAGGCCTAAGATTAGGATAACTGGCACACCCAAAGACTTTTAACAGATTATAATAAGAATCTTTAGAAAATAAAACCTGTGATGGAGAGAAATGTAGAACTGTTGTAGGTGTTATGTTCATTAAATCAACTACCACTCTAAAAGCATAAGACTAGTATGAGAGGGGCATAGATGCCTGGGCTAGAAGAGTGATACCCTTATCAACCACAAAATGATGTCTGCTCTCAACAACACCATTTTGCTAGTGAGAGTGAGGGCAAGTAACTCGATGAAAATTCCAAATTGTTGAAAAACATATTCCACACCTTAAACTCTCCTCCTCCAACAGTTTGAACAGATTTGATGGTTGAGTAATAATAATTGGCAATCAGTTTAGAGAAAGTAACAAACACATTATGCACATCTAATTTCAGGCAAAGAGGAAACAACCACATGTACTTAGTAAAATCATTCACCACAAGTAAAAAGTATTTAAAACCATCCACTAACTAAATGTAAGCAAGACCCATACATCCATAAATAACAGCTCAAAGGGAACTTAGGTGTAGTGAAAGAAGTAGAATGTGGAAGAGCATGTAGTTTTCCTAAGCAGCCGGGGGCATAAAATTGTAATGGAGAATTAACAGTAGGAAGATTAAAAATAAAGATTGTTCTTTTAGTATTTGAAACTGAAGGATGGCCAAGGCGCCAATGCCAAATAGTAGGAGTGGCTTTGATTGTCAAATTTAGTTGAGGAGAATCTAAAATAGGTGATGAGGGTAGATATAAATCCCTTGCTTAGCTGGTCTCTGAAATAGCTCCTGATGAGTGTGACAATCCTTTAAAACAAAGTGGTTTGGGTGAAATTCAAAGTATACCTGATTATCAACATATAATAGATTCTTGGAGAGAGAGGACTATGAAATATGTGTTTGAGTTTAAAGTGTCTTGTAGGAGTGGATAAAGTGCCCATACCCTGATGGGTGATAGGCAAATTGGAACCATCACCGAGATCGATAGTTTTAGAGCCACCATAATCAGAGTCTAAGATATATAACAGTGAGAGATCTCTAGTAAAATGATGAGAGGCTGCAGAATTTGGTAACCATTTAGAGGCATTAAGAAAGGATTATAGACAGTGGTGTTACTTGTAAAATTTCTTAGGACTAGAGCTTGACGAGAGAATCGTAGCGAAAATAGCAGGAAACAGCTTGATGATTTTTCTTTCTACAAATCTGGCAAGCAACTCTATTATCTGTATGACCAAAAAAATAGGAATTATGTATGTTATCTCCTAATCCTTTACCTTGGGAACTAAAAGCAACTATGGAGGTATTATAAAAATTTCGTCCTCTACCTTTGTTTCCTCTTCCTTGATAGCCTCCTATTTGATTTATTCCTTTGTTATACTGATAGTGTAGACACTAAATATTCTCACCCCGTAAAGTAAATTATGAAAAAATAACTAAAATAAGAGGGGTTGTAGCCTTTCTTTTTCAAAATGTATTTACGTGCATGCCAAAATGAAACCATCGTTTTGCGACAAATTTTTTAAACCAATTCTTCGTAAATGAATTTCCAAACAATAATCCGGTTTTAAGTTTGCCTTTTATATCTACTTATTTTAGTTTATTTATTATATTACATGTTATCTTAATTATTATTAGTATTCTTACTTTTATTTTATTTTATTTATTCTATTACTTGTTATCGTAATTATTATTATTATGGCTTCACTTTATCATTATTATTTTTAGTATGATCTCTATCCTTTTTATGCATTTTATTCTAGTTTATCTTATTTTATTCATACATTTTTCATCGTCATTTTATCATTTCATGTTTTTTCAAGAGAAAATATTTCATTTTCCTTGATAAAACCTTTGGCCTTCAAAAAAAGGGAGAAAGATTAGTGTTTTGGGTAGTTTATGCATATCAAGCAATAAGTATTGTATGTTTTCCCCCACTTTTTTAACAAGTTCAGTCATTGGCATACTTGATTAAGGTTGTTGTGAAGGTGTGGGAGACCTTAAGTTTGAATCTCACTCATGTGCTCTGTGATTTGTTTTTCCATTTTTACCTTTCTAACACTAAGCCCTAACCCCACTCTTTTCTTATAGATACCACAAAAACAAACAAACCCAAGGACAGAACAGTAGCCGACCCCCTTACCTTCTTCTCGTCCAACTCCTTCTACTTCACCCGCCTCCCTTAGTAGCCCGAGATTCTCCCGCTTTTCACTCATCTGAAACCCTGGTCAGTGATATCTCGTCTCGCTCAAAAAACAAAAAATGGCCAACACTCAGCCTCGACGATTTTTTCTTTCTTGACTCACACCAGCCGCCACCTTCATCTCTTGGGATTAACGATGAATTTGTGAAACCCGACTGATGTACAAGGAGAGAATGATGTTTTATGCCTCTCTTCACTAATTTCAACCTCACTCCCCTCCTTCTTGACGAGCTCAATCATGCTTTCTCCAAGGGAAACAGAAAAATCGAACATGCACACACACTTCCTCACCTTCTGCCTCCATCGGTCATCCAGTTCCATTCTTATAGAAAAAACCATAATTTCTTTTTTCTTTTATCTTCTTTGTGGTGTAAAAACCTAGCCCAAGCCAAATGCTGGCTCCCTTATATCTTTCAGACTTCACCAATGTTCCTCAAGGATTTAGCGACTGGTGAATCTCTCATTCTCTTGATGAACTTCTAGCTCTCATGCCCGCATGGGACCCTGTGGTCTCACTTCGACTTCAGTGTTTCACTTGAGATTAATGTTTTTCTTTCTTCTTCTTCCGAAACTCAACAGACCACGCAGACTGTTGAGCAAAATAGTGCTGAAACTATCTTGCTAACTATGGGCAGTGAACCCAATCATTGTAGTACAACAAGGGCGTATCCACAGGGACTTCGTAACTGTCTAGCTAATTATAAGCTTAGTAAATGTGCAAGAGGATATATAACAAAAGTGCATAAATGTAAATTAGGGGTTTTGGGTTTTTGGGTTGTAACTGGAGAAATAAAGGAAAGCAATAAACACTAAACTATCTAATCTAGGACAGGCGTAGCTCGGGATAGGATATTCGCACCCGTCATCCCCTTTCTACCAATTGCCGAACGTCGAACTCATAGCTAAACAACGGATTAATTTTAATAAGCCAAATCATAAGGTTTAATTAATCCAATAGGTCTATTATCCTAACCAATTAACGGGAATGAATGTTCGTTCAAATCCCCAATTCAATCAGAAGCATTATGCACAAATTTACCCTAAGTTGCAATGAGAACCTCATCTCAAAATCAGTGAAAATTGGCTAACATTGATTTAGTCCCAACGGTTTAGGTTTCTATCTCAGAATATCATTTTGATAAAATCCGACAATAATGCTAAACTAATCGGTAGGCCAAACCAACCAATTTAACACATAGAAGACAAATTGAGCAAAACCTTTAACAAATCCCCAAATCATGAGCAACGAGTTTAGAAGTCATAAACACTCAATAATCATCTTCATTAAGCTCAAAGACTAAAATAAAGCACAAACACAAGTTCAAGATTCAACAATGGAGTTTTGGGGGATTTGGGGCTATATCCAAATCCCTATCTACAAGTGAGTCAAGTCTTCATTAAAGCACAAATAAGAGAAAAGGGAGAAGAGATAGCCATTAATGGAGCTTGGAGGGAGGTGAGCTTCTCTTCTTCTCCTTCCTCTTCTTCTCCTTCTTTTTCTCTTCTTTTCTCTTCTTCTGCGTCGCCTGGAGTCTTGCTCCCGAACTCCCCCTCTTTCCTCTCTTTTTCTCCTTTTAAAAACGTAAATCTGGGCAAAATTTCGACCCAACCGACCTTGCAAGGTCGGTCCTAGGGTCAGTCGGAGTCAGTAGCGATTTCAAGTGTGTTTTTAAGTTCGATCGACCTTACAAGGTCGGTCCTAAGGTCGGTCGATTCCAGTAGCTTGCAAAAACGCAAATCTGGGCAAAATTTCGACCCGACCGACCTTGTAAGGTCGGTCCTGTGGACAGACTAACTTCAAAATGTTGTATCTTCTTCGTTTTAACTCCGATTTTGGATCCATTTGCGCCCACGCGTTCCTCTCTTCGTCTACTTTACTCCTAGCTATGTTACTCCTCCTGTTTATACAATAAATGTATAAAACACCAATGAAACACAAAGCTAGAGGAAAACAAGCTAGAGTGGAGAAATGAGCATGAAAAGTGTTAATTAAACATATGAAATACACCCCTAAACATGCTCATTTGGACACTCATCACACCCCCACACTTACCTTTTTGCTTGTCCTCAAGCAAAACCAAGCACCCATGCAAGTAAGGAATGCTCAAGACTAACAAACACTAACATGAATTGTAGGATAAAAGAAGAAGCAAAAAGTGATTAAAACCTTTGAGGAGTGTGAACCATCTCTTAGTGGTGGCCTGGGTGTGCTTAGGGGAAAAACAAAAGCTAGAGTTTCGGGGTATGATCCGGAGTGCTTCAAAGTTCTAAAGATTAGGTAACTTGGAGAGCTTTTACCATGGCCAACTTTTCTCAAGAATGGGCATTGAGAAGAAAACAAAAGGAAAAATAGATTTATGCATTTGTTTCACTTTTGCATAAGAGATGAGAAGATAAAATTTTGGCATAAAGCCTTTGCATTTAAGAATACTTAACTCTCATTGTTGGTTACCAATGGCGTCTCACAAGTCCCTTAAAGGGTTTTCACAAAGAAGCACCCCTTAGCAATCCCTAAGAAAGAAGACAGAATGAACCCCAAAGCAATAAAAATCCAACCATATAAGATCATTTGGCCACACCGCATGTAAAATGCTCCTCAAAAGTAATCAAAAGGAAAAATTTAAGCATTTATCCCACAATTCATAACAATATTTGTTCTTAATGAGAACAACTCACAACACAAGGGTCCAAGTTTTTTATTTTGGACAATCGTAAGATAAGCATGAAGGATTAAGCATTTAAGCACACAATTCACCAAAAAGGTCACTCCCTCACACTTAAATTGAATAATGTCCCCATTGTTCACCAATCAAAACCGGGGAAGGTTCCAGAAGACCTTTGCGGGAAGCAGACAAAAGGAAAATCACACGGGACACAAACAAACAGTATAGCACAAAAGCTATCCCCAAATTTGCAGATTCAAAATTAGAGAAGAGAGAATGAAAACTAAAAGGAACTAGTACTCCCCTGAGATCGCTATTGCTATTAGTTTGTAGAACTCCCCCACACTTGAGCTTCAGCCTCAAGTAGCGTAGCTTGGTTGCGGTGTGGACTTGAAGTTGCACCCGCATAAAACACTAGCAGCAACCAAACTACAACTGGAGTTAAGGGTGAGCATAAACAAAACCAAAGGAGAACGAAAACAAAAATAGGAAATAAAAATAGTGGAGTCGTTGTGGGCAAATATTAAAGGAAGGGGAAACGATTACTCCCCGATAAGATGCAGATGGAAGATAGGGTGCCCGCACAATTACTAGTGGGAGGGGTCGTTGAGGTGCTACCTTCAATCGTTGGAGATGAAGGTCCTCTTGGTAAATTTCGGCAGAGGTTCCTTTGTAATTGTTCCTAATTCCATCCCTTTTTCAGAGGGGCTTACTTGTTTCCAAAATATTCACAACACAGACGCCACCAATTGGGCGTAAAAGGGCAAGTCCAAAGAATGCCAAAATAGCCCATTATTGAAAACAATGCAAAATCTAAACTAACGGAATTTAAAAGACAAGACACGAAATGAAATCCGGGTTGCCTTTCGGTAAGTGGCCCGTCTTTAAGGTCTTTGGCTAGACCATACCACCGTGAAGGCATCCGGGATCGAATATGAACGTTGAAGTCGGCTTCAACGGGTGGGTTGGGCGGGCATCATCTAGCAATGAAGAACGACCCGGATCAAAAGGAAATGTGGCCTCAACACTTAGGATGTGAAAGTGTAAACTCCACCGATCGTTCATCAGGTGGAAGTGTTGAGGTGGGTGATCCTTGGTACGAGGATCAAACTGTGGTGGAGCCTCCTCTTCAAATTCAAGGATGTAAACATCCTAATCTTCAGTGAGCGGTGCAGGGTGAACTCCGGGGCGGACTTTGTCTTCAATCTTTGGTCCCGGATCAAATGGGAAGGTGGCTGAAGAGGGAAAAATATGACGAGACAGAAGAACCAAGACGGTCCAGATCTAGGGTCTCAGCCCAGACCCCAGGCCCCTTCAAGGACCGGGCACCGCATCCCGTGCCTTATACTCTGCGACCGGGCGCCATGCTCCGCATCCTGTGTCTCCGGTCTAGAAGGTTTTATAAAGGAAAGTATCAAAGATAATGGGTTTCTCCAATAGAATAATGCCACATGTACAAGGATTAAAGGTAGGCTTCATCCTAGAAAGTCTATAAATAGAGGTAAAGAGGCTCCTTTATAAGGGGACACAACATTAGGAGAGAGAGAGAGAAACCTCTAGAAAAGCTCTCTAGTATTGTAACCCTAAAGAAATGAATAAAGAAATTGTCTAGAAGTGGATGTAGGCCGGATTATTGGCTGAACCACTATAATCCTCGGTGTTCTATTCGTTTGTGAGATGTGAGTGACAAATTATACCTTTTCAGTGGCCTCCACACTTAGCGGGTGTACGTTGAGCTTCCACCCTACTTCATTAGTGCACGGGTGGGGGCCTTGATCCTTCAAATGAAGATCAAAGTTAGTGGGCTCCTCCTACTCAAATTCAAGGATGTAGACATCCTCGACCTCAGGGTGAGGCTCATAGGAAGAGCCGAGGTGGACAACAAATTCAGAGGGGGATGGCTCCTTGAAGTCAGTGGTGGTACTCTCCTCTGAGGAGTCAGAAGGAGAATTGTCGCCTCCTTCTCAAAGTTGAGGATGTGAGCATCCTCGTGATCTTGATGGAGCACGGAGAAGGCGGGGAAATATTGGTAGCTGACTTCAGAAGGAGCAAGCTCCTTGAAGTCAGAGTGGAGACTCTCTTCTGATGAAGTGTCTTCATAGTCAAGCTGGGGCTGAAGTGGTGCTGGGCTTTCAGATTCGCATAGGGGAGGAGTTGGAAAGTAGCTCAAGTCCTCAACAGGCTGTTCCACATCATGAACTGCTTCACTCTCAAGTTGTTGCATTATTTGAGTGAGCTGAGTTTGAATTTTCATGTTGAAGGTATCTTGCTTCATGATAAAAGTATATTGCATAGTTGGGTTAGGCTTGCAAGAAGAGATAAAATCTGACATGAGCTCCTCCAAACTGGGTGAATCAACCTTTACTGTGATCACAGGACACTGAGCACTCTCGTGGTCTCCTCCACACTCTTGGCACACAGGCCTCCGGTAGACTGAAGAGTTAAGGTCCTCCATGAGAGCTCTAAATTCTGACATCGTTGTTGGGCACTTGGGGCTCTCATGGTACTCTCCGCACCTTTGGCATACACTTCATGGGTTGGTGACTTGTGTAAACTCATGATAATCCTCCAATCCGGTTGGTCTACTCCCATTTGGTTGGTATGTTGAGATAAAATCTACCATCATGTCCTCCAACCTAGAGCTTCCAACCTGACATTAAGAACTGTCATGGTTTCCACCGCATCTCTCACACACAAGCCATTGATTGTAGTTTTCTTGGCTATAAGAGTAGCCATTCCAACCTCCAGCTGGATCATAATAATCATCCATCAGCTTAAAGTTCCTACAAAGAAAATAAAAGAAAAAAAAATTATACACAAAAATGTAAATAAGGAAATGAAAAATATGCACAAAACTAAATAGATAATAAACCAGATAGTTGGACCGAAGTCCCCGACAACGGCGCCAAAAACTTGTTGAGCAAAATAGTGATGAAACTATCTTGCTAACTATGGGCAGTGAACCCAATCATTGCAGTACAACAAGGTCGTATCCACAGGGACTTCGTAACTGTCTAGCTAATTATAAGCTTAGTAAATGTGCAAGAGGATATATACAAAAGTGCATAAATGTAAATTAGGGTTTTGGGTTTTTGGGTTATAACTGGAGAAATAAAGGAAAGCAATAAACACTAAAGTATCTAATCTAGGATAGGTGTAGCTCGGGATAGGATATTCGCACCCGTCATCCCCTTTCTACCAATTGCTGAACCTTGAACTCATAGCTAAACAACGGGAATTTAATTAATAGCCAAATCCAGGTCTATTAATCCTAACCAATTTAACGGGGACTGAATGTTCGTTCAAATCCCCAATTCAATCAGAAGCATTATGCACAAATTTACCCTAAGTTGCAATGAGAACCTCATCTCAAAATCAGTGAAAATCGGCTAACATTGATTTAGTCCCAACGGTTTAGGTTTCTATCTCAGAATATCATTTTGATAGAATCCCACAATAATGCTAAACTAATCGGTAGGCCAAACCAACCAATTTAACACATAGAAGACAAATTGAGCAAAACCTTTAACAAATCCCCAAATCATGAGCAACGAGTTTAGAAGTCATAAACACTCAATAATCATCTTCATTAAGCTCAAAGACTAAAATAAAGCACAAACACAAGTTCAAGATTCAACAATGGAGTTTGGGGGGATTTGGGGCTTTATCCAAATCCCTAGCTACAAGTGAGTCAAGTCTCCATTAAAGCACAAATAAGAGAAAAGGGAGAAGATATAGCCATTAATGGAGCTTGGAGGGAGGTGAGCTTCTCTTCTTCTCCTTCCTCTTCTTCTTCTTTTTCTCTTCTTTTATCTTCTTCTGCGTCACCTGGAGTCTTGCTCCCGAACTCCCCCTCTTTCCTCTCTTTTTCTCCTTTTAAAAACGTAAATCTGGGCAAAATTTCGACCCGACCGACCTTGCAAGGTCGGTCCTAGGGTCGGTCGGAGTCAGTAGCGATTTCGGGTGTGTTTTTAAGTTCGACCGACCTTACAAGGTCAGTCCTAAGGTCGGTCGATTCCAGTAGCTTGCAAAAACGCAAATCTGGGCAAAGTTTCGACCCGACCGACCTTGTAAGGTCGGTCCTAAGGTCGGTCCTGTGGACAGGCTAATTCAAAACGTTGTATCTTCTTCGTTTTAACTCCGATTTTGGATCTGTTTGTGCCCACGCGTTCCTCTCTTAGTCTAATTTACTCCTAGCTATGTTACTCCTCCTGTTTATACAATAAATGTGTAAAACACCAATGAAACACAAAGCTAGAGGAAAACAAGCTAGAGTGGAGAAATGAGCATGAAAAGTGTTGATTAAACATATGAAATACACCCCTAAAACATGCTCATTTGGACACTCATTACAGGCCTGATGTACTAGGCCAAATCTTCGGTTTGGATTTCCTTTCTTTGTTACTTCATTGTCTCCTGTTTGATACTTCTAAGTTGAGTCGGTTAGAGCGTTGTACTGGCTTGTTTTACCTCTGCACTAGTGGTATTTGTATTTGAGAGTTATTATTTCATTTCAATCTTGTAAAATTGATTACCCTTCTAAGCTAATCTGCATTCTAGATTTACGTTGTCTGGTCTTTGACAGGAGATGTCATCATCCTTCCTCCTTGTTTGTTACCCTGATTTTTTCTTTCCATTCATTACCTCTGTTTGATCTCTGCTTGAATGAGGAAAGCTGCACGCACACATTATTTGATTTTGGCCTTTGTTAGTTTGATTGTAGGTCATATGAGTTTCTAGACAATTTATTGCATCTGTGGTCTTAGCTCTCTATTCTCCTAAAAAATGTTCTCGTGTATGTGATCTGTAAGAGTGAACTTTGTTTGAATCCAGTTTACTTGTTGATATCTCTATTGTTTTTATGGATTTGTAACCCATCGACTGCTTTGATATTCATTCGCATTTTCAGGAGAATCATCTCACTCATGGGTTTGTGGCTGAGTTTTGATTAACTTGATGTCAGGCCATTAATACGTTTGCCCCTTAAGTTGATGTTCGTGAATTAATTTGGTGCTATTTTTAATGATTTGGGCCCTCCGCATTTCCGGCCTTTGGGGATTAAGGCTCACATTGCCCTGTCCAAGTGTTTACTGACCCATCTGTGACACTCGTTTGCTGATGATTACTCTTTGGAATTTGATTTGGGCAGATTGATCTTTGACCCATTGGCATAACTTGGATGGTGTAGTATGTGTATTCATTATTTCCCTCGCGCAGTATGTCTACCTTGATCTGCCTCTAGACTGGGTTTTGCTGGTCAACTAGGCTGAGGTGCTTTAGGCTTCATGACTGCTCCTTGTAAGGGTTTGGAAATTGGGTTAGCTTCCTTTGAATACGGTTTGGAAATTATGTCGCTTACAACTTCAACTTTTCCCCTTTTTGCGCACCGATATGGGGTTTAGAGATTAATTTGAAGCTAGAAAATGTTTGTCCCTTGCACATTGAATAGGTTTGGAAATATTTTAGCCCACTGCCTTGTCACTAGCTTCCTCCCTTGAGTATTACTTTTGGCTTAAAATCATGTTGCTTGTGATGTTATTATCTCGACCCTTTTCATGCTTCCTACCTTTGGTTTTATGTCTTGACTGAGGTACATATACAACTGATTAAACATGGTTGGTTTGCTTGAGTTGCGCCTGCTGGACTTGCGGTTTGACTTTGAATCATGCAAATTGACTACACCTTTGCACTTTGGGCTTACCTTCTATGGGTTTGGAAATTCAATCTTTCACCCTCTTACTACAATTTAAATGCCTTTGATAGCTAATTGTTCCTTGCACTTTTATAGGGGTTTGGAAATTGTTTGAAACTAGCATGACTTGTCCCTCACGCTTAGATATGAACATAGATCGAGAGATAGTTGTCCTATGCTATAATTGTTGGATAATCACTCATCAACTGGAGGTCTCTTATTAGTTTTTCACCTTAGAGGGAAATGATTAGGATCTAGCTATGATCCCACATGCCTTACAATCTACCCCTTTGATACTACACTTTGGTTTAAGTCATAAGGATGATGAATAAATCTAAGTTTCAAACCCTTAATTTGATTTATCTTATAATTCATAACATTTGCTGGCAGCTTGAAACTCTTTTCTAGGTTGGGGTGTGGGAAATGATTAGATTGCCCCTTTTCCTCCCATTGAGAGGGGTCGTATGATCACATTGCACACATCCCAACCTCCTTACATTTCATTACTATCTTATCTCGAGTTTCTTTGTATGCGTTCTTTGACATGTACATAATGCTCTAGGAATGGAAAGCTGCTTAGCTGGGAAACTGGACATTAGCTTGGACTACCTCGATCTTCTATAATAAGTAACAGTTGGTGCACCTCAGACCTCTATCAGCTCAAGTGAGGCGGCGTCGATGCGACCCCCTAGCAGTTCTCTGTTTAAAAATAAAAATTTCATTCATGTTTGTATTAATTTGTAATTTAATTATTGTTCTTGCTTTCGTTTGTAGTCTTATGATTTATTCATTCCTGCGATTTCATACCATGATCTTTATGGTAGTTCTTTGCCTGTGAATTTCTATATATTCTTTAGCTATCATAATTTATTTGTTGTGATATTTGTTGTGGTCTATCTTTTGGGTCAACCTTAGAAACAAGCCTAAAGGACCAAAGCCCTTAGGATAGTGGGTGTTCCTTCACACTTAGTAGGTCATGTGTCTTTCCTGGTGGAGGTGATACCCTAAATCTTAAAATGCATCCTTAAAGCCAAAAAAAAGTAAACAGTTTGATTCAAAATATTTTCACATAGAGGATTCGTTTCTGAAATTGTTGAAACCAAAAAATGAATGAATAAATGCGGCCCAAACCTAAATCAAGCCCTGGCCCATTTAAGGCCCAAACCTGGCCCATTAGCTCAAATTTGGCCACTAGCCTAAATCTGGCCCATTAGCTCAAATTTGGCCATTACCCCAAATTTGGTCCATTAGCCCAAATTCGTCCCAAATCTAGCCCAATTCCACTTCAAGAATCATTCGACCCAATTTCACTTCAAAAATCAATCCAAAATCAAGTCAATTCCAATTCTCATTTCAATTCATTTTGAATCCTATTCCCATTCATTTTCATTTGATTCCAATCTAATCTAATTTCAACTTTAATTCAATCCCAGTTCAATTCAAAAATTCATCTCAAAATCCAATTCAATTCAAAAATTCATTTCAATCCCAATTCAATTCAATTCAAAAATTCATTTTATAATCCAATTGATTTTAAAAATTCATTCAATTTCCAATTGATTTTGAAAATTCATTCAATTTCCAATTCAATTCAAAATTCATTCAATTCCAATTCAATATCAATTTCAAATAAATTCTAATTCAACTTCAATTTCATTTCCAATTCGATTTCAATACAAAATCAATTCCAATTCCAATTCAATTTCTATTCAATTCCAATTCAACTTTGATTCAGTTTCAATTCAATTTCAATCCGATTTCAATCCAACATTCAACCCAAAATCAAGCCCAAAGTTCAGCTCAAAAATCTAGCCCAAAAGCTTGACTCAAAAACGAACCTAAAACCAGTCCGATTTCAAACCTAATACCATTTCAAAAACTAAAGACCGATCCTAGCCCAAAGTCAACCCTAAAAAATGGCCCAAAGTTAAACCCAAATCGGCCTAATTTCAAGCCCGAATCCAGCAAATTTCAAACACGATTTCAATCCAACATTCAACCCAAAATCAACCTAATTCCTCTAACGCTTCAAACGTCTCTATACACTTCCAATTCATGAGCCCCAACTTGAAACATCAAACTCATAGAAGTTTTCAAATCTTCACAACTTTTGAAACACTTCAAGCTCATGAAGTTCTAGTCATGCTCAGCTACTCCCCAACACCACAAGATCCCATGCGTTTCTAATTGTTGATTGTCTCAAAGACTCGAATGTCTCACTGACTCGATTTCCACATAGACTCAAATGCCTCACAGACTCGAACATCTCATTGGCTCGAATGTCTCACAGGCTTAAACATCTCGCAGAACATCTCACAGGCTCGAATGTCTCACAGACTCAAATGTCTCACATACTTTAATTGTATCACAGACTCCAACTAAATCATAGACTCCAACTGTCTCATGGACTGGAATACCTAATTTGACTCAACAAACTCAAACATCTTAAAAATCCTTAGCTTCTCAAAACCTGAACATCTCAAAATTTCATAACCCTTCCAAGTAAACCCGAGCGCCTCACAGACTTTGATATCTCATTCCTTCCACCATCTGAGCACTCCAAATGTCTTATAAACTCGAGCATCTCACAAACTATGACATCCCATACTTCCAACATCTTCTAAAAACTCTCAAATCTCGGACAACACTCAAACACCTTCAAACTCCATAAATCCCAATACCCTAAAACTCACAAAAGCCCTAAAGGCCGTGAACTACGTAAGGTCTGATCTCAATAGGGAGTTGAGTACGTTGGCAACCCACCTAGGGTGCGACCCCATTCCAATCCAAAAAACCTCTTTCCCAACTTTGAGGTAGTATTCATGTCAAACATTCAAATCCTCTTTGACTCCCACAAACCCTCGACTTCTTCAACTCTCAAAATCAGGCTCCTAATCTTTTATTTTGTACTCATTCGAATTCATCAATTCTTCTTCTTGGTGCTAGCTTGGCAGAAAAGCTCGCCTCATCAACTCTCTACACTCCACTCTATTTCCATCCTATCCTTATGACCCTTCAAATGAATCTCTCTAAAAGGTTTTGAAAGAAAGTAATCCCAACAATTAGAGACTGAGGTTTCCTCGGGCACCAATCTAAAGTCGTGGTCGTTTCCACTTCTAAGGGGTGTAACCCAATATGAACTCACACAAAATCTCTTGTATGATCAGATAAGTCCTATCCATAGGCAACAAATCTTAGAGTCAATCCATAGTTCTTAGAACCTTCCTTCCCTTCCTTCCTAGTATTTTTAGGTCAAACTAGGTGGCGACTCTAGTCAATTCCGCCTTTAGGGCATAAGTCTGGGTGGAGCCCATTGAGAGCTGGTGTAGTGCTCACTAGTACTCCCCATGAAGCTTTTTTGGAAAGATAGACGATAAAGTAGGTATTTGAGGGTTGTTAGAATAACGGGTTTTCACCATCCACATATTGGTAATTTTTATGATCTAGGCCTTTAGTCATACCATATTTGGATAGACCCCCCTTATACCGAAAAATCACCCTTCACGGATAGGAAATTCAAGTAGTAGCAGTAAAGGTGGCACTAACATTGCTTAGTAACTAATGATTTTGTTGACTCAAGGTGGCTTCAAATTGCAAAAGAGAAACACGGATTTCCAAAGGTGTCATTTGATCCTTAGTAGAGTAAATGATAGTACTAACATGATTAAAGTCAACAGGAAGTCCTTTAAGTAAATAGGTTTGAAATTCACCATCAGTAACTGAACGACCAACACTTTCTAAAGAGCAAACCAAACTCCTGGCACAATTAAAGTATTAAGTAATGTTTTCATCGCCCTTCTTAGTGATGGTAGCAAGCTGAATGTGATACTAGCCGAGTTGAGCAGCACTTTGAGCTGCATAGATACTATGAGTTTTGTCCTATAAATCTTTAGAGGTTTTACAACCAATAAAAGAAACTATGATGCTTTTGGTGACAGTCATGTAGATAACAGACATGATTAATTGATCTTGATTCACCCATTTAGTATAATCAGAATTGATAGTGCCGCCATTCGTTACTCATGCAGGTGCTAGGCATGATTCATCAACAAACTTATAGAGATCATTTCCACCAAGAAATGGGACTATAGTTGTTTGTCAAAGGTTAAAGCTGGTTTATGAAAGTTTAATAAGATTACCTGCTGCTAAAAGGACATTTTGGGTGCCAGTACTTGAAGAGGAAAACTAAGAAGAAGAGTTGGACGATAAAGAAGAGCTCCCAATAGCCATGAGAATCAATGCGTCACCTTAGAGTATTAAAGGCTCTGATATCACAATATAAATGATGTAAAAATATGGTAAATGTGTCAAAGTAAACAAGCCGCCTTTCTATTGATAGTAGGAGAATATTTATACTTGCTTAAATGGACTGTAATATAATGAGTAAACTGACTAATATCTATTGGGTCTGAGGCCTTTGATAAGTGAGAAATACATAGACATTTAAGGGTTTAATTTACCTTGTACGTACTTACTTTCAGGATAATATTACTCACTTATCGTATGTTTTTCCTCTAGTTTATGTTTTATTGGTTATCTCACAAATTTATTGGTTAAACATGAGGAAAACCAAGCTAGGAGCAAATTATACGAAGAGACAAACGCCTGGGCGCAAACGGATCTTAAATCAGAGCTGAAATTAATATTTTAGAAGCGAACCAATTTTCGTCCGAACCACACTGGTCCAGACAGTGGTTTGGACGCGGAAAATTTGAAGATCCGTCCGTGGAAATAAGGCAGGACAGAGGGTGGACAAGGACAACATGTCTGTGGCATGTCCGGGTAAAAAAGAGCGGACAAGAGCACTGTCCGTGGTGTGTCCGCGTGAAATACCCCAAACTTAAATATAGTGATTAAGATAATCCTAATCCTTATTTAAGAGCCTAATAATGCGTAAGTAATATTAGTAAGGAAAAATAAACCCAAAAGAAATAAAGAAACGCTTAAAAAGCGAAAAAACGCTAAGTAAGCGTTAAATAACCAAAAGAGGTGCGAGACCTCGGTTAGAGTATTATATGGATCCCAAAGGTTTAATAAGACCTAAATAATATATGGGAACAACTCCCGAAGAAAACGGATCTGAATAATGTATTAAAACGCTAATAGAGCTTTAACGCACGTTTTTCGAGAAGACCCGAAAACGTGATTTTAAATGGTCAAACGAACCCGTAAAAATTATAAGTCATTAAATAATAGTTATTAAGCATTTATGGAAGTTTAATGACCAATAAAAATAAAGAAGCGAGGGAATTCCGGAAAACGGGCCCGGTTAGTAAGTAGTATCAAAACCGGGTAAAATAACGAGCGTTTTCTGTAAAAGACGAAAAACGCTCCAACTAGCAGTAATGTGTGGGGCCGATTTTAAGGGGTCAAATAACCCTCTCACACACATGTAACTAGCTAGATTAATGTAGAGTCAAAAAGCAAAAAGGTGGGAAAGTAAAAAGCACTCACACACTCTCTCTCCCCTCATTTCTCTCTTCTCTCTCCTTCCCCCTTCCCTCTCCATCGATTTTGCCCTCTCTCTCTTCTGGTTGGGCGATTTCAAAGCCCCAAAGGAAGCTCCCATGGCTTCCTCACTCTCTTCCTCATGCTCTAGCTCCATTTGAGCTCCAAATGTAAAATAAATTACATATTTGTAATCCCCTCATCATCCTCTACATTTCTACCTTTTCAAAATTCAAAAAGGATGAGTTTCATCTCCATGGGTTTTCCCCATTTGAAGAGAAAAGCACACCATTGTGAAGCTTGGAGTCTCCTCTTTCCAACAAGGTAAAAATCCCCACGAAAGACCTCACTTTTCTCCATCTCTTGGTATGGCCGATTTTTGGTCTCTCTCTTACCTTGTTTTTCCTCTTGTTTTGGAGCTTTGCTTCAACCCTCCAATGGTGGTGAGAACACCTTCTTGAACCAAGGGCTAAGACCCCTCCTAAATCACTCCAAAGGTAAACCCTAGAATTTGTATTTTTGACACTTCAATGAATTAGTGATAATTTAAGGGTTAGTAGTTTAATTACACTTGTTTTGTGTGCTTTGGGTGATGGGAATGGAGTTTGGCAACTCCATTCCCCATATGACCGATTTTGGTGCAAGGAAGAAAGAAGAAGTGGAAAAGGAATGAAGGAATTATAAGCTCAAGGTAAGAGCTCCTTCCTAATGTAAATTCTATTGCATTAGAGTAATGGGAATGGGTAAAATATTTAAAGGACCCAAAACCTTGTACTAGTATTGAGGATTGTGAAATTTGAGTATTTAAGAGCGAGTATTTGAATTGAAGGCTTTGGAGCCAAATAAATGGTGTATGTGTATTAGTATTGCTATTTGAGGAAGTAATGGTGTATTGATATTGTGGTTGAAGAAATGTTGGGGTATTGAATTTTTGTATGAACCTTATGTGCTGGTAGGACCCATGTTGGGTGTGGCTAGCTTTAGGTTGAATTTGATGAGAGGATGTGTAATTGAGGAAGTAAGGAAAGTAGGTGAACTATGGCGAAAATTTAGTAGGAATTGTGCACTGAGAATGACTTGGTGAGTGGGAGAACCAAGGTGTGTATTGGGGATAGTAGAGATGTTTAATGACCATTGGAATGGTAATTGTAGTATGAGAAATAAGAAGTGTAAAATCTGTAGCAAAGTGTATAAGATACATTGGAGAAGTTAGGAGAATTCAATGTGCAAGAATTGGTAAAGGAATGTTGGACTTGGGTATAGATATTGTAAATTGCTTGGAAATGTATTTAAGATGCTAAGAGTGGCATTGGATGAGGAGGTATTGGAGTATAAGAGTAGAGGGAAAAATCTGTAGCATAAGGTATAAGGGAAGAAACAATGGGAGTGTTAAGTTGAAACTTGGGAAATTGAGTGTATAAATAAGTATAGGATTGTGTAATGTATTAAGGAATGAATTAGCATGATTTGGAGCGTCTAAATAGTACTAAAACATGTTAGGATGCATGTAGGAAGAATAGGGAAGCAATGGGTGAAATTGGGAAAAGAAAACAAGGCCTGTAGCAAGTTTCTGCTACTGTCCGACCCACAGCTGGATCGGACGCTGGGTCGGACAAGGCCTGAGTAACGAAAATAAACTTTCTGGAACCGTCCGACCCAGAGCCGTGAGTCGGACGTGGGTCGGACGTGGGTCGGACGTGCCTTGAGAAACGACGGTAATTCTTTCTGGAATGGTCCGACCCAGGGCCGTGAGTCGGACATGGGTCGGACAGGCAAAATTTTCTTCAACGAAGTTTCTGACTTCGTCCGACCCAGAGGATGGGTCGGACGTGGGTCGGACATAGCTTGGATGACGAAACTGAAACCTTCTGGAATGGTCCGACCCAGAGGTGTATGGGTCGGACGGAATAGTGCTGGGTCGGACGAGAGTAATTTCAGAGGACGAAAACCTACTGGAATGGTCCGACCCAGGGTTGGGTCGGACGGTGGGTCGGACGGCCCAAACACTTACAAAAAAAAAATGTTTTTATAACATGACTATAGTAATCATATGTATGTATATGTATATGCCTATACACAAGTATGCGTATATAAGTAGTAATACACCATTAATGAAGTAATAATGGTAAGAAAGTAAGCAAATGTGTAAGGAAGCAAGTTTATGAAGTAGTAAAGGAAAGAGTGGTTTTATAACCAAGTAAGAAAGTAATGGAGTAGTAAGTATGCATTGAAAGTATCAATGAAGGAGTAAGTAGATCAATAATAGATCATTGATCATACTACTTCGTGTATGTATAGGAATCAAAAAGTTGATCTCCAAGGAACCGGTAGTGCGGATACAACGGTGAACGGTATGATTTCTTCATGCTCTGTATCCTAACCTGGTTACCCCGATTTGTGTGCTTATGTGATCACCAATAATATAAATGCACGAATCGGATTTATATTGCACTTAACTGTGTCTGAACTATTTGTTCTTGTTGTATCTTCTTGAACAATTAGTTTGTATAATTCATGAAATGAATGAATGGAATTGAGAAGTATGTGTAAGTATTGTGTACTTGAGTATTGTACGTATGTATGGAAATAAAGTATTGACTTCTACTAATTCCTAACATTCTAACTCCTAACTTGGGTAATGAGTAAATGGAATGAGTAGAAGTCCGATATAGTTTCGGCCACGCGTGAGGATAAGGAAACACAAGAGGTTGGATCCGAATCCTGGCTGTAATCTTTTCCATGGACCAATTCCCTTGAATGGGTAGCATCCTGGATTAGTGGGCCACCTTAAAGCCCGGTGGTGGGAGGTAGTAATCCCTGCCCGGAGGTCATACCGACTTAACTGGAAGTAAAGTATGTAAGAAGTAAGTATTGTATGTGAATTGGTCTTGACTATTGTAAACATTGACCGGAAAAGATAAAAAGAGTACGAACACCCGATTAACCCGGGTGTGCAGTAAAGCTAACTGGACCCTTGTATGTATAGGAGAATTGTATCTCCGTATTGCGTATTGAGTATGTACGGTATGTGTATTCTGGAAGATGGTAAGTAAGTATGGCTGACTCGTATTGTCCTCCAAGCATGTATGGTACTGTACGTATGTATGTATATCTTGTGCAGTATTGTAGTATCGTGAATGAAAGCATGTATGTATGTATGTATGTATGTATGTATGAATGTATGTATTGCAAAATGAATTGCATGTATTCGACCAAATGGTCGGCGTACCTCGCTAGTACGCGGGGTATGCGGTTATCATATTCAGCGTAAGCTGACCCCCTCGGGGGACCATTTTTAGTGTGCAGGTACCCAGAGCGAATACGGTCAAGGTAAGAGACCGGTGGCGCGCCTTGTAATTAGAAGTATCTAGTTTGTGAGGAATGGGTAGCAGATTGAATCCTAGTAAGTGTGTATGAATTTGGGAGAAGTACTGTATTGATTTTGGAACCTAGTAAACTCGGTATGCGTAGTGTATTATCTTGTACAGAGTTGTGAAGTATTGTACTGAATGGAGTACGGTATTGAATGGAGTAATGTATCGAATGGAGTATTGTAGTAATCAGTACGTAATGAGAGTATGTATTGTATTAAGTAGTACTCGTGAAATACCCCTAACCTTTAAAATAATTAAATGATCTATTAATGATCTAAGATGATTATTAAACATCTAAATATTATTGGGGAACAATCTAAAAGATCTCAACAAGGAAAAACGCGCCTTAAGATCGGTAAAGCCAAAAATGTGCTTTAAAACACCATAAAGATTGTGTGACCTCAAATAGGATCCAAAGTGGATTCCTAAGTATTATAATGAATCAAGGAACACAATAAAACCATTCTCAAGGAGAACTAAGCTCAGGAACATCCTGTGACACAAAAATGTGCGCTAAAATCCTTAAAGCACGTTTTTGTGAGATTGCCTTTTAAATTGATTTTTAATGGGCTTAAAAATTATAATTATCCTAAATATGATATTAATCATATAATATCATATTAAGAATTTAATTCCAGAAATTTACGAATTTTTACAAATTTAATATTAAAATATTAATAAAACCCTAAAGTGGGGCCCGCCATGAGTCAATATTGACCAAGCATGGTCAATGGTCAATAAATTGACCCACTTGGACCATGGCAGCCGGCTGGCTACAGGAGAGGAGGCTGCATAATTCCTTGATTGACAATAATGCTACCTAATGCAAGACTTTTCCAAAAATAATGTTACTTTTACATTATTTCAAATTTTATCAATCATTCCCACTTCCTCCTTCCTTCCTTGTCCGATTTCTCTCATCCCAGCCGAGCTCCTCCTTCCTCTCAAGCTCCCAAAGCTTGCTCTTGAACATGGAAGGCAAACCTAGCTCCTAAGTCATTAATGTAAGTGATTTAATGTCATTTTAGCTCTTTTCTTTCATCTCTTCACCACCAACACCTAAAATTCGTGGCTCATCTATTCCTATGGCTTATTCTCAGTGTTCTAAGGTTAGAACAAGAGCTAAACTCGGTTGAGACCAGTAGAGGGACCAAGGTTGTTCAAATCTACATTTAAGGTAAAAATGTGCTTTAAGCTCATAACTTTTGATTCCTTTCGAGTTTGGCTGTGAAATTTTGGTCATAGACTCATCTTCTTCCCCTTTTCACGTGGGATCTGTTGGTTAGCCATTTGGAGCAAGGGTGACCGAGATCCAAGAGAAATACTCTCTTTTAAGGCATTTTTCCAAGGTAAAACCTAATAACAAGGTAGGATTTCGAGATCTAACTATTTCCTATGTCAATATAGTAGATCTAACACCTTGTGGTGTGTTTGGTTCAGGTCGAAAATACCTAGAACTTCCCTTGCATTTTTAAGGTGATTTTGCCTTAAATCTTACATTAATTATTCCTTATGGTTAAGCTCATGCTTGGAGTGTAACCATATCTTGTTTTTGTGTATTAAACATGTCTAAATCAAGTGGTGAATTTTCCTACAAGTGACCGAGCCCATACAAGGATAAATCAAGGTATAAACACCTTAAACTTATGATTTTTGTAATTTTAAGTATATATATGTACATGGCCGAGAGTGAAACTTCAAATATAGGTCATATTGACCTAAAAATGGAAAAAAATGGCTAAGATAAATTAAGCTAGTCATTTAAGAGATTTAATTAACATAATGGTCAAATTATGACATTATGTGGAAAAATAATTAAATGGAAGTGAGGCCGTGAGTATATATGATATTTTGAGACATTTATTGTGATTTATTTTTCAAGTTCAAGGTTGTAATAAGGCCATGTTATTAGGCCATTTTAATTTAAGTTTATAAGCTTATTTAGTTTTATTTATGCTTATAATTAAAATTGGGGCCAATTCGTAATTATTGAGAAAATAAAAAGCCGTGGGCTTAATTTAGAGAAATTTAGGATTTTTAAATGAATTTAATAAAATTATAACATTTTATAAAGTTTGGGTCAAAATTGTAAAAATAGAAAAGTATAGGCTATTATTTGTAATTACCGAAAAGTTGGTTCCCATTTGGTATTAGGAGTCAAAGTTGACTATATAGGAGACTTTGACCAAGTTTAGAAAATTTAAGAAATTAAATACTACCTTATAATAAGATACTTATTAAATTGTAAAGATTTATAAGTCTTGGGGTAGTAATGTAATTACCGAAACTTAAGGGTGCTAAATGGAGTTTAGTAAAGTCCTTAGGTTATTAGGAATTTTTAGAAGCTGATTTGGGGTAAATTTGGAGTTTATATGAATTATCTAGGTATATTATAAGATATTCATAACATTGTTACACATGGGTAACATATGTGGTAAAACCGAGATTTAGAGAAAGTATAAGGTTAATAATGATATTTATAACCTTTTGGTATGGTTTGGTAATTTTTGGAATTATATATAAGGTTTTGTGAAGATATATGTATAATATATGGTTTTGGTGATATTAGAAACTATAAGTTTAAGATGGGGTAATTGGTGAATATAGAAAGTTAAGTGGTGGTGGAAATAAATTCAAATAGACCATGGGGTCTGTTCGGTATTTTGGAGAAAATATAACCATAGGTTATAATTATATTAAGGAATAAGGATTATAATATAAGGTATATATTATAAGTGTAACAATGGATTATATTTGGGGTTGATTTATAAGTTATGGAAATATAGTGGAGAATAGTTAATACCGAAAGTTTAAGGGTTATTTGGTATTTATTAACAATATAAACTATAGGTTACAATTGTTTTAATGACTTAAATGTAATAATTGTTATATAAACCATAATATAACATTATATAAATTATGTGGTGGATTTTGTAAATATTTGAGAATTATAGGTGCTGTTCGAAAATATTAATATTTTTGAATGAAATTTATAATATGGTTTTAATGTTATAAGAATATAACATTTATAATATAAGAGGTATTCATTAAAAAGAATGAAATATGTTATAATGACTTACCATATAATGAATAGTCCTATAATGCATATATATAAATAAATATATGTTATGGGTGTGGAAAGTATAATATAGTTCAATAACTATATATTACCACAATTAAAATGATATGAGATGAAGGGAAAAGAATTGTAAACATTAGATATGGAATTCTAATGTTAGGAGTATACATGAAATAATAAGAACTTATATAGTTCATGGCATTTATATATGAATTATACTCCTTTAAACTTGGGAAAACAAACCTTAGAAAAATAAATACTAAGGTGAGATGTATAATACATGGTAAAGAATTATACATGCAATATCGAAACAAACTATACAATATACAAGGTATATTAAGTTACATGCGATAACAAGTTCAAACGTTAAGTATATTAATATACGAGAGAGGAAACTACGCATGTAATGTAATGTCTTCATAATCCTGAATTAAACTGAAAACCCGTCAAACATTGACAGTTAATATACGGGGGATTAATAGGGATAGGTTAATAACGGTACGGGGTGCCGTAGGGTATTGTTAATATGAGATGCTGATGCATAGTGTGATGCATATTGCTAGATTGTTAGAGGCGTCTCGAGGATCTCCAGAGAATTAGCTGATTCATACTCCACCGTAATACTTCCAGGGTGAACGGTATGTATGTTATTTATGTGGCTTGATTGTCTCTGAGGATTTCCTCAGTTCAGACATTGTGTGAAAATCTGTGATAAGATTGAATGTCTGCTTGTGTGAATTAATATGCCTGGGTTGTGTATTAATGCTGCTTTATTATTATTACTGTTGTACGATAACAGTATTGTTCGTATATATGAACATATTATAAAACGAACTAGCGGCAATGATGCTATCTTATATGTGTAATATAAGGAACGTAAGTAAAACGTTGTAGCATTAAGATAATAAGATATATATAATATCTGGAAATTGTATACGGAGCACTGGCCTCTCTAACGCCGCTCTCATATCTAGCACTGGATCCCGAGTCGACATACTCAGGATTAGACTGTGACCTTAGTCTGCTGTGCTAGGAAAAATATATGGTAAAGCGATGCGATGGTATAAATAAAGTTATCAAAAGAATGTGGTTATTACTGTAAATTGTGATCCATTAATGATACTAGGATACCGTGTGGTAACCGAAAGTATCTGGATAAATTTCCAACGGACTACAGATGGTCCGTCGGTCGGAGACTCTACCGCTGGAGTGGCTACTGCCATGGGTGACCCGCCATAGGTGATGGGTAATTTAAAGACACGTCCTTCTAACGAGACGTTGTCATTAGACATAACTGAACAATACGAACGACTGTGTTAGCTCGTACATTAGGCGAACATTGTTTGGGTTTGCATGCGAAGACGAGAGTTTATTTTCATTTATAATTCTCATGTTTCGCCTTGTTGTTCATTGGTTGTGCTTTGTGGTTATGTGTGGTATGTTGGTGGGTTTGTTTGAACGAGCCATTGTGCTCATATTGTGTGTTGTGAACTGGTTGTGGCGAGTCGCTGTACTCACGTGTGGTTTATGGTGGATTGTTTGGTCGAGTGAGTCGCTGTGTACTCAATTATGAACTATAAGTGTGGTTGGAATGGAGTCTCTGTACTCATATAGGCGTTGTAACGCTTTCAGTGATTATTACGATGCGATGTGTGAAGCCGAGGGCTTGTTTGTTATTTGAGTTTACTGCACTTATATATTGTTGCTTTACAGTTTATAAATAAACTACTTGCATGAAAAAGAACTGCATGCTCTCGACCAAATAACTGAGGGTCCGAGGGGGCATGACGGTCATGTAGTAACATACTCAGCAGGGGCTGATTCCATACCACAACAACCATTTTTGCAGGTATGCAGCTTCCGGTGTCAGCAAAGAGAGGGACGCGCTGGGTAGTTTAATTACAGTTGTTTAAATATGCACTGTTGCATTTGATACGAACTTAGAAACGTGTATAGGATTGGGATACTTAGAATGCTCACTGTGAATGTATTTTGTAATGGTTTTGGAAAGTTAGATCTATCTCTTGTGTCACTGCGAGAAAATGTTTCGTATGTAAGAATATATCAGGAAGCACGTTATTACTCGTATGGGCGAGTAAGAACGGTGACACCAGTAATTGATTCGTTGAGATTACCGCTGCGATTATATGTTAAGTAAGATGTTTAGGAGCCTTTTAGAGTAGGGTGTTACAACTCGGATATTCCGGTCCATCAGACCGATGCTGTATGTAGAAAGTAGTAGCCTTGTTAGTCACGTGGGTGACTAACGGCATTGTATCACCCGATGTATGTAAGTATGTATCCGCTGCGTGACTCGGGAAGCACGAGGAGATTGGACGGTAATGATTGAATTAATAGTAGGGGTGTTACACCGCGGGATAAAAGGCCGGACAGAGAAGAGGAGTCTGTGGCCTGTCCGGGGAAATAAGGCCGGACAACACTGCAGGCTGCGGTAGAGACGTCCGTGTAAAAATGATCGGACAAGAGATAGAGACGACCGGGGATTTAAACAAGGACGCCTCTAAATGCAACCCAGATCTCCTGATAATTGATTGAGCCAACCGTCTTCCCCAATTTTTCTTGCGGCGCCTGCAAACACATCTATCTACCCCATCACCAATATCAGGCGCCGGCAGTCCTTAAATCCCTCACGCGTTGTCCAGTTCTGTCTTCATCCTCATCCTATCTTCTATATAAACCCACTGCTACTTCATCAAAAAGGGGCACGTTGGTTCACCATAACTCAACTCTCTAAATCATTCACGTTCACTTCCAAATCACACTTCCTCCAGAGAATTCCATTTACCTCCATACATCCACATCGCCACTTCATTTTCTTCATTTCCATCACACCAAATAAGCCCGTGCGAATGCAGAGAGTTCTTTCTTTTCTTTAACTTTACTCTGTTTTAATGTCTGTCGTACTTATGATGTCTGTTTGTATAATTATGTGAGTAATAACCTTAGCCTCCGGGTTGGGAAGCAAGCCTATTTTATTAAATCGTGTTACGTAGACTTTCTACTATAATCTGTTCAAGCAATATTTTGATTCTCGTCCTTAATGCGCTTTAATCTTCAGGCCAATTATTAAAGTGATATTTGTAGTTCTCTTGTTAAAATGCGGTGCTAAGACAAGGTTCTAGACAGAAGAAGTCAAAACGGGTTAATGACTAGAAGCGAGTTTTCGCCTATAGGTTAATCTGTCTCCAACAGGAATTGTTAATAAAGCGATTAATTTATAATAGCTTGAGCAAGGATTGCGCTTGTTGTTTAAATTAATCAGGGTTTATTGTACAAGGACCGGTCAATGAACTAATTAAGATTCCTGAGTTTATTGCTAAAGTGGGGAAGTTTATAGTAATATAATTGGATAAAATAGGTGAGCCAAAAAACCCAGGGTGCTTCCTAAAAACAAAAGAGTTTTATAAACCGCTATTATTATTCTGTTTTGATTAATTGTTCTTTTTACTGTTTTGTTTACGTTAAGTGTTAAATCACAATTTCCCTTAAAAAATGATAAGTTTCTATTCAATAGTCTAACGAGAATTCTCAGTTAATTTACACTATCAGTTAAACCACAGCAAGGTCCCCAAGAGTTCGACAACCCCACAATTCCACTATCCCGCAAAATGATAGGTACACTGCCTAAGTGGTAGAAGTAGTCACATATTTCTCCAACAAGTTTTTGGCGCCGTTGTCGGGGACCTCCGGCACGGTTAATTGATAGTTTTTAATTTTATTGAGTTTTCTGTTTAGCTTTTGCTACTCTTTAATTTTATTTATTATTTTTTGTTGTTATCTAATTTTTCTAGCAATTTAATATCGTATTAATTACAGTCATTTTTTTTTTCAATTATTTAAGATTCCTGTCATTTATTTCCCAGTTATTTAAGTTTCCATTGTCATTTAAATTTCAGCAATCTAACATTTAAATTTCAGTAATCTAATTCCTAACATTTAAATTCCAGCAATCTAACATTTAAATTTCAGTAATCTAACATTTAAATTTCAGTAATCTAACTCCTAACATTTAAATTTCCAGTAAACTAATTACTGACATTTAATTTTCTGTCATTTAATGTCAGTCATTTAATTTTCAGTCATTTAAATTCTGTCATTTAAATTCTGTCAACTAATTACTAACATTTAATTTCTGTCATTTAAATTCAGTTCTTTAAATTACTGTCATTTAAATTCCCGTGTCATTTAAATTCCACTGTCTTTTAATTCTGTCCTTTTCTTTTTTATTTTAGTTAAACTGCATTTATTTTTATTCTTTTTGTTCATTTAGTTTCGCTTTATTTACTCTAAAAAAAAATATAGTTCTTTGTTTTATTAATTGCTTCTTTCTAATTTGTTATTTAATTTTCTTTAGTTTATCTTTACCTTTTAATTATTGCTTTTGTTTTCTTTAGCTGTTTTCCATTTTTCAAACTGCAAGTTATTTCTATATATGCGTCGAACTCGATCTGCAGGTGGTCCTCAAAACGATCTTGAACCTGAGATTGAAAGATTTCTCCACAGAGAAAGATGACAACAACGTATTGAGATGACAACTCGACAAACTCTCTGCGAGTACCAGCAACCGTCAGTCGAAGGGAGGCCCTCCGCTATTGTCCTTCCTCAAGTTACACAGGCTGAACTGGATGCCTGGCAATTCAAAACAAGTTTATCACCACACTCTACCACCAGGGCCAATACAGCGGGCTAGATTCAGATGATGCTCCACACCATATATCTGCATTTCTTGATTTCTGTAACACTTTCAATAAAACAGGAAATCTAAACGAGCGCATCTGTCTGCAATTGTTCCCTTATTCCTTGAAAGATGGCGCCTCCAGGTGGCTGAGAAGTTTACAACCTAGCAGCATCTACAGTTGGTCGAATTAGCAAACAAATTTCTGGCGAAATACTATCCCCCGTCCAAAACAAGAGAAAAAATTGCTGAGATCACCAACTTCTATCAAGAACCAGGCGAGTCTCTTTATGATTCGTGGGATAGATTCAAAGAATTACAGATATTATGCCCACATCACGGTATGAGTAGCCAGGAACTTGTGTTATCATTATTTAGAGGGTTAAATGATTCTAATAAATTGTTGCTAAGGTCCTCGTTTGGAGGAAATTTTATGAAATTAACCGGAGAAGAAGCAGTTGAACTACTGGATACCATGACCGCCAGCACTAGACAATGGTGTAAAAACAAGGGAAGAGGTGAAGCAAAGAAAGAAACAGGAATGTACAGTATTCCCCTGCAGGATCATGTATCTGCTCAACTAGCTGCACTCACAAAAGTTGTGGAGAAACTAACGATGAGTCAACCACAACAAAAAGTTGTGAAAGCGGTGGCCACTTCCCCATATCTGACTCCCTATTGCGAAAACTGTGGAGGAGCTCATGAAACCCCAGACTGCGATGGTTCAGGTTTCAACAGGACCCTTGAGGAGGTAAGTTTAATTAACAACAGACCAGCGAATCCTTATCCGAATTCATACAACCAAAACAATTGGAGGAGCAATCAACAACCATGGAGGAATTATGAGCCATAGACAAGCAACCAAGGATTCAACCAAAACCGACAACCTCAATACAACCGACAACAGGAGCAGCCAACCAACTCACAAGGAGATATGGGCGAACTAAAAAGCATGATGAACCAGCTTCTAAAACAAGGTCAGGCGACAAATTCAAAATTTGCTGAGATAGAAGCGAAAGTTGCTGATCAGGCTACCATAACCACAAATTTAGAGAGACAGATAGGTCAGATTTCCCAACAACTGGCTCAAAGACCAACAGGGTCACTCCCTAGCCAAACTGATCCAAATCCAAGGGAGCATGCAAAATCAATAACCTTGAGAAGCGGAAAAGAGCTGGTATCCGATGTCCCTGAAGCTGAGGAGAAATCTGATGAACAAAGAAATCCTCATTCTGACAAAGAAGGCGTAACAATTCCCAAGGAGAAGGAGTCTCCTGCATCCCTTACTATTAAACCGTCCCAGGTTTCATATGATATTCCAATTCCATTTCTTGATAGATTAAAGAAAAAGAATTTGGATGACCAATTTGGAAATTTTCTTAACATTTTTAAGAAATTAACTATTAATATTCCTTTTTATGATGCCTTAACACAAATGCCTATTTATGCAAAATTTATGAAAGATATTTTGTCTAACAGGCGATCTTTACAGGAAAATGACACGGTGAAATTAACCGAAAGAGTCTCTGCAGTACTTTTGAAGAAACTACCACCGAAGTTGGGAGATCCAGGTCTCCCCATCATTCCCTGCGATGCGATAGAAGACGTAAATTGTGGTAACGGGTTATGCAATTTAGGAGCCAGTATTAACTTAATGCCTTTATTTATCTTTAAGAAATTAGGTATAGGTCAATGCTCTCCTACTCCTGTGCAGCTGCAACTAGCTGATCGATCCATAATCTACCCTAAAGGAAAAGTTGAAGATTTAGTGGTTTCTGTTGGCAAATTTATTTTCCCTGCTGATTTCATTGTTATTGACATTGAGGAAGATAAAGATGTTCACTAATCCTGGGTAGACCTTTTATGAGAACTGCCCGAACTTTAATTGATGTTGAAGGAGGTAAGATAATTTTGAGACTTCATGATGAACAGGTAGTTTTTGACATGACCCGGAGCATGAAGCGTCCTTCTGATACACAAAACTGTTTTTCCATAGATACTATTGACTCTTTAGTACAGGAGACGTTCCTCAGCAAAGATGAAGAAACAATTTGGAAAGATGTCTCATGGCATCTTGTGAAGCTGATGATGAAAATCCTGATATTGCTTTCATGGCTGAAGAGTTGAACAAGAGACAACCATACTTCCGTACCTACCAACAAAAATTCGAGCCAGTAGAAAGAAATGCAGACAGACCAAAGCCTTTCATTGAGATAGCACCTACAGTAGAAATGAAATCTCTTCCCCCTCATTTAAAATACGCTTTTCTAAAAGAGCCATCTGATTTACCAGTTATTATATCATCTAAATTGACAGATGTACAGGAGAAGCAACTTTTAGGGGTGCTACGAAATCATACGACCGCTATCGGTTGGTCAATAGCAGATATCAAAGGAATAAGCCCATATTTATGCTCTCATCGAATTTATATGGAAGATGATTTCAGGGCATTGGCACAACCACAGAGGCGTCTCAACCCCGTTCTAAAAGAGGTGGTAAAAAAGGAGGTAATAAAACTACTTGATGCTGGAATTATTTATCCCATTTCGGATAGCAAGTGGGTGAGCCCAGTACAGGTGGTACCCAAAAAGGGAGGAATAACTATCGTTCTTAACGAAAAAGGTGAGTTGATTCCTCAACGCACTACTACTGGTTGGAGAGTTTGTATTGACTACAGGAAATTGAATACTGCCACACGTAAAGATCATTTTCCCCTGCCCTTTATTGACCAAATGTTGGAAAGGTTAGCTGGTCAGGATTACTATTGTTTTCTAGATGGCTATTCAGGATACTTTCAGATCCCAATTGCTCCAGAAGATCAGGATAAAACTACTTTTACCTGTCCTTATGGAACATATGCTTATAAAAGAATGTCGTTCGGATTATGTAATGCCCCAGCTACTTTTCAACGGTGTATGATGGCTATTTTCTCTGACTACATTGAAAAATGCATAGAGGTCTTTATGGATGACTTCTCTGTCTTGGTTCAACATTTGACACTTGCCTGGAGAATCTCAATCTTATTTTGGCCAGGTGTGAAGACACAAATCTAGTCTTGAACTGGGAAAAATGTCACTTCATGGTTCGAGAAGGGATTGTGTTAGGACATAACGTGTCTTCAAAAGGTATTGAGGTGGATCGCACAAAAATTGAGGTAATAGTAAGACAACTCCCACCTCCTACTACTGTCAGAGGTATCCAAAGTTTTCTTGGACATGCTGGTTTCTATAGAAGATTCATTAAAAACTTTTCCAAGATATCTAAGCCTCCCTGTACTTTACTGACAAAAGATGCTAAATTTCAATTTTCTGATGAATGTTTAGCAGCTTTTAATTTGTTAAAAGAAAAACTTGTTTCTGCTCCTATCGTTGTATCGCCCGACTGGTCCCAACCTTTTGAAATCATGTGTGACGCCAGTGACTATGCGGTGGGTGCTTTTGTGCCAAAAATTGGATAAAGTTCTGAGAGTCATTTATTATGCTAGTCATACTTTAAATGACGCTCAGAAAAATTATGCCACCACGGAAAAAGAATTGCTGACAGTCGTCTTTGCTTTAAATAAGTTCCGTCCATATTTATTGGGTGGTAGTAAGGTTATTCATACTGATCATTCTGCCCTCAAGTATTTATTTACCAAAGCAGATGCAAAACCCAGGTTGATAAGATGGATACTTCTCTTGCAAGAATTCGACATGGAGATAAGAGATAAGAAAGGTATCCAGAATGTCATGGCTGATCACTTGTCAAGAATGGAGGGACCAGAAGACGAAAGACCCATCAATGAGTCTTTCCCTGACGAGGCAGTATTCGTAATCCAAACGGCAGGAGGCCCTTGGTTTGCCGATTGCTAACTATCTGGCTAGGAAGATCATCCCAGCTGATATGACATATCAGCAGCGTAAAAGGTTCTTTTCAATTGTCAAACATTATTTATGGGATGATCCATTTCTTTTCAAAATCTGTGCAGATGGAATTATAAGGAGATGTGTCCCACAGACGGAGATCAGAAATATCATTCTCCATTGCCATTCTAGAGAAACCGGCGGACATCACGGTGTAACCGTACAGCTGCTAAGGTACTTGAATCGGGTTTCTATTGGAACACCCTTCACAAAGACTGTCATGCTTTTGTGTCTACTTGTGATCGGTGTCAAAGGCAAGGTAACATTTCTCGCCGTAATGAACTACCCTTAAACAATATGCTAGAGGTTGAATTATTTGATGTTTGGGGGATTGATTTTATGGGACCCTTCCCAAATTCTTTTGGAAATTTATACATCTTAGTAGCAGTTGATTATGTCTCTAAATGGGCGGAAGCCCTTGCTTGCTCTACTAATGATGGTAAAGTTGTGATGAAGTTCATAAAGAAACACATTTTCACTCGATTCGGTGTTCCTAGAGCAATAATCAGCGATGGTGGCTCTCGCTTCTGCAATCGCCAGTTTGATGCTCTCCTGAAGAAATATGGAGTCCGACATAAGGTTGCTCTATCATACCATCCTCAAACAAATGGTCAGGCTGAGATAACAAATAGAGAACTGAAATGGATTCTACAGAAGACGGTGAGCGCTTCTCGAAAAGATTGGTCCCTTAGATTGGATGATGCGCTCTGGGCATACCGCACCGCCTTCAAAACACCTATTGGCGTGTCCCCCTACAAACTAGTTTTTGGGAAGGCATGCCACTTGCTTGTGGAATTAAAGCATAAATCTTATTGGGCTCTGAAGGTGTTGAACTTTGATCTACAACAAGCCGTGGTGAAAAAAGGAAGTTCCAGTTGACTGAGCTCAAAGAACTTAGGAACGACTCATACGAGAATGCGGTGATTTATAAAGAGAAGACCAAGCGTTGGCACGATAAGATGATTGCCAAGCGAGAATTCAAAACAGGAGATCAGGTCCTTCTTTATAACTCCAGACTTAAGTTCTTCCCAGGTAAGTTAAAATCCTTCTGGTTGGACCATTTAAAATAATATCTACCTCTCCTTATGGAGCTGTGGAATTGGACAATAGAAAAGGAGGATCGTTTAAAGTGAATGGCGCTCGAATAAAATTATTTCTGGGAAACACGTTAGACAACGAAGAGGCTTCTGCGCTTCTACTCAAAGATCCAGTCACACCTTAAAACACTCAGGTACGGTCTAGCCAAACCCATAAAGATGGGTAGCTTGGTAGGAGGCACCTTACTATCTATCTTTTTAATCTATATTGTGCTTATACTTTGTATCTTATTCTATGATTAAAAAAAATTAAAATAATATATATATAGTGAAAAAAAAAGAAAGGAGAGAGAACGAGGAGACTTAACTTGAGTTCTTCTGGCTGTTTAGAATAATTATTACAGGAACACCTTGCACATTTCTGCAGCTGAACTCAAGTGTGGGGGAGCTACACTACATACTCTGTAAAACTCTGGGGAGTACACTATCCATACCCTGCTCTTTAAATTTTCAATATTTCCTATTACCATGCTTTATGATCATTACCCAGGTAGTTTGTGTGCCCTGTTATTTTAATTCTATCTATGCAATGAGGGCATTGCTTTGGTTCAAGTGTGGGGGAGATATAATAATCAAAAAGCTTGCTCTTAAGTTTGTCTCTTTTCAACACTGTGTTTAAATTTGTTAAGTGATTAATAATCAAAGAAGGAGCCATAGAGGGAGTAATGCCGGTGTTAACAGGTTTAAAGGGTACATACTAAAAAAACACTTTGCTCCTTACTCAATGCAAAAAATTTTGAGGAAATATCATTTGAATTTTGTTTTGACTTTGAGCCTGGATTTGAATTGGAATGAAACGGTGGAAAAAGAACAAGGCAAGGTACTCCTCTGATCCAGACAGGCATATTCTGATCCTAAACAGGCCTCGTCCACTCGGTTATTAAGTTCTTAGGGGTGCTTCATCACCCGACTACCTAAGGTACTCGGTATCTGGGATAGTAGACCCAAAACTGCTACAAGGGTGAGAGAAAAGTCTGAGGTAAAAGAAAAATGAACTTCAAAATTGAAGTATCTGTGCATTCTGTACCAAAATGATAAAAACTTCTTCATTATGGATCATGAATATGTGGCATTGAAAGGTATAATGGAATAAGATTTTACTTCATGCCCCTTGTTGTTCAAGGAAATGTGAAAGAAAATGGTGGATTGGCTCAGGGTTAAAAGCAAAATTCTCATGGTACTGCTTCTCTTTCTTTTGAAGGACTTCAGGGTTATTTTCAGAAACGGAGAAATATATATTTAAGAAACTTGTTGTTCTTAGTACCCTTTAAAATCTGAAAAGTTTGGCAATTACATCTTTTGTGCTCTCCTTACTTGATTATTGTCTGTTTAACTTGTTTAAACATTATGTCAAAAAGATTTGCTTGAGGACAAGCAAAAGATAAGTATGGGGGAGTTTGATAAGTGAGAAATACATAGACATTTAAGGGTTTAATTTACCTTGTACGTACTTACTTTCAGGATAATATTACTCACTTATCGTATGTTTTTCCTCTAGTTTATGTTTTATTGGTTGTCTCACAAATTTATTGGTTAAACATGAGGAAACCCAAGCTAGGAGCAAAGTAGACGAAGAGACAAACGCCTGGGCGCAAACGGATCTTAAATCGGAGCTGAAACGAATATTTTAGAAGCGAACCAATTTTCGTCCGAACCACACTGGTCCGGACAGTGGTTCGGACGTGGCAAATTTGAAGATCCGTCCGTGGGAAATAAGGCAGGACAGAGGGCGGACAAGGACAACATGTCCGTGGCATGTCCGGGTAAAAAGAGCGGACAAGAGCACTGTCCGTGGTGTGTCCGCGGATAAAAGGCCGGACAGAGAAGAGGAGTCCGTGGCCTGTCCGGGGAAATAAGGTCGGACAACACTGCAGGCTGCGGTAGAGACGTCCGTGTAAAAAGACCGGACAAGAGATAGAGACGACCGGGGATTTAAACAAGGACGCCTCTAAATGCAACCCAGATCTCCTGATAATTGATTGAGCTGACCGTCTTCCCCATTTTTCTTGCGGCGCCTGCAAAACATCTATCTACCCCATCACCAATATCAAGCGCCGGCAGTCCTTAAATCCCTCACGCGTTGTCCAGTTCTGTCTTCATCCTCATCCTTTCTTCTATATAAACCCACTGCTACTTCATCAGAAAAAGGGGCACGTGGTTCAGTTCAACTCTCCACTCACGTTCACTTCAATCACACTCTGAATCATCACTCTCGTTCACTTCTCACCCTTTCACAGAGACAAATCCATTTTCTCTCCATACATCACACATCTTCCATCTTCATATTTCTTTCATTTCCATCACACCAAATAAGCCCGTGCGAATGCAGAGAGTTCAGTCTTTTCTTTACTTACTCTGTTTTAATGTCTGTCGTACTTATGATGTCTGTTTGTATAATTATGTGTGAGTAATAACTTAGCCTCCCGGGTTGGGAAGCAAGCCTATTTATTAAATCGTGTTACGTAGACTTTCTACTATAATCTGTTCAAGCAATATTTTGATTCTCGTCCTTAACGCGCTTTAATCTTCAGGCCAATTATTAAAGTGATATTTGTAGTTCTCTTGTTAAAAATGCAGTGCTAAGACAAGGTTCTAGACAGAAGAAGTCAAAACGGGTTAATGACTAGAAGCGAGTTTTCGCCTATAGGTTAATCTGTCTCCAACAGGAATTGTTAATAAAGCGATTAATTTATAATAACTTGAGCAAGGATTGCGCTTGTTGTTTAAATTAATCAGGGTTTATTGTACAAGGACCGGTCAATGAACTAATTAAGATTCCTGAGTTTATTGCTAAAGTGGTGGAAGTTTATAGTAATATAATTGGATAAAATAGGTGAGCAAAACAACCCAGGGTGCTTCCTAAAAACAAAAGAGTTTTATAAACCGCTATTATTATTCTATTTTGATTAATTGTTCTTTTTACTGTTTTGTTTATGTTAAGTGTTAAATCACAATTTCCTTAAAAAATGATAAGTTTCAATTCAATAGTCTAACTAGAATTCTCAGTTAATTTACACTATCAGTTAAACCACAGCAAGGTCCCCAAGAGTTTGACAACCCCACAATTCCACTATCCCGCAAAACGATAGGTACACTACCTAAGTGGTAGAAGTAGTCACATATTTCTCTAACAGCCTTCTTACATTGGACAACTAATGAATTGGGTCTATCTATTTTATTTTGTACTATTAGGTATACACCTTTTGCCAGTTTGTTAAGGATTGGTAGTGGTACTGAGTCACTGGACATATAACTCTTATGTTAGCTCTTTACGTTTACTAATATCTCCAAACTCCTTAATATTGACATGCTTTCTTCATCACTGAAAGCATGATGAGGCAATTTATACAAAAAAATTAAAAAATTACAAGGCTAATTTGTGTATAAATTAAGTCAATAGCTTAGGAAACCCGATAAAGTTGTTTCAAATGTGAAAGATCATAGAAACTGACTCCAAATCCACACAAAATTAAAGATGATGTTCTTGTGGTCAACATATAAATAAACTTATAAAAATCACAGACAATTTTGAGAATTACTTAGTTACAATTTGGTTCAAGTGTTATATTTTCTTTTACTTTCAAGAATTCTAACCAACCATGCCCTTCGCCAACTAAAAGATGGACATTCATTTACTAAACAACTACTATCACTAATAAACCAGTGCTAGTAAAAAAGATAGACACCTATACACAAAAAATCCTAAATGATGGGTATCCATTTACTAAAATGGTTTTATTGCCGGTTAACTAGTTTCACTAAAAAGGATGGATTCCAAACAAGTACTAAATCAAAAATTCTTTAGGTTCATTAGTTTTGCAGCGAGGTCTAGTAATTACCTGTTAATTATGAATATCATAGCTGTCTAACTAATAATCTTTAATTTAGGCATCTATTTAAAAAACTTTATAAGAATTACAGTAACAACAACATACAACTATCAGTACAATTGATCCCTTAACATAAACTAAATGTTAAAAACCAAAAAATAAAACTAAAAATTGTTCTCTTATTCGACTAGTTTTAGTTTCGAGTTATTGTTTTACTTTTATATTATGCATAAATTTCAATACTAAATAATTACTTGTTTATAAAACATCTGTGCACCTACATCTTCTTTAAAACGGACTTTTATAATGGTATTTGAAAAGTACACAAAGTTGAAAACAATGGCTCTGATCTGATCATCATGACTTTCAAGCAGTGTTTGGGCCGCTTTCCGGTTTTCCTCTGCTTTATTCTCTCAGCTAGGGGTTTTTTCTCTCCTTTTTTTCAAAGACCTTCTTACTTTTATTAAATGAAAAGAGGGTAAAACTACTTTGGGCTTACATCATCCCAAGACTTAGCCAGACAACAAGAGTGATATTGGTCAAACCAATAACCCTTGCCAGAAAAACATCTAATTTTCTGATGCTAATCAAACTTGCTAAAGAAAGAAAGAGTGTATCGTGCTCTTCCAAACAAGCACCTTCAAGAACATAGAGAAAGCAAAGAAGATCCTCGAAACGGAAGGCCTAGAGGGATGTCTCAAAGCTTAATAACCAATAAAGGAAAGCTAGAACAACAACTAGACTTACAAACTTTATTAAAGTAGAAGCAACTTAGGTGCCGACAAATTATTGAATCCCACAAACCGACATGCAACATCAAAAGATGCTTCAAATATGAACATAACTGTCAGCTGATAGTTGGATCTAAATCAGATATGAGATGCAGTGGTCACTGGTGGCTGGAGAAATGAACGACAGTGATAGCGAGTGGTGGAAACGGTGGAGCTAGGTGCCGGTTAGGAGTCGGAGTCACGGCGAAGGAAAAACAAGGAGAACAAGAAGAACGGAAACAATGAACCAGAACATAGATCAAACATAGACAAATCTGGTGGAAAAAGAAAGAAGAGGGAGGAGGGCGAAGAACGCCAAGTTCCCTCTTCCCTGTGTGAATCGCCACTGGTGGGGAGTATAAAAGGGAACTTCTCTCTCGTAACTTACCTCTAGGATGACCACCCTATCCTAGACTTTATTTTTTGGGAAGATTAATTGCTTGCAATAAATTATGGGTTTTCCCCTCATTAGTCTATCCTGCAAATAGTTCAATAGGAAGTCTGACAACAGGCAAAACAGTTTAGATGCCATTCGTTTGCTGGCTTTAGCAGATTAATATGTTTTCTAAAAAAGTGTAGGACACATGTCATATTTTGATTGGATTTATCTACATCAATATCCTACAAAAGCTTACTATTTTACACATGACAAACCACCATTAGTTAACTACACTCAGCTTTGATTAAAAAAAGGGATCCGTTTGAACTTTCCACCATAAAGCTAGGTGAAGAAGCTTTATGATAAAACTTAATGTGGGTAACCAATGTGAGGTTGACATGTAACTGTGGGTTAGATTTTTGTTCAACGACAATTTAACATCTATTCCAAAAAAATTTCAAATGTGGATTAATGTTCAAATCACTTGTGTAAAACACACCTTATATTTGAAGTTTTATCCTAAATAAGTAAATATTAGGTACCGTTCGGTACCAAGCTTTATTATGCTTTTCTACAACTTTATTTTTTCAAAAAGCAGCAAGATAAAGGTCTGATAAATGCTCAAAAGGACCTTTATCATAAATGTTGGTTTTGCTGCTTTTGGGACATTAAGCTGCTTTTGGGATTTTCTGACCCAGTTCAAAATACAATATTACCCTTCTACTATTTTCATAATTTACAAAATTATACAGTGTCTCCCTCCCCTATATGTCGTATTCTCTCTCCTATTCTCCTCTTTCTCACCCAGCACTACCACCCCTTCTTCCTCACTGTATCATTCTTTCATCTATCGATCGAAGATAGCAGAAACTTAAAATCTATAAATTGTCTTCAGTTTTCGAAATGTATAAGCGAAGGACAATGGATAGTGTAATAACTTACTAATAAATACTCGTTGCTCGACCACTTATTGTTTTACGTAGCGATTAGTTATCAATTTGGCATTCTAACAAGGCAAGAAAGCTCTTCTCAAAGTCGGGGATCACTCAATCAATATATATACCTTTTGCTATGAGCCAAGTAAACAATTAATATGTGCTAGTGAGACCAAACCCAAATGGGAAGAGCGGGTCATAGTGTGGATCACCAACATTCATGGGCAACTGATCCACACTCTTGAACCAACTTCTGGGGAGCTTCCCAGTGAACCCGTAATCACCAAACAACACATCCGTCACTCCCTGTCCTTCCGACCTAGGCAGATCAGATCGAAATGGGTGTTGATTCTCTGTTAAAATAAACAAATAATATATAAAGTAGGGGTGTGTTTGGATATATTATCAGATAAAGCTAGTTTTTAAATAAATGTTCCTACCGAACACCTAATTGATAAAGCTAGTTTTTTTAAAAAAAATTTAAAAATAAAAACAGTGGACATTTAAGATAAATCTAATAACGGAACCACACTTCCGTGGAACTTAGATCAAAAGTCCCAATCCGCTAGCTTCTTTCAGGCAACGTAGAACACCCGTCTGTCAGTTTCGAGAGAGAAGACCCAATGAACGGCGTCGCCTTAGTAATCGCCCCCGGGATCGGTCGAAATGAGCATTCATCAATCAGACATCGCGGGTTGAAAGGAGCACTCATTTGACATCGCAGGTCGACCGAGGCACTGCACCGAGAAGATCGACTACAGTCCGTATTGGGGCCAACCGACCAACTCCTTTAACGCCATCATCTCCCCCCTACAAACAGAAAGTTTTAGCTGGAGCGGCTTCCCATCCACCTTGGAGGGCTTGTCGTCTAAAAAATGGCACACCCCAGCAAGACATCAACGTCGGGGGAGGAAGGAGAAAAGGAGAGGAGGATACAACCTAGTAGCTTTTGGGGATGGGCAATGGCTTCTGTGATCTTCAGGCTAATCCTTGTTTATTTCTCCAATCACCTCAGCCTCTCATCACGCCCTGAAGTCTCTACCCCTCTAACCAGTCTACGTCGATGTACTCTCTCTCTTTACCCTACCCCGACTATGCTGTCTGCGCACTCTTTGCGAAATGAAATGCCAGTTACTTAATTGTTTCTTTCCTTACACTGCTTGTAGTGGCTGAGGGTTATTGGCTCAAACAAGCTTCAGTGTCGCCATATGCTGGTGGGTTTAGCTACCTCCAGTGTTCATTGGAAATACTTTGTATCCATTTTTTTTTGTATGGATTGTGAATTATTTCATATTATGTTAATTATCTATTTGTCCATGTGGATTGCTGGTTAAGCAGGATCCATGTATCATGGGTCGCCCTTGTTGCTGTCCGTCTTAGGCCCCCTTACAGCTAAGAGGTACATATCTATCTACGGCTTAACTGAATATCTGAACGAAATTTGTTGAGTTGCAGGAGTTTGTTCCTCGTTCAACTAAAATGCGGGCTGCTCCTGGTGTAAAGAGTTTAAATTTAGTTTTTTTGGCTGAATTTGCAGAATTCATGGGTACCCTGAGCAATTTTTATGCAGGTATATACTTCATCTATCTTTAAAGCGGAGAGGGGAGAGGGGGTGTAATGTTTATTTGAATACCTTATCATTTGCAGTGTTTGCTATTAGTTGTTCAAGGATTGACCTGTATCAGAACAAAGTTCAATTTTTCATTTTTTTTCTAAGTATCTATGTTAGTTCTTTCTTGGATGAGGCTGGTGCCAGTTTCAATGCATAATGGCACTTATCTATTCTGCTCGACTTGTAATCTTCTATCTGTATATGAGTCATTTATAAGCTAAGAGTTGATGATAGTAAGAATGGACAAAAAGAAGGGATCAGGGATTATAAAAGAATGGGACTATTGAGGATTTTAGATGTATTCCTAATACCGTGTTGATCTGGTACAGAAAACTTACTAAGGAAACTTGAAAAAAAGTCTTAGAATGGCGGCTCTAGGAACCCTAGATATGTGTCCCATGCTAGAGTGCCTCTTGCACTTATCTACCATAAGTAACTGAATACCGATCTCCATTTTTCAGTTGTTCTGCAACTCTTTTCTCTAATTCAAATTAAATAAATTCTACTTACCAATTGGAGTGTTGGCTATGGGCCCATTTCCTTGAATTTTGGGCTCTCTTTTGTTCAGGGTTCCAACATGCTTTACCTGATCTGCCATTTTAGTTTTACATCTCTGACATGTCTTCACATAGGATCCAACTTTTCGAGTAGCTCTGGTGTTAATGGTTAAAGTGCCATTTCTGGACGCTGTGCATTGCTAGTTGCACTCATACTTTATTCCCCCCTTGTCATATTTGTCAAGTACTGCTTTCTAACCTTTTGATTTTGGAGGGTAGTTCCAGATTTATAGAGTGCTGTACAGAATACTGTGTTTCCAAATGAAAGTCTTGGTTCTTCTACTTCGCAGGAATTCTCAGAAATTACTTCTGGCTGCTGCATATCCATTTAATACATCTTTTTCCAATGAACTATTGATGTTCATTCATCTCTCTCACTATAATAGTTAATTTTATCAAACTTCCGTCGTTTCAACGTGTTCTTGTGTACAGCTTGCTCTTTGTGGTAGCAGATCTCGTCTCTGCTATACTTATTCGAGCAACTGGAAGGATTATTCAATCAGCAGATGTTCATCATTTGAAAACACTTGGCCTTATCAAGACATTGAAAGATTCGGGTATGTTTGATCTTGCAGGCTCCAGTGTATGAAGTACCTATCTGGTAATTGGTGAAGGTTTCTTTTGTCTCTAGTAAAAAGTGAAAGAATGTGTGAACTGAGTTTTTCCTCATTCCATTTGAGGGTATAGTAGTCTTCTTTATATATGCTGCGCTGTGGATCCCAAGGGCGATGGATGAGTTGTGTTTGTTGTTGCTTTGAGCTCTTACACTTATTTTTCACTTGTGATGTATCACGTTTAACAGAATTACAGGAGCATGATCACTACAATTTCTCTGGATTGTTGCAGAGGTTCTGCCTTCAGGAGATATAGCAGCGCTTATGTATCTTTGGAATCCTGCTACAATTATTGCCTGCATGGGATCATCAACCTCACCAGTCGAGAACTTTTTTGTAATCTTGTCGATATATGGAGCTTGCGCAAGTAAGTATTGACTTGTGCTCCCACTTTAGAGTTACTGCTTTTTGGGAATAATCCTTGCCATATTTGTTGGTCATGCGTTGGTTTCTCTGAATTAAGCTTTTGTATGCATGAAGCGTGATCTTAGTTGCTGTGGATGAACTTGAAGTCCTATAGTTATACACAGTAGTTATGTAGAATTGAACTCTATGCTGTTATTTTTGCGGTGCCCTTTTCATTGTGTGTTATTCATTCCCCACTCAAATATAATCTCCTACTATTTTCTCACACTATATGTAAGGGTCTACCTTTATGTGTATATATGCATGTGTTCTTTTAAACAGTTGCTCAGGTATGCTTATATGTTGATGTGTGTATGCAGTCTCTTGCATTATCTCAAGTACACGTATGATACTTGCTTGATGCATCTACTTGTGACATGTATGCATTCCAAGTAGTAATGCTCTGAATGAATCGGATGTTTTATATGTCGATGTGATATGTTGTAGAATCTAATAAATGGTTTGGTAGGCGTTGTTTACCAAATATTTAAAGAATAAACAGTTACCAGGCCTACAAAAACTTTCATATATGCACTCTTGTGGGCATCTCCTTATGTGATAAAATTGCAGAGCTTGTTCCCTTGGCTGCTTTTGGATGGGCTATGGCCACACATTTGTCATTCTATCCTGCAATTTTAATTATACCGGTAACTCTCACTCTAATAGTATCTCTACAGTGTTTTGTTTTTTAAATTATTTTAGCAATATTCCAATTTAATGTGGTTTCTTGTCTCAATTACTGTTTCAGTTGACACTTCTTATTGGATGTGGACCAGATGCCCCTCCCAGAAAATTGTTTCTGGAAAAGAGTTCCAGTGATGTAATCAACGGCAAAAAGTCGCAACATTCTGTAACGACAAGTCATGAAAAATATAAATTCTGTTGGAGATCAGGGTGGTGCTTTCTATTGTGGACACTTGGTTGGTCACTCTATATGTTGATTCTATGTGGAATCTCCACCAATCAAACTGTGGGTTACCAGAGATGTTTAAAAGGTATGTTCGGTTATTAATGCTGTAACCTTTGTCTCATGTGTTTGCATGAAGCTCATAATGATGACACGAGTACTTGCTAGCTTCCATGTGTCACACTTAGTGTTCTAAATGACCTGCTGAACTCATTGCTATAAGATTGCCATATAAATGCTGGCACATTACCTTCGTAGAAAGTGATATAAAACATTCTTCTCCAAGTTTTGGTTCCATTGCTCGTCTTCTGAAATCAGTTCAGGTGGGCTAATATTGTTGACAGAAACATATCGAGCATATCATAGTTTATTTTGAACCTTTATGATGCGTTATATGCTACCACCTACTTCTGATTGTTGATATGATAAATTAGATTACAAAGCCTGACTATATTACAGCCGGAACATCCTTGAGGTCTTCGCTGTTTGTTTCTGCCTTTCCGGATTACTACTGTCCATGCTAAGCCCAAATTTATTTGGCATGCATTTTGATCTTTCTTTATTTATTTCCTGCGCTTTTTTCAGGATCTTACTATCTGAGATTGACAATGCTTTTGCAGGACATATGGGTTTCTCTTGACAGTAGAGGACTTATCACCAAATATTGGTGTTCTATGGTTTGTGAACAGACTATCCTAATGTTATTGTAAATTCTAAATACTCAGCTTCCTCCCTATAGAACCTTTTTGTTGATGCTTATGATATTCAACTTGCAGGTACTTTTTTGCCGAAGTTTTTGATTTTTTCAGAAGTTTCTTCTTGATAGTTTTTGGCATCAACATTTATTCATGATACTGCCATTGGCTATACGACTGAGGCACCGGCCCTGCTTCTTAGCTTTTGTGTATATCGCAATATCTTCCATTCTAAAATCTTATCCATCGGTAAGTGTTCTTTATTTCTGCAAGCTCATCTATATTCCTTTAGTTGTGCAATGGGTTCAAATTGTTGTTCTGCTATTATGCTCATCAGGTTGGGGACTCAGCCTTGTACTTGGCTTTACTCAGCTTGTTTGCTAATGAACTAAGAGGCAAGTAGAAGTGTCGTATTTCTGTTTCTTCTTCCCTAGCAGATGGACGTACATTTTATGAATCATGTTAACATGCTCTGCAGAAATGAATTTTTCCTTCCTCCTGTTTTGTGGCTTTGTGGGCATTAATCTCCTCAGTCCTGTGATGCATAATTTATGGATATGGAGGGTATGTCTCTTTGAACCCTTGCTAGTTTGATTTATTAGTAAGCTCAAACTGGATGAATAAGGCGGTAATGCAAAGTTTACTGTAGGGGACTGGAAATGCAAACTTCTACTATGCGACTGCTGTATCTTATGTATGTTTCCAGGTATGTCTGGTCTTCACTTTTACTATTCCGGTCGCATTTTTGTTCCCTTGTGAAGACCTATATAGAAGGCTTATGATGTTCTGCTGATGATTACTCCCCCTCCTGTATGAAATTCTGCATCCAATAGAGGATGGCAATAAATGAACTGATGCTGCTACATCGAATATTTTCTCCATCTCTCTGAGCTTCCTAAACTTACAATATTTACTTGTTTATTCGCCGAACCTTTCTTAAAAGGATTGATGCTTAGATGATCCATGGCTGACATTATAATTTCGAAATAGAGATTGTAATCTTATGCAGGCTAATGAGTGTGTACTTTAGTTCATTACATTGAGTGTGATTGTAGACCTGTTGTCCTTTATGTTAGATGTAAAGTGCGAAGTCGAACAACATTCTCTTGTTAAAAAAAGTTGGATTTATTAGGGTTGTTTGGTTTAGTTCGCAGAAAAACAGAAAACTAAAGCAAATATAGAAGCCAAAAACTTAAAATTGTCACAAAATAAAAAACCAACATAACCCACTTTTTTTTCATGAATTTGCGTAGACTCTTGCCTGTTTTCTATCTTCTGTAAAGAAGGAAACCAAACCGAACCAAACTGGTTTCTGTTTCTCAGGTCTTTGAAAATAGAAATAGAAACCCGAAATCAGCAACTGAAAAAATTAGGCTTTAGTTTTGAAGTGGTAGTGCATGTTTGATGTACATGAATTCAGTTATATTTGATCTGCCGTTAACCATGTTCTCTGTGATTGTAATTTGTTCTGTATCTGGTTTATCTTCTCGTTTAAGTGAGCTAAGCTATCTTGGTCTTTTTTTGGCAGACTCTTCTGGTAGTTGATAGTGTAAGTGCTGTGCTCAACCATGATAGAAAACTGAAGAAGCTCAGTATGAAGGAATGACAACCTTCTATACATACATTCGCTTGGCACCCGCCCCCCCTTTGACTTTGCGGACACCAGCAAACTTGTGGTTCTACTTTTCATTTTATTTGAGCACTGACTAACCACAAGGAAAAAAAGAAGTAAAGTTCTAAACCTTGGGTTATCAAGAGTAATAGATGACGTCAAGAACCTTATCGATAAACTTGTCCATATGATCATCCCTTAACATAGTTTCAGGGACTCTACTTGGGAGTATGTGTGGTAAGAGGTCATAAATTACAACAATGAATGTTTGAATTTGACAAATTTGTGGTCTCATGTTGTAGTAGCACATTCTGTTTACATGTGAATGGCTGAGATAGACTGCCATGTATCACTTGAAGTGTTAGCGAGATTACAATTTGAATGCTATACATTCTTGGGGTCACTATGTGTAGTCGCATTTTCAATTCGTTTAGTTGGAAAATGACCATTTTGTTCCTCTTTCAAAATGTTTTAAAAATTATTATATTTGTCCAAAACTTGTGACATGTTACGAGGAGTACCTAAATTTCATTATATAAGGAGTTGAATATGTTATTAAATCATATTACAAATTCAGAAATCATATAGTAAGAGAAGAAAGTGAAAATCAATTTGAAAGGTTTGAAAACAATTTTGGTAGGAAAAGTAATAACGATGGAGGACACACCAAAGGTTTAGATCCGGAGATAATCGACGAGTACGTAGATGATGTTGACATCGATGAAAACGAACAAGGAGTTTGTTTTGAGGTATTTTTATGTTACTTTTGGCAATTTAGATGTTAATGTAGAACAAAATATGGTAAAAAGAATCAGGAAAAGTAAAAAATGACACCCCTTAGTAGACGCCAGGTGTCGGTCGAGAGTAGCTGATGCCAGTTGCCGTCACCGCTACCCCCTCTTGTCCTGTGTCGCCGCCGCTCTTTTATAATTGGTGTTGTCGCCCATTTTGCTGGTGTCACCGCCGGTTTATATGGCCGGGCGTCAACGCTCGTCTATTGTACCCAGCGCCAACGCCGGTCTATTATACCCGCGTTGGAGTGAACTCTTCTTTGCTGGCGGTGACGTTCTGGGTCGGACCTTAAAATCGCTATATCTTCTTCGTTAAAGTTCCGATTGTAAATCTTTTTACGTCGAGGTGTTCGTCTTTTCATCTACTTCGTTTCAGTTCACTTTGTGGATAATTTGTTTGATATATGTGTTATTTCTTCTAAAGTACGCACTTTTACTATTTTTGAGTAGTATCAGTTGACTGAATGTAAGTATTAATTGTTTCTGCTTAGGGTGAGAATGATGATGAATTTGATGACGAATTAGTAAACGTAAACACATGTCATCGGTTTAGTACGAGCCAATATTTACGGATATAGAGGGATTGATACCCATGTGATATTCATTGTCGAGAATAACAACATTTATTTAATCAGACAGACTGAGGGATGATGGTGAATTAATACTAACGTGTGAGAGGTACGGCAAGAGTAGGTCGCAGAATAGCCAAGGTGAATCATCCTCATCTTGTCAAAGGCGGCGCACTACAAAGAAATGCAACTTCCCGTTCCGCATAAGCATCCACGGTGGGGGATTGAAGGGTGGTCTGTCTTGGTAATGTAGTCGATGCATAACCGTGAGTTGGCTTGTAATCCGCATTCACACTTTGTGTGTCCCTCGTTTTAACGTGGATGAAAGAGCAAGTATGAGAAGTTTGCACATTAGCGGTGAAATACCCCAAATTAATAAAACATGGATTAAATATTTAATCACATTAATTAAGGCCTAAACATGCCCTAAAAGTCAACTATGAACAACAGTGGTCAACACAAAATAAGATGTTGCACCCTTTGACTGTTAAGGGTAAATAAATACCCAAATGAACTTCTTAGGACCTAAAATTTGTCCTAAGTCTATTAACATAATATTAAACATATTATAACCGTTGGACAACACTCCAACACAAAGGAAAAGCATTTACATGCTTCAAGGTCAAAAAGGGCAAAAAGGTGCTCTAAGAATACCTTAAAGGTCTAATGACCTCTAAATGATATAAAATTGGATACCATGATCAAATATCATGTAAGGGACACAAAAAAACCGTTTTCAAAGAAAACCAAGCTCAGAAACACCTTGCGACACAAAATGTGCACTAAAACTCCTTAAAGCACGTTTTTGTGTAATCGCCTTCTAAATAGGTTTTAAATGGGCTAAAAGGTTATAAATACCTTCAAATATGATAAAATATCATATTATAACATGTTAGGAATTTAATTCCAGAAATTTACGAATTTTTACAAATTTAATATTAAAATATTAATAAAACCCTAAAGTAGGGCCCATTTGGGTCAACATTGACTAAGTTGGTCAATGTTGACCATTGACCACGAATTAGACTGCATAAAATCAGATTATTGAGTCTCCTACCAGGCTATGTGACAATACCCATGTGACAATTAAATATACACCCTTACTTTTGCATAAAATAACAAAAAGTAAACTTTACCTTATAAAACAAAAAGGGTGGTCTCCACTCGCTTACCCATGTGATGAGTGCAGCCGATTTGGAGCCCCTCCTCTCCTCATTATACGGTTGTGCCCAAGGCTCCAAGCAAGACAGGACAAACATGGTGACTCATTTGATTAGTTAATTGCTAAAGGTAACATTATTACTCCATTTTGAATCAATTTTGTTTCAATCATACCCTACCTTTGTCAATCAAGGACGGCTGCCTCCTTGCCTTGTCTCCACCGAATTCTCCTTCAATTATCAACTCCAATCAAGCATTGGTGAGTCATCAAAACAATAATGACATAAAATATTCAAAAAATGACTTTAAGGCAATATTAGGTCATTCTCCTTCATTCTTCCTCTTCAGCCAAGATTGCTTCAGCCATAAGCTCTCTTTGGCTCCTCTTCCACCGTAGGTAAGTCTCCAAGCTCCATTGGAGAGAGCTCAAGCTCTAGGTAAGCTTCTAAGGCATAAAAATGCCCATTTCCTTCATCTTTCTTTCCTTTTTCGATTGATCTAGACTCCAAACTTTTCTATACATCTATGTAGAGTGTCTTGGAGGTTAAAGGAAGGTTAAAATTCGGCCATACCCAGATCTAAGGAGGAAAGTTCAAGTCTTGACCATTTAAGGTAAAAATGTGCTCTAAGCACATATCTCTTCTTCCTTGTGAATTTCGGTTGTAAACCTTGGTTCCCTAGCCTTATTTTCTTCTCCTTTTCATGTAGATTCATTTGGTATACCAAGATCTACAAGGAGTAGCTAGATCCAAGCCAAAACACCATTTTTGGCATCTTAAACAAGGTAAAACTTAGCTATCTTCCAAGCTAATTCACCCACGGTTTTATACCTTGTTATTAAGAGAGATTTGATACTCTTTCTCTTCTGGAAAAATAGGGCCGAAGTAGATCTACATCAAGCTTGAAGATCTAAGGTAAAAATCCATGATTTTCATGACTTAAATTACTTCTCATGGATAGATCTTGCTTGGAGACTAACTAGGCCTTGTTTTCTGTTTGAAAACATGTAAGAGAAGCTTTGGAGAAATTCTCCTTAAGGTGGCGAATCCAAACAAGGATTTACCTAAGCTAAATCAAGGTATAAATCACTTAAACATTAACTTTGCTAAGTTAAAATGTTCTAAGCTATCTCTAATATTATTGCCGTGAGTGAAGAAGTAAAATAAGGTCATGTTTGACCTTAAAATGATTAAGGAATGGTTTAATAAATTTTATAACTAATTAAACAAGCATAATTGTCAAATTTAAGACATTATGTGGAAGTTTGGTAATTAAACAAAGAATCTATGGTGAGGCCGAAAACTTATATGTATTTTGGGACATTTATGTGTAATTTATTTTGCAAGCAAATGTTTGTAATAAGGCCATGTATTTTAGGCCATTTTATTTATGCATTTACAAGCTTTTATTTAAGTTTAGGTGATATATAATTATTACCGAAATGAATAAGGGGTTATAGTGTAATTAAATTAAATTTAGGGACTTTAGAAAAATAAAGCCGAAAATTAGAGTTAAAATGGAGTTAAAATAAAGTTTATAAGATTTTATAAAGTTTTGGTGGTTAAATGGTGAATTTTGGAAACTTAGGGGTTAAAACCGTAATTATAAGGAATTGGTGGTCAAGGAAATATTAAGGTGGTCAACCTTGACCATATGCTAGGTTTTGACCAAATTAGATAAGTTAAATAACTTATTTAAGGAGTTATAATAAGATAAGTATCTTAAGGTAATATTTTTATAACATATGTGGTAAATATGTTATTACCGAAAATAAAGGGTGTACAATGGTATTTTAAACACCCATGGGCTATTAGGAATTTTTAGGAATTTATTGGGTTGTTTTTGGAATTAAAATGAACTATATATGTATAATATATAGTTATTATGTCATTATGACACTTTGGAGAAATATAGATGGTGGAATGGTAAATACCGAAGGTATATGGGTTAATAAGGATATTTATAACCCTTTGGTGGAATTTGGTGATTTTTAGAATTATTAAGAGAATTTAATAAGTTATGTGTATAAAATATAGTTTTAATGATATGGTAAACTATATGTTATAAATAGGGCCAAATGGCAATTATAGAATAGCACAAGGGCTGTTCGGAATTTACAAAAAATAACCATAGGTTATACTCTTTTATAAGTTAGAAATGTTATATTAAATGGAATATATAACATGGTATGATTTAAGGGGTGATTTTGTAAATTAAGGAGACTATGGTTTATGGAAAAGAATAAGATTTTCTTATGGTGCCTAAGAGGCAATATAATAGTTTTGTATAAAAACTATAGGTTATAAGTTAAAGGGAATAAAAATATCACATAGTATGATATTAGTATATGGTATAACATTACATAATGTTATGTGGTCAAAACGGAATTTAAATGAAGTTAAGGGCTATACCGAGTTAACAAGAGTTGGAAAATGAATTTTAGACTAAGGTCTATAATGTTATAAATGTTATAGCAATTATATGGTTTAGATGGAATTAATATAAGGAAGGGTATTCACATTAAAGAATGTGACAAACTATAAATAAAGGGAATTTATAAACTAAGGTATTTATTGAATAAACCTTAGGAGTTGTAATTATACAACATAAAATGTTACATAATATTAGGATAATAATCTTAATACAAGTTGTATGATATAATACAACTAATGAGAATAATCATCTAAAAGAAGATGATAAAATGTAACATAAAATACAAGAGTTTATTAAACTCATGGGAGTTACCTACGTGGTAAATATATACATACACAAGGATAATGTATATAAGGTGGATATATATTTTGGTTGGGAACCTTATGATTGAGTGGTGGTGGTTATTTAAAAAAAAATATAGTTACAAACTATATGCTATGAGTTTTAGAATGCAAACATTGTTTGCTAAAATAATGGATAATATAATAAATAATACAAAAAAATAATGATATAATACAATCATGCATGAATACATGCAACTATAGGTTACGTACCAAAATTAAATGGGTGGATAAGATTAAAAAGAAATATAACGAATTAAACTTGTCAGTTGAGATATTTTGACATGCGAGTTTAAAAGTACCAAAACCGACTGTTTTAAAGAAACCCGTAACAACTGTAGAAAACAGGGGCGAACTTTCGGGGTTACTTATTATTCGGAAATACCGGATGTAGTTAGTCATGGCGACTGACTTATAGTTTTAATACCGTTTAGATTGTACTTCTGACAAGACGCTCGACGAGCTAGCAGACTACACGGAGCATAGGATCTTGCTGATTCATACTCCACCGTAATACGATCAGGGTGAACGGTATGTAAAGGGGTTTGATCCGAGTTGTCCTAAGGTTGCTCCTTGGGCTCGGATTTGGTTGATATAACTTGTATGTTGTTATGTGCCTCTGATTGTCTCTGAGGGCTTTCCTCAGTTCAGACTTCTGTGTGATATGTGATAAGATTGTTTGTCTGAATATGATAATTAATATGCATGAACTGTATATTTATAGCCGCTTATTATTTACAGTTGTTGAGTTAACAGTATTGGTTCGTATATATGAACCTATATATATAAAACGAACTAGCGGCTATGGTGCTATCTTATATGAAATATAAGGAACGTTAGTAAAACGTTGTAGCACTAGGATAATAACTTATACATATTATCCAAGACTTTTATACGGAGCATTGGCCTTTCTATACGCCGCTCTTGTATCTAACACTGGATCCCGAGTTTACAGACTCCGGATTGGACTAATGACCTTAGTCTGCTGTGTTAGAAAATTTGATAATGCGATGCGATGGTATAATTAATTAATTAATTAATGGAAGTAAATCCAAGAGGATGTGGCTCTTGGTGCGCGCTGTGATCACAAAAACGATACCAGGATGTCCGCGTACGGGTCCGCAAGTATCAAGAAAATTTCCCGTGAGCTAGAATGGCTCGTTGGTCGGAGACTCTACCGTTGGAGTGGCTACTGCCGTGGGTGACCCGCCATAATATATGGGTAACTAGAGACATGTCGTTTTAACGAGACATTGTCACTAGGTATAACTGAACAACTAAAACAATTGAGACTTATACAGTGGCGAACAATACCATGGACGAGACTTAATACTTGTTTATTATTCTCGTTGTTTCGCTTTGTTGTTCATTGGTTATACTTGTGGTTATTTTATTGTGTGTTGATGGTTGGATGGAGCCTACAAGGCTAAGGTAAATTAAATATGAAAACTGTACGCTACGGCGAATGTACATTGTACATTATATTGTTATTACTCGATACGTTCGATATATAAATGTTGTATGGAATATTAAATGAGTGTTTGGATATTTGGATGGATGGTTGAATGTTTATGGATATTTGGATGGATGGTTAAATTTATTATGCATGTTTATTACAGTTGTTATAACTGTAAAATGGTAAAGCATGAAACCGACCTAGTAATAAGATGGTTAAAATGACAAGTGACCATTAGGGTCCAGGCCCGGCATACTCAGCGTCTATCGCTGATACTACACCATTTCAGGTTGTTGATCATTGTTGAAGCTGAAGAGCAGGAACAGGGTAATTGGAGTTTTGCTTTTGTTACCACACATGGAGTTCATTGGGTTTAGCAATGAGGATGGTGTATGGTCGTATGGTAAGGTTATGTATTTTTCAGGATTGGGTAGACGCTCACTTGTCGATGTTTATGATTTATGGATTTAGTATGATGTATAGGAGTTTCTCGTTATCACTGCGGTTAGCAGCTTGTTTATTTTGGAAGTTGGATGTGGTTTGGCTACGTTGCTCGCATGGGCGAGTAATGGCCGGTGACACCTGAGCGAGATTTGTAATTGTTATTTATTTTTCCACTGTGAGACGTTTTAATTATTGCTACATGAGGGATTATATCGTGATTATGGAGAGGGGTGTTACAAAAGTGGTATCAGAGCGGAGTACCGCTCTGATGACGAGAAAGTAGGATAAGACAGTGAGCTTAGGACTTGGGATGTATTGGGAAACATTTGGGAAGTATGAGACGATTCGTCTTAGAAGGATATTGTGTCTAGTAACGCAAACTGCGTGACATAGTAGCCTTTAAGGCAATTCTATATCTACTGGTTGTGTACGGTAATTTACCGAATATTTATGTGACATACTGTACTACAGATGTCTGGGAGAACTAGAGGGCGTGGTACTGGAAGAGGTAGAGGCGGTGACCCCGGCATTCCAGGAGTTGCTGAGACGGTTGCAGCCGTTCTTGCACAGCTGGGTACCCAGATAGGAAGAGCACCAGCCCACCCGCCACAGCCCAGGGAAACGAACTGGCTGAAGTCAGTTAGCGAGACCCGACCACCTACGTATTCAGGGGAACCAGACCCCGTAGCTTTGGAGCGTTACATTGTTGAACATGAGAAAGCATATGAAGCTTTGCAAGTACCTGACGACAAGAAGGTCGCCATTGCTGCTTTCCATTTGAAGGATGCAGCCAGTACTTGGTGGAGGTTGGTCAAGGATCATCACCTGGCTACGCCCGACTTTTCGTGGGCTGCCTTTGTCGAGTTGCTGAGAGGGAAGTACTACCCAGCACATCTCAAACAGAAGAAGCGCCAGGAGTCAGAGACACTGACCCAAGGAGGTCTGACCGTGGATGAGTATTACGCTCGATTCATTGGTTCGCTGGACTCCATTCCCGGTGTGGATTACTCAGAGACCGTGAAGGTCGAGAAGTTCTGGGGAGGACTATTACTTTCGCATTCAGATGGCGATGGGTGCTACCCTCTACACTACCATCCAAGTACTAACATGAAAGCCATAAAATTCTTTACTTACTATATTACCAATTAACTTTGTGAGAACTTACCAAGGAGATTCCAGGAGTGTTATGAGGCTGCCTCGAGGACGGAGCTAATGCTCCAGACTCGGGAAGAGACTCTCGGGGCCAAGAAAAGGAAGAACCCTGAGGGAGAGTCTGAGGGTGGAGGAGCATCTCCAGGCGAAAGCCAAAAGAAGGGAAAGTAAGGACTTATTCCATTTCAGATTATTTATCATATTAAATACCTTAGGAATGCTGACCCGAAACCTTAAATAGGAAATTCTTTCCAAAGAAAGGGCAGCAGGGTCACCAGGGAGCAAAGGGAAAAGAGCCCGTCCTTTGGTTGACCGGCCCAGCACCTTCTAAGGGTGAGAACACCTACCTCTTAAATTGAATTGTGACCTTAACCTTTAAATCATCAGATTGTAACTTAAACTTAATTACTACCATTAGGCACCAGACAGCCCCCGCGCCATTTTTACTATAAGCGTTGTGGGAAAGACCATCCTGGGGTCGATTGCGAAGGCCGCAAAGTTGTCTGTCGGTGCTGCAAGAAAGAGAGCCATAGGGAATACGAGTGCTAGATGAATCCAGAGAGCCGTAATTACAGGCCACCAAAGAATACTCAGAAGACCTCAGCTGGAGGATCTGGAGTACCACGAGGCGGTCAGGATGGCCAGACATCTACTGATGCTGGAGCCCTGAAGGGCAAGGGAGTAGATAGGGCATGAGTCCCCTAACTCCATGAGACCGCTGGTGGAAGACTTTGTTTACTTACTATGTTGTGTGCTTACTTTGGATGTTAGAAGGAGCTATGTTATAAGTATGTGGGAGTGTGTCATTGACCACTCGCCTTTGTGTAAGACTTTGGGATTAGTTGTGTGTACTCAGTACCTATAAGCTTTAAACCTTGACGGATATATGAACAAGATGTTAATGCTTACATTATCATGTATCAATACTCAAATGACGAAGAGTCAATGAGACCGTGAACTACTGAACCAGAATTTCCACCTGCATGGCGCACTTGCTATTGCAAGCGCTATGACAAGAAAACCACTGAAATTTCCATCTGCCTTGCGCACTTGCTACAGCAAGTGCAGCAACAACAACACAACAGTAACAGCAACTGCAAATGCAACTGCAACAACTACTACTTTTTAGTCTTTTATTATATGTATACAAAAAAAAAATGCTTTTCAAACTTTTCATACAAACCTTGAGGTTAGAAACCTATGCCACTTTGGAAGGACCGTTAGTCCAACCACAACAACTGGAGAAATGCTACAACCACTGTGATTGTAAATCACACCAGTTTAAACTGTTTGGGAATTTTCAGACAAGGCTTGTTAGCCAAATACCATCAGTGTATACCCGCATTTAATGCTAATCACTATCAGTGATAAATGTTTAGTCCTCATGGACAAGCATACCCTTTGTAGATGCACCACCGTTAGTGAGGATGGTTGGGAAGTGAAGAGCCAAGTTGCTCAAGCTATTATGCAATCTGCAATACATCCAATTAAACGGATGAGGGAAAGAATGTGAACTATGGAAGAATTGTGATCATGATAAACAGGGAGAAAAGGAAAATGTGTTGTACTCAATGAGATAAAAAAAAGAGGAGAAACAAGTTTGCTAATATAGCACGGATTTTACTTGCACCGAGTTGAATAATACCAGTCTATGGCACAAATTACCACGGATGCCACTAAGGCAATAGCACTTATTACAGGATAACTGATAACATGAACTATTACACAAAAAAAAAACAAGCAAAAAGAAGACAAAAAAAAGAAGAAGAAGAAGGAAAAAAAAGGGATATCCATCAGAGGGAGATTGACAACAGAATACTTCACAACAACCGTGTGACAGACATTACCAGTTTACTAACGAGACATGGGACGACCGCACTCCGTTAGGAGCATGTGGGCTTGACAGACTTATTTATGAGTTAGTCGGGTAAGTAGTAATGTATCAGTACGGTACCCCATGCAAGTAGACAAGTAGTGTTAGGAACACGAGAAGTAGTCAACTCCATTCTACGGACAGTAAGACGGATTACCTCGAAGATGGACGAGAAGAGCCGCAGTTAAACCAACGGGCTAAGGAAATCAAGAACCTTCAACAGAGAACAATAGACAGTATACAGTGAAGACAGGGAAACAATACAAGGACAGGAACCCAAAAAAAAAATTCAGGAAAACCCGTTATGGACGGATAACATGTAGAATCCTCATAAGGATCAAGTAAATTATTACAATCCAGAGGAAATCTACCAGATGATATGGATATAAACGCGTGACTACGCAAGGAGAAAAGATAAAGCTATATGATAGCAGAAACCTTGCTCAAGGAACAGTGGATTCGGAATGTACCACTCACAGGATAATTCGCACATCTTATCTGTTTGACTCACGAGATATTAGTTGTTGAGCGTTTACGCCTCTGCACTCTGTATGACTGAGTGTTTTGGTATTGCACTCGTGCAGTTATTAATCTAGTGGGAATGCAGAAAGATAAAGTGGACATCAACACGAGTGTGTAAAAAAAAAGAGAACTACAACAGTGTGTTACTCCGGAACAAAACCACCAGGAGACATGGATGACAAACATCATCTTTGTGGACATATAGGCTGGTACGTCTTAGTATTACAAAGACATGTGCAAAGAGCACTAAGTACTAACAGCAGCCAATGTCATATTACATCTCAAACTGAATGTCAGTGAAGGAAGACACACGCATGTATGCTAGTGATCCAAACAAGTGGATTCACAACAATGAAAAAAAAGAAAAAGGCAAATTGAGCCTATGTTCATGGGTCTACACCTCATACGGAGCGAGTGGGCCCATAAGGATAAACTTGGGAGAGAGCACAAGTAGATCAGTGCCTCACCCTTTATGCATTGTGGAGCCCAGAAGGGCTAAAGTCATACCCGTCTCTCTGATTTGAGGATAATCCACGAGTTGGTGAACTCTTTGAGAGCCAAGTATCCAGCGCTCCTTGTTGAGGGGCTGTTGTATACTTGTGGGGTACGGGGGCGTAACCCTTTTTAAGGGGGGTAGAGCCTCTTGGCTGTGCACATGTGTGCACTAAGTTTTGGTTGTTTAGTATGCATTGCGTACAAAGAATTGGTGGTGTGCGGGGCATACGAGGTTGTTTGTTTAGTATGCATGGCATACAGTGAATTGTTTCGTATGCATGACATACAGTGAATTGGTTTTGTTGGTTATGTTTGGTACGCGGGGCGTGCGTTGTTTGGGTGTGATGTACACTTGAATGTATGTATCTTATGAGATACTTGTTTGAATGATTGTATGTACACCGTGTGTAGTACTTTTCTTATGCTATTTGTGATATGTATTCATATTGCTTTATAGAATGATTACATATGGTATCGCCTAGATACGAAATGAATCATTAGATATGGAATGTGGAACAATGGAATGTTATGGACACCTCAGGGAGGTTGTCAGGGTTGGTAGAACTGATAGGAAATGGTGGTGCTGATGGATCACCTATATCCATATATGATTGAACTAACGCCACAACGTGATGGCTATGTGCTGTATAAGCGCAATACGATGTGTGTAAATGATATATCACATAGATATACATCATGGGAACAATGGGTAGTTATACATTTATATATACTTACCTATTTGATTAAGAGACTTCGGGACGAAGTCTTTTTAAGGGGGGTAGATTGAAATACCCCAAATTAATAAAACATGGATTAAATATTTAATCACATTAATTAAGGCCTAAACATGCCCTAAAAGTCAACTGTGAATAACAGTGGTCAACACAAAACAAGAGGTTGCACCCTTTGACTGTTAAGGGTAAATAAATACCCAAATGAACTTCTTAGGACCTAAAAATTTGTCCTAAGTCTATTAACATAATATTAAACATATTATAACCGTTGGACAACACTCCAACACAAAGGAAAAGCATTTACATGCTTCAAGGTCAAAAAGGGCAAAAAGGTGCTCTAAGAATACCTTAAAGGTCTAATGACCTCTAAATGATATAAAATTGGATACCATGATCAAATATCATGTAAGGGACACAACAAAACCGTTTTCAAAGAAAACCAAGCTCAGAAACACCTTGCGACACAAAATGTGCACTAAAACTCCTTAAAGCACGTTTTTGTGTAATCGCCTTCTAAATAGGTTTTAAATGGGCTAAAAGGTTATAAATACCTTTAAATATGATAAAATATCATATTATAACATGTTAGGAATTTAATTCCAGAAATTTACGAATTTTTACAAATTTAATATTAAAATATTAATAAAACCCTAAAGTGGGGCCCGTTTGGGTCAACATTGACTAAGTTGGTCAATGTTGACCATTGACCACGAATTAGACTGCATAAAATCAGATTATTGAGTCTCCTACCAGGCCATGTGACAATACCCATGTGACAATTAAATATACACCCTTACTTTTGCATAAAATAACAAAAAGTAAACTTTACCTTATAAAACAAAAAGGGTGGTCTCCACTTGCTTACCCATGTGATGAGTGCAGCCGATTTGGAGCCCCTCCTCTCCTCATTATACGGTTGTGCCCAAGGCTCCAAGCAAGACAAGACAAACATGGTGACTCATTTGATTAGTTAATTGCTAAAGGTAACATTATTACTCCATTTTGAATCAATTTTGTTTCAATCATACCCTACCTTTGTCAATCAAGGACGGCTGCCTCCTTGCCTTGTCTCCACCGAATTCTCCTTCAATTATCAACTCCAATCAAGCATTGGTGAGTCATCAAAACAATAATGACATAAAATATTCAAAAAATGACTTTAAGGCAATATTAGGTCATTCTCCTTCATTCTTCCTCTTCAGCCGAGATTGCTTCAGCCATAAGCTCTCTTTGGCTCCTCTTCCACCGTAGGTAAGTCTCCAAGCTCCATTGGAGAGAGCTCAAGCTCTAGGTAAGCTTCTAAGGCATAAAAATGCCCATTTTCTTCATCTTTCTTTCCTTTTTCGATTGATCTAGACTCCAACCTTTTCTATACATCTATGTAGAGTGTCTTGGAGGTTAAAGGAAGGTTAAAATTCGGCCATACCCAGATCTAAGGAGGAAAGTTCAAGTCTTGACCATTTAAGGTAAAAATGTGCTCTAAGCACATATCTCTTTCCTTGTGAATTTCGGTTGTAAACCTTGGTTCCCTAGCCTTATTTTCTTCTCCTTTTCATGTAGATTCAGTTGGTATACCAAGATCTACAAGGAGTAGCTAGATCCAAGCCAAAAACACCATTTTTGGCATCTTAAACAAGGTAAAACTTAGCTATCTTCCAAGCTAATTCACCCACGGTTTTATACCTTGTTATTAAGAGAGATTTGATACTCTTTCTCTTCTGGAAAAATAGGGCCGAAGTAGATCTACATCAAGCTTGAAGATCTAAGGTAAAAATCCATGATTTTCATGACTTAAATTACTTCTCATGGATAGATCTTGCTTGGAGACTAACTAGGCCTTGTTTTCTGTTTGAAAACATGTAAGAGAAGCTTTGGAGAAATTCTCCTTAAGGTGGCGAATCCAAACAAGGATTTACCTAAGCTAAATCAAGGTATAAATCACTTAAACATTAACTTTGCTAAGTTAAAATGTTCTAAGCTATCTCTAATATTATTGCCGTGAGTGAAGAAGTAAAATAAGGTCATGTTTGACCTTAAAATGATTAAGGAATGGTTTAATAAATTTTATAACTAATTAAACAAGCATAATTGTCAAATTTAAGACATTATGTGGAAGTTTGGTAATTAAACAAAGAATCTATGGTGAGGCCGAAAACTTATATGTATTTTGGGACATTTATGTGTAATTTATTTTGCAAGCAAATGTTTGTAATAAGGCCATGTATTTTAGGCCATTTTATTTATGCATTTACAAGCTTTTATTTAAGTTTAGGTGATATATAATTATTACCGAAATGAATAAGGGGTTATAGTGTAATTAAATTAAATTTAGGGACTTTAGAAAAATAAAGCCGAAAATTAGAGTTAAAATGGAGTTAAAATAAAGTTTATAAGATTTTATAAAGTTTTGGTGGTTAATGGTGAATTTTGGAAACTTAGGGGTTAAAACCGTAATTATAAGGAATTGGTGGTCAAGGAAATATTAAGGTGGTCAACCTTGACCATATGCTAGGTTTTGACCAAATTAGATAAGTTAAATAACTTATTTAAGGAGTTATAATAAGATAAGTATCTTAAGGTAATATTTTTATAACATATGTGGTAAATATGTTATTACCGAAAATAAAGGATGTACAATGGTATTTTAAACACCCATGGGCTATTAGGAATTTTAGGAATTTATTGGGTTGTTTTTGGAATTAAAATGAAACTCTATATGTATAATATATAGTTATTATGTCATTATGACACTTGGAGAAATATAGATGGTGGAATGGTAAATACCGAAGGTATATGGGTTAATAAGGATATTATAACCCTTTGGTGGAATTGGTGATTTTAGAATTAGTAAGAGAATTTAATAAGTTATGTGTAAAATATAGTTTAATGATTGGTAAACTATATGTTATAAATAGGGCCAAATGGCAATTATAGAATAGCACAAGGGCTGTTCGGAATTTACAAAAAATAACCATGGGTTATACTCTTTTATAAGTTAGAAATGTTATATTAAATGGAATATATAACATGGTATGATTTAAGGGGTGATTTTGTAAATTAAGGAGACTATGGTTTATGGAAAAGAATAAGATTTTCTTATGGTTCCTAAGAGGCAATAAAATAGTTTTGTATAAAAACTATAGGTATAAGTTAAGGGAAAAAAATATCACTAGTATGTATTAGTATATGGTATAACATTACATAATGTTATGTGGTCAAAACGGAATTTAAATGAAGTTAAGGGCTATACCGAGTTAACAAGAGTTGGAAAATGAATTTTAGACTAAGGTCTATAATTTTAAATGTTATAGCAATTATATGGTTTAGATGGAATTAATATAAGGAAGGGTATTCACATTAAAGAATGTGACAAACTATAAATAAAGGGAATTTATAAACTAAGGTTTTATTGAATAAACCTTAGGAGTTGTAATTAACAACATAAAATGTTACATAATATTAGGATAATAATCTTAATACAAGTTGTATGATATAATACAACTAATGGGAATAATCATCTAAAAGAAGATGATAAAATGTAACAAAAATACAAGAGTTTAAACTCATGGAGTTACCTACGTGGTAATATATACATACACAAGGATAATGTAATAAGGTGGATATATATTTTGGTTGGGAACCTTATGATTGAGTGGTGGTGGTTATTAAAAAAAAATAGTTACAAACTATATGTTATGAGTTTTAGAATGCAAACATTGTTTGCTAAAATAATGGAATATAATAAATAATACAAAAAAATAATGATATAATACAATCATGCATGAATACATGCAACTATAGGTTACGTACCTAAATTAAATGGGTGGATAAGATTAAAAGAAATATAACGAATTAAACTGTCAATTGAGATATTTTGACATGCGAGTTTAAAAGTACCAAAACCGACTGTTTTAAAGAAACCCGTAACAACTGTAGAAAACAGGGGTGAACTTTCGGGGTTACTTATTATTCGGAAATACCGGATGTAGTTAGTCATGGCGACTGATTATAGTTTTAATACCGTTTAGATTGTACTTCTGACAAGACGCTCGACGAGCTAGCAGACTACACGGAGCATAGGATCTTGCCGATTCATACTCCACCGTAATACGATCAGGGTGAACGATATGTAAAGGGGTTTGATCCGAGTTGTCCTAAGGTTGCTCCTTGGGCTCGGATTTGGTTGATATAACTTGTATGTTGTTATGTGCCTCTGATTGTCTCTGAGGGCTTTCCTCAGTTCAGACTTCTGTGTGATCTGTGATAAGATTGTTTGTCTGAATATGATAATTAATATGCATGAACTGTTATTTATAGCTGCTTATTATTTACTGTTGTTGAGTTAACAGTATTGGTTCGTATATATGAACCTATATATATAAAACGAACTAGCGGCTATGGTGCTATCTTATATGAAATATAAGGAACGTCAGTAAAACGTTGTAGCACTAGGATAATAACTTATACATATTATCCAAGACTTGTATACGGAGCATTGGCCTTTCTATACGCCGCTCTTGTATCTAACACTGGATCCCGAGTTTACAGACTCCGGATTGGACTAATGACCTTAGTCTGCTGTGTTAGAAAATTTGGTAATGCGATGCGATGGTATAATTAATTAATTAATTAATGGAAGTAAAGCCAAGAGGATGTGGCTCTTGGTGCGCGCTGTGATCACAAAAACGATACCAGGATGTCCGCGTACGGGTCCGCAAGTATCAAGAAAATTTCCCGTGAGCTAGAATGGCTCGTTGGTCGGAGACTCTACCGTTGGAGTGGCTACTGCCATGGGTGACCCGCCATAATATATGGGTAACTAGAGACATGTCGTTTTAACGAGACATTGTCACTAGGTATAACTGAACAACTAAAACAATTGAGACTTATACAGTGGCGAACAATACCATGGACGAGACTTAATACTTGTTTATTATTCTCGTTGTTTCGCTTTTTGTTCATTGGTTATACTTGTGGTTATTTTATTGTGTGTTGATGGTTGGATGGAGCCTACAAGGCTAAGGTAAATTAAATATGAAAACTGTACGCTACGGCGAATGTACATTGTACATTATATTGTTATTACTTGATACGTTCGATATATAAATGTTGTATGGAATATTAAATGAGTGTTTGGATATTTGGATGGATGGTTAAATTTATTATGCATGTTTATTACAGTATTGTTATAACTGTAAAATGGTAAAGCATGAAACCGACCTAGTAATAAGATGGTTAAAATGACAAGTGACCATTAGGGTCCAGGCCCGGCATACTCAGCGTCTATCGCTGATACTACACCATTTCAGGTTGTTGATCATTGTTGAAGCTGAAGAGCAGGAACAGGGTAATTGGAGTTTTGCTTTTGTTACCACACATGGAGTTCATTGGGTTTAGCAATGAGGATGGTGTATGGTCGTATGGTAAGGTTATGTATTTTTTAGGATTGGGTAGACGCTCACTTGTCGATGTTTATGATTTATGGATTTAGTATGATGTATAGGAGTTTCTCGTTATCACTGCGGTTAGCAGCTTGTTTATTTTGGAAGTTGGATGTGGTTTGGCTACGTTGCTCGCATGGGCGAGTAATGGCCGGTGACACCCGAGCGAGATTTGTAATTGTTATTTATTTTTCCGCTGTGAGACGTTTTAATTATTGCTACGTGAGGGATTATATCGTGATTATGGAGAGGGGTGTTACAAGCGGAGTTGCGCCACGACAGATGTGGGCCCATCTGCATGATAAGAACCCTGAGAGCACGGCCGACAAAACATCGATTCATCATCTGGTTGCGAAATTTAGAAGTGAGGACCGTGGCGGGCGTACTGAAGTAGCATCCCTCATGCATTTGTTGGATGAACGTAAACACAGTTGGTGGTCTGAGAAAAACGTAAGGAAGTGTTAGCACATAAGTATAGTGCTTGTTTATTTGGTTGTTCATGTTATGACTTAATTGTATTCGTTAATGCCATTTTTGTAGTGGATAATTCTAAGCTAGGTCGTATCTTGTTCACATACCCCTTTTCGCTTATGCTAATTAAGATGTTCCCGTACGTGGTACTCATTGGTAGCACTTACAACATGAACTAGTACAAGATGCCACTGGTGGAGTTCGTCGTAGTGACATCGTGTGGCAAGAACTTCAGTATTGCATTTTGTTTTGTAGTCAGAAAGGATAAATCTTCCTAACTTGGATGCTTTTCGCGTTGATGAAGTTGTTGCCTCGCCTCCCTAAGGTTTTTGTCACTGACAATGAAAAGACATTATTGTAATCACTTTCAGTGGTAGTTCCTTCTGCCCGTATCACCTATATTGGTGGCACATCTCCAGGAACGTGGCTGCAAAAGCGATCAAGATCTTGAAGCATGACACAACTGCAGTCGAGTAGTATATATCGCTAGCAGCTTGTTTACGCCCTACCATCACACAGTTTGACAAACTATACAGACGATTGATCAAGTCATACGGAGCCAAACATCCTTATGTGTTGTATTTGGTACCACATGACTAAGTCAGTGCTAGAAATAGAAATTTTGAGAGCCATGGTCAAGAAAGTCAAAGCATTTTAGCATCACATCAACCATAGGTTTCTTTAAGTTAAATTGTCATTATCATTTTTGTTTAATTTTATAGTTGTCCCATTTCTTTGTAACTAATGACTTACTCATGTGTAGGGTGAAGAGCGCACACTCTGCTCTAAAGTGCTGGCTTCACACATCCACTAGATCGTTGGACACGACATTCGACAGTATACACAGATTCATTGAAGGCCAACACTTTCACATAAAACAAGACTTCGAGTTTTTCCTTGACAGAAGAGTTTTGAAAGACCAACAAGTCCCCTTTATGTTTTTTACTGGTCAGGTGAGCTTCAAATGCATGGAAATACTTTAGACAGAGTTGAGAAGCATCCGCTGCGATAATGATCACACACCTGGATCTGAAGATGTTTGTACAGTTGCTTTGACGATGGGATTACTGTGTGCGCTTGTATGTATCAATACATTATGGCCGGTCAAAATCTACCAGTTGAAGAAGTCCACATTTTCTATCGGACACTTAGATATGACCATCACACGAGTTCACCGTATCTTGTCATACATGTGAAGAGTCGTATACCACTGAAGAACAACTCACATACATCAGTCTTTGGTATGAGGACCTGTCTGATCGGGTTGATTCCATATCAATTGAAAAAGCGTTCAGCGCAGGGAAGTCACTTTGGGAGCTCACAAATGATCACACTGGGTTAGCACCACCAAAGGTAATGCTACTAAGGCAAGACCGTGGAAGAAGAGACCCAACACCAGGGAAAAGTCTGAGCACGAACATATTGGTATCGGGAAATGTGGCCCGCCGATGCATCGAAGCCAATCTCAGTGCCGCCCGTCTACTCAGGAAAGCCAGTCTGAACACAGACCCTTGTTGCAGAACATCAATCGTAGTGATGGTCATCAGGGAGTCAAAGCCAGACTAAAGAAGGCCCATTGATGTGGCAAAGTCAATCACATCGATGGTCATCGGTGTTCGAATACACATTCACACCCTTTACACAATCTCCGTATTAGGGCGAGTTTAGTCCCTTACCGCTCGATTACATTACAGATTACAGGGAGATAGTGGGCGATGGAAACTGTGGTTTTTGAGCTATCGCCGATTGGTGTACAACGATGAAGCTCAATGTAATGGTTAGACAAGCATGCATAAAAGACCTGAGGTGTAGATCAGACTGGTGGTTTCAGCGAGCAGAAAAGGCCTGATACGACAGACAATACACACGTCTGAACTGGTTTGGAGATACGTTTACACCTATACAACATTGGATGGAGTTTCTAGATCTTGGTCTTATCTTGTGCACGGTGTACAACATAGTTATTATTAGTTTTTCACCCAATGTTGGTTATATGGCGGGTGGCTTGATGGGTCTACCGTTATGAGATAATCATCAGATGAGGCAATCAACAGTAGAGGTTAGTATTGCATTGGTTAGCAACCAATGCCACTTAGTATGAGTAAAAACAGTCCTCGATTGCCCCGTCCCACATTTGAATCCTATGTGGTGAAAATGGCGCGATCCCGAGGTTGCAAATTATCATTCTATGTATAGTCAGCGCTTCACTCACTGGTTAGAGGTGTTTCTTCCAGCCGAAACGGGTTTTGGAACTGAAATATCAGATGATAATTGAGCTCATTTATAATTTTTTGGTCATTTGGGTTGATGTATTTGTAATTAATTAACTGACGATCTGAGCACCGATATATCAACATTAACTATCATTTGCACTAATTTCACGACCGTTGTTCCATCTTCTACGTAAGTGGATTATAAGATCGTCCGGGTGAAATATCTCAAATATTAATTATCCTAATTAATAATAAAATAATTAAATGAAAGTGTTTGATGAAAGATTAAATATCCTTAAATAAGTAAAAAGGAACAATAGGATATAAACAATCTTAAGGAGGTTAAAAAGAGTATCTAACCATAACTGTACATTTAATAAATGTATGTACATGTTAAAAATGGAATTGTCAAACACCTTAAAAAAGAGATTTTATTAACCTTAGCAAAAAGAATGATGTATTTAACTTAAGCATATATTTATATATAAATGCGGTAATAAACATCAATGAAAGTTTACAAAAGGTTTCGTAAACTTTAAACATAAGGAAAACATTATGGATGAAAAGAGAGAAATTAAATAGCAACCATGATAATATATAATCTACATAATATAAAATGTACAAGGAGGTACATAAAATAATAACAAGGACATTGTTAAATGGATGTAGCATGTAATATATAAATTACACAAAATTATAACAAGAGTTAATATGTTTAGTGGAGAGGAATTAAATAAAGATATGGGAGTACTTAAATAAATCAAATAAAGTGGAAATGGATTATGACATATTAGTTTATTAAGTTGTAATTTAGCATTCACAAATATCCTCTCATCTCACCGCCTTTCCCTTGTCTCTGTACCATTTTTCATTTTTTTTCATATCCAAACCCCATATGGTGAGCAATTTGCCACGACTCTCCTCACTATCTATTCTCTTCACGGCAATTTTGTAACCCTTACTAGCGAACAAGAGAGCACACATACACTGCTTCTCTTCATCCTTGAGCTCAGCCACAAGGAACATCCATGCTTGTGCTTGTGCCTCTTTGTATTTTCTTTCATTGACGCACCAACCCTTAACTGGTGACAGAACATGCATGCTCTGCTCATTCACCTCTTGTCTACAAGCCCTGATCGGCAAACAAGGAACATACATGTCTGCATCTCTCCTGGCCTTTCTCTCTCGTTTCACAAAACAAAATCAGAAGTACAACAAGCCTAATTCTCACAAGTTACAGCGCCTCCATCTACCTTTCTCTCCTCATAAATATAAACCGACTTGACCAATTCTCAAAGCGTGGAGTTGGAACTGGTATGGATATCCATAAGGAAGAACGAACGTGAGTCATGAGGTGATTTCTCTGTGTTCAAGTGGAGATCTAAGAGTAAGGATTTGTTCCTTTTCCTTGTGTTTTTCATTACTTTTTTTTCTCTTCAGATTTCTACACCAATTCTGTCCTAAATTATTGTTCTCTCATCTACTTCAATAACTCCACAAAAACTATGGTTTCCAGCCATGTTTGAAACCAGGAAAAAACATATAGTACCATTTTTATACCTCAACTGAAATTTGGCAAGTTTTCTTCCCTATTTGTGGTCTTGATTTGGAGCTTAAACCACTCTATATAACCTCTTTTTACTCTCTGTTATTGCATCTCGGTAAAATAGAGTTGTTCATCTGGCTAGATCTTGGCTGAAACAAAAGAGAGCAAACTGAAAGGTAACTTCCATTTTTTTTTGAAACAGACTGGAACCATTATTATTAATCAGGGGTCAAAAGTCAGAATATCAGGACTATAAAAAGTACCCATAATCTGAAAGAAGTTAGTACATTGGAATTTAACTCCCAAGTTCAACTTGATCAAAAAAACAGATATGAATCAAAACCTAGGACTACCATTCCTAGTCTTAAACACAACATAAGCATAATCTAAAAGAGACCCAACAAGAAACAAACTAATATTAAACCTAACACACTTAAGGCTATATAGAAAGTTAGAAGAACCAATGAGCTTGATAGTACCCGTCATATTCTTCTTTATCTAACCCACTGTTAGATCACAACAAGTGCTAAGGCTACCCACCCAAAGGACAAGCTCCAGAGCATTTTGATTTGCTATGAAACTAACTAAATGCACAATATTAGTGCTTGAGATACTCCTGGAAGTCAGACCCGACACTTCAATCATGCAAGAAACTTCATCCTTCATCGCCTTCTTGCTCCACCAACCATTTTTCTCTTGATGCTTAGGAGACCCATACCCAGTAAAGAGTGTACACATATTCACTAACAGAAGAATCTTCAGACCAAACAGCCAGCTGAACAATTTCTTCCTCAAACTGACAAAAGCAGCGGTAGAATTCCTACTACCCCTCTTACTCATACGAAACACAACAGATTTACCATCACACACGTACTTGCAGCAAACCTCCACAAGCACTGGACGCTCAAACATAACATCAGCATCCAGATTGAACTACATCTGGTTCAAATCTTGCAGCACTGCTAGGAGAACACACACCCCAGCAATAAGACCTTTGGGCTATAGTCATCTGAATCTTCATATTTACAGCTCCCATTTTCTTCTGACCATCATTCTCGATTGACTTGGTTCCCATACTGAAATTTTGCATACCTTCACTCAAATCGCATCCACCTCCTTCAACACTCGCAATCACCGCCTGAATGAAACTCCACCTAAAGCACGACCTAAGCGCCTGGCTAGGTTAAGCAGGAACGAAGGAGTAGAATCCTATGTCATCGGCACCAACAAGATACATCAAAAGGGGTAGACAGAAGACAGAGCCCAGCAAACCGAGAGCATTAGAAAAAAAGCGAGTCCATTAAGCAGATAAACAGTCACAGGAATCTGAAGAGAAACAACTAGTAGATCGACAAAATCTGACCCCGGAGAGCCACTAATAACACTCCACTGCAAACAAGCCCTAACTTCTGTTAATAGGATGAAGCCAATCCTCTGCAGACTAGCCTGAAAGCAACCACTGCGAACAAGCCTTAGAAAATGGCTACTACTAATTATAGATCACTGAGGAAAATTCAGAAATTCTTAAACCCGAAGACCAAAATCTGAAGAAGTAGCCAAATGGAGCAGACGAACGCTAATGAACTTGGATGACCAGCACTGGGGGAACAACTCTGGGAGACAGACACAAAAAGATAGAGCATTGATAAGTGTAAAATATATCTATTCTTTGGACTTTAATTCTTCCTATTTTTATAACAATGCATGTCATATTTTACACTTATCATATGATTTTCCTAGATTTATATTTTGATATGAATTGATATATTTTATGTGTTAAATGTAGGAAAAAGCCATGTAAATGGATAGATAATCTCATGAGCTTTCCAACGCAACAAACGGCGATTAAAACGGACTTATAACGAAGAATCGGGAGCCGGTTGAAGATTGCAGTACATCACTATATATATATATATTATCGCATGGCAACCGCCCCTTGTACCTCTTGAAAACATGCGGACGAGACATATGGAGGCAACCGCCTCTAAATGGGCGGACAAGAGGAGAAGGAGAGGACCGCCTGATAAGTAGCGGACAAGAGGGAGGCGCAGACTCATGTGAGGCGTCCGCCTCCTTTCGCGCGGACAAGAGTGGACAGAGGAGTCCGCCTCCTTTCGAGCGGACACGACACAGAGGCGACCGCCTGCATTTGAGCGGACAACACAGAGGCGTGAGCGGACGAGACCAATTCAGTGTTTTCTTCTCCGTTCTTCCTTCTTCCTTCGCGGCGCCGCACTTCATTAATTACAGACGTCTGCGCCTACCGCAATTCACTCACGCGTGATGCCGCCTCTGTCTCCAATCAATTGCTGCTGCCCTCTGACTGCGATTTTCACGGATCGACTCACCAACTGCACCGCCTGCTCCGTTGTCTGCTTCCCATTTCTTCTGCCTATAAAAACCAACGCCCATCCTCAGTATTATTCATCCCTTCTTTAAATCCAAAACCAGTTCATCATCAGTTCACATAAGCTCACCACATACGTTCCATACTATCCATCGACCACATCCATATCTATTCTCCCCGTTTTCTCCATTTTATATTTGTTTTTCCACCACACCACATCTCTACCATTTATTAGTATTATTATTACCGACGACGTGGATACAGAGGCGGAGCTAGGATTCAGAGTCAACTTGCTAGCTGGAGTTTTCTCTACCCTTTCTCTTATTTTGTTAAAACGTTGTTTATATATAGTTATGTTTAATTAATAAACTTAAGCCCTCCCAGGTTTGGGATGCGAGCCTATTTTATATAATTATGTTATGTTAAGCTTTCCACTATGATTTTATCTAAAGTAGTAGTTTAATTCCAGTTCTTCATCTGCTTTAATTCTCTGATCAATTATTAAAGCAATATTTGTAGTTTTCTAATCAACATGCGAGAGCTGAGATAGATAACAAGACGTGGGAAGATAAACCTGATTAACAGCTAGAAGCCTGATCCGGCCTATAGGTTAATTAGTCTCAAATGGAAGCTGTTCTTTATGCGATTGGTTGTGTCCGGATTAGAGCATTAGTCTGCTGCTAGTTCTAGCAACTGGTTAGGGTTCGTTAGATTTAGTCGTCAACGAATTATTTATAGTTTCTGAGTTTATTACTTAAGTGGTGAAGTTTATATTAATATAATTGATAAAATAGGTGAGCAGAACAACCCGGGGTGCTTTCTCAAAAACAAAAAGATTTATAATTCCTATTTTTATTATTTTGTTTTATTTTAATTTATTATTGTTTTGTTTAAGTTAAGTTTTCGGTTATTTCTTCTCCTTAAAAAAATGATAAAATCTATTTATTAGAAGTCTCAGTAAATTTAATCCACTTTCAGTTATCCACAGCGAGGTCCCCAAGAGTACGACAACCCCACGAATCCACTATCCCACAAAACGATTAGGTACACTGCCTATGTGGTAGAAGTAGTCACATATTTCTCCATCAAGTTTTTGGCGCCGTTGCCGGGGACCTCCAGCACGGTTAATTGATAGTTTTTAAATTTTATTGAGATTTCTATTTTTATTTACTTTTAATTTTGTTTATTATTTTTTTTTTCTTTTCTGTTTCTATTTCTTTTCTACTTGGTATTTTTATTTTTGTTTTTGTGATAATTACTGACAATGGAGAGCAGCCACGATGAGGTGAGAAGATTGTTGATCAATTGGAATGGACACGAATGCAAGAGGAATATCCTCATATCAAAGATTGGTCAAGGATTATCAACCACCTCAACAATCAAATCGAGAGCCGTATTGGTGGGAAGTCAACCAGGCTAATGCACATACAACGAAACTCAGTTGGGGTATTACTACTTCAATCAGAACGAGCAGCAATCTACAAGGAGGCTAGACGAACTTCTCCTGAGTCAGGCCGAGCCACCAGAAGAAATTCCAGTGGTGACTCCAAGGAGTGAAGAGCAAACTGAGCCAGATATTCATGACGCAGCAAGTTCTGATGAGGAGATAATGAAACTTCTCAAGACATTTTTCTCCGACGCCGAGTTGGAGCAGATGT